>OZ012737.1:195220265-195585265 GCA_963859935.3 Lathyrus sativus
TCTTCAGAAGAGGTCTAACAGACACTCTGTTCTGAATGTAGCATGCTGTATTGATTGCTTCTGCCCAAAAATGTTTTGCCAGATTTGTCTCATTGATCATGGTTCTGGCCATTTCTTGCAAAGTTCTGTTTTTCCTCTCTACAACCCCATTCTGTTGTGGAGTTCTAGGACAGGAAAAATCATGTGCAATGCCATTTTCAGAAAAATATTTTTCAAAATATTTATTTTCAAATTCACCACCATGATCACTTCTGACTTTTATAATTTTGAAATTCTTTTCATTCTGGACTTGCTTGCAGAAGTCAAAGAACACAGAATGTGACTCATCCTTGTGTTTTAAGAACTTTACCCATGTCCATCTGCTAAAGTCATCAACAATGACTAATCCATACTTCTTGCCTCTGATGGATGCAGTTTTCACTGGTCCAAACAGATCAATATGAAGTAGTTCTAGTGGTTTAGAAGTAGAAACAACATTTTTTGATTTGAAAGATGTTTTTGAAAACTTCCCTTTCTGGCATGCTTCACAAAGAGCATCTGAAGTGAACTTCAGATTAGGGAGTCCTCTGACAAGATTAAGTTTATTAATCTGAGATATACGTCTCATATTAATATGGCCCAATCTTCTGTGCCAGACCCATTGCTCTTCATTAACAGACAAGAGGCATTTAACATTTTGAACTTTAAGTTCTGAAAGATTTATTTTATAAATGTTGTTTTTCCTCTTACCACTAAATAAGATAGAACCATCCTTCTGACTAATAGCTTTACAACATTTTTGATTAAAGGTAATATCATAACCATTGTCACTTAATTGACTTATGGACAATAAGTTGTGCTTTAACCCTTCAACAAGTAAAACATTAGTAATAGAGGGAAGTTTACCATTTCCAATAGTGCCAGATCCAATGATCTTGCCCTTCTGGTTCCCTCCAAACTTCACGTCACCTCCAGATCTAAGTTCCAGGCTTTGGAACATAGACTTTTCTCCTGTCATGTGTCGTGAGCATCCAGAGTCCAGGTACCATGATTGGTGTCCTGACCTTGCTGCTAAGAACATCTGCAACAGGAATTATTTTGTTTTTAGGTACCCAGATCTTCTTGGGTCCTTTGGGGTTAGTTGGTTTGTAGGTTTGTCTAAACTTCTGTTTTACAACATAATGTTTATTCTGACTTGCCTTGGGTTTAAACACATAAGTATTATTCTCAGAGCTTGTGTGTTTAATGTCATTCAAGTGACCAAATTTGAATTGAGAATACAGAGGTGTCTTCTTGATGAAAAGTTTGTCAACAGGTTTTGGATTGCTTCCAGATGAAGATTCATATCCAATGCCTCTTCTGTTGTTTCCACTAACACCATAGATCATAGAAGCCATCTTGCTTCTGTCTATGCTCTTAGTGAGAAATCTCTGAAAGCTAGAGTCATATTTTTCTAAAATATTTTCACATGACTTAGTCTCAGATTCAGATTCTTGTTGAGTTATTTCAAAGTCATTTTTGATTTTCAGATTTATTTCTTTTTGCTCAACAAGTTCTATTTTCAGAAGATCAATCTCAGATTCAAGATTGCTTTTCAGCTTCTTGTATTTGAGTTTGATATTGTTATAACTTTTAAGAACTTCTGTTAAAACTTTAATGAGTTCTTCTTTGGTAAGTTTAGCCATTACCTCGTCTGCGTCATCATCAGATTCAGATTCTGATTCATATCCTGAGGTACCTTCCTCTTGATCCTCTGTGCTGGCCATCAGTGCAACATTTGCACATTCTTCTTCTGATTCAGAAGATGATTCACATTCATCTGAGTCATCCCATGTTGCCATCAGAACCTTCTTCTTTTTGTTGAACTTCTTCTTGGGTTTTTCTTTCTGAAGTTTGGGGCAATCATTCTTGTAGTGCCCAGGTTCTTTGCACTCATAGCACACAACTTCTTTCTTGGCAGATCTTTTGTGACCAGAAGATTCCTTTCTGTTATCAGATCTTCTGAAGTTGTTGAACTTCTTTCCCTTGTGCTTCCAGAGTTTGTTAATCCTTCTGGACAGCATGGATAACTCATCTTCTTCTTCAGAAGAAGATTCTTCAGAGCTTTCTTGAATGACCTGCAAAGCTTTAGCAGTTTTGTTAGATTTTAATACAACAGATTTACCTTTTTCTTTCTTTTGAGGTTCATCTTCCTCAAGCTCAATCTCATGGCTCCTCAGTGAGCAGATGAGTTCTTCTAGAGAGATCTTGTTCAGATCTTTGGCCATCTTCAAGGCAGTCACCATTGGTCTCTATCTGGTAGGCAGACTTCTGATGATTTTCTTTACATGATCTGATGTAGAATATCCCTTGTCCAGAACTTTCAACCCAGCAGTGAGTATCTGAAATCTGGAGAACATGGCTTCAACAGATTCAGAGTCTTCCATTTTGAAAGCCTCATACTTCTGGATCAGAGCCAGAGCTTTTGTCTCCTTAACTTGAGAATTCCCCTCATGTGTCATTTTTAGGGATTCAAACATATCAAAAGCAGTCTCCCTGTTTGTAATTTTCTCATACTCTGTATGTGAAATTGCATTCAATAATATAGTCCTGGCTTTGTGGTGATTTCTGAAATCTTTCTTCTGAGCATCTGTCATAGATTTTCTGTCAATCTTTTTGCCATTCCCATCTGTGGGGTGTACATATCCATCTATGACAAGATCCCATAGATCAGCATCATATCCTAGGAAAAAACTCTCAATTCTGTCTTTCCAGTAGTCAAATTTCTCCCCATCAAACATTGGGGGTTTGGTGCTGATCCTATCCCTCTCTTCATATTTATTGTTAATATTGGACATTGAATTATCAGCCATGGTAACAATAAGTATATATCAAAGTAATTCTCTTTGGATCTTTACTGACACTGTTAAGTGGTAGCACACTCAGAACCGGAGCTCTGATGCCAACTGAAGGTGAGATAATACTTAGAGGGGGGGTTGAATAAGTATGAATGATTAAGACTTAAAAAATAATCACACAATTATTTTTATCCTGGTTCGTTTAAACAACTACTCCAGTCCACCCTTCCTAGAGTGATTTGCCTTTCTCAACAAGGACTTAATCCACTATTAAATCAAACTGATTACAATAGTCACACCTAAGAACAACTATTCTTAGTCTTCTCAAGAGCTACTGATTCCAACTGAATCCTCTTAAGGAAAAGCCTTTACAATCAATGTAAATTAAATACAAGAGTATTAATGCTTCTATAAAGGTTTTATCACAACAATGATTTTTCTCTTAAGTTTAAGTACAATAAATTCTAAGAAGAATATGAAAGAATGAGAGCTTAGAATAATATGATTTCTTTTCAGCAAATTGTGTAACTGAAGAATGTGGTGAAGTTCTCCTTTTATAGGCAGCTGATCCAAGGATGCTGAGCGTTGAAAAGAGAGTCCCAAAAAAGGTCTGAGCCTTTTTGTCTTCACATCAAGTGACCTTTCCTAGAAGTAGATGGCACAGAAAAATCCTTTTTGTCTGTGTAAGTGTGTCTAGCACAAATGAGGAAAGAGACGTTGAATAACTCCAACGGATATATTCTTGAATATTACTTCTTCAGTTTTCAGCAAGTTCTTCAGAGTCTGAATGGATCAGAGTCTTCTAATGATATTCAGAACTTTGCTGTATCAGAGTCTTCTGCAGCATGTGTGCTTTCAGCGTGTTGATCATCAGAGCATATTTAACACAGAACTTCTGTACTTGGCAGCGTTGGTACTTTCAGAAACTTCTGTAGAATTATGCTTTGAGAAACTCTTCAATCAATATTCTTCTTTGCTTCAGATGCTTCAGCTTCAGATGCTTCTGACTATCTTCAGATGCTTCTGACTCAGAATGTTCTGGAGCTTCTTGCTTCAGATCCTTCTGGAGACTATGCTCAGGATCTTCTGTAAGGAGAAATCAGATTCTTCTGTAAGATGCATCTGGCGCTTCAGAGTCAGGATAACTTCTTGTATCCAAAACAGATTTGCTTCTAGAGAGTTAATTTCATTTCAATCTGCAGTATAACTCTCAAACAAATTTTAGAGTATATAATTCTTAAATATAAATTTCCTAACAGTTATCATCAAAACAAAGAGTTATTATTGAGAACCAATCTGTGTTCTAACAATATTTTCAGCCTCGATCTATGACTCTGAGAACCTTTTCTAGAATTCGTGTGTCGATGGTTGTGTAGTTGATGCTTCCGAGAAGTTTTTCTCGCGTGGAAGATAGAAAAACCTCACCTAGAGGAGATTCTTTTGAGGATATTATCGTCGTGATGAGGCTTTGTCATGGCTGTAATATCTTTGAAAGATAACCATGACTCTAGGCACCTACCCATTTTAAAATCCTACCCGTGGGGGTTTCTTTTGAGCAGTGACTGTGATCCTTGAACCGTTCACCCGGCTAATCTCAGAACTGTTTGATTTGTGATCTTGCAATCCTGGATCTTGCATCTTGCATTGCATATAATTTGCATTGCATTTCATTTGTTGTGCATCTTGCATTATCCTTCCTTCGTCAGTTTCTCATGTTTCTATTTCCTTCCTATCCAGTAAATCAAGCTGATTCCTCGACACCAGTACGCAACTAGAGCCAATACAAGACAAATGATGGAGCAGATTCAGCAGGAGCAAGTTGCCTTCAAAAAAGAGTTGGACTCCATCAAAGGAAAGACGAACCAGATCCTCGAAGCCATCCTCACGGCCAGAAGAGAGGAAGAACAGCATGAAGCCGCTGTTGTCGTCAACAACAATGGTCAAGGACAAGGGTCTACTGCCATCCCTTTGGTTCCAATTCCAAATCCTCATGGCATGCCGTTGAACTTCAATAATGCAGCCGAAGGAAACACTTCTCATCCAACCCCAGCGCCCGGAGTTACCATTGGAGCTGTCCCACATGCCCAACCTACTGTCGTGCAGATCCGAGCTCCCCATACCGATGATACTCTGATGGATCATTATTACGACGTTCAGAACTATCATGCTGCTATCCCCATTTCCAGTCCTGTTGCTGCTCAGGATTCAGAAGCCATGAAGATGTGCCGAGATCTAGCCGAGAAACTCCGAGCCATGGAGGGGCACAGTTCAAATTCTTTCAATGCTTTGGAATTATGCTTGGTGCCTGATGTTGTCATTCCTCCCAAGTTCAAAGTGCCGGAATTTTCGAAGTACAAAGCTCTCAGTTGTCCAAACATTCATCTAAAGATGTATTGTCGCAAGATGGCTGCCTATGCCAGAGACGAAAAGCTAATGATTCATTGCTTCCAAGACAGCTTGTCTGGGGCATCACTCGAGTGGTATATGCAGCTGGAACGTAACAGTGTGCGCACTTGGGCCGAGCTAGCCGATGCATTTGTCAAACAGTACAAGTATAACACCGATCTCGCTCCAAACCGTACTCAACTTCAGAGTATGACTCATAAGGACAGCGAATCCTTCAAGGAGTACGCGCAACGATGGAGAGAGATAGCCGAAAGGGTTCATCCACCTCTTGTTGACCGTGAACTAATTGACATCTTCATGGGTACTTTACAAGGCCAGTATTACGAAAAGCTGATTGGTAGTGTCTCTGCTGGATTCTCTGACTTGGTGATCGTTGGTGAGAGAATTGAAGAAGGGTTAAAGAGTGGAAAGATCCCAGAAGGTTCTAACAACTAGGCCAATGCCAAGAAGCCTTTCAACGGATACAAGAAGAAAGAGGGCGAAGCAAATGCAATCTCTGTGCAAAAAGGGCAAGCTTCCCAACAAGCTCCCGCTCCTATGCCTTATCAAATGCCCTATTATCAGTATTCATATGTTGCTGCTGCGCAATATGCTTCAATGCCTTATCAGCCAGCTGTTCAAGCAGTGCAAGCTCATATGCCACAGCAACAGGCTCCTCAGTAACAAGCCTACAACCAGCAAGGATACCAGTATCCTCCTCAGCAACAACAAATGCAAGCTACTCAGCAACGACAAGGTACTCGCCCACAGCGTCAGCAGAGAACATGGAGGCCAGATAGACTCTTTGATCGTCTACCAATGACATATGCTAAAATCTTTGCTCAGTTGATGGAGAAGAAAGTTGTTGTTCCGAGAGATTTGGCTCCTCCAACTGTCATTCCTGCCGATTACGATGCAAATGGTCATTGTGAGTTTCATAAGGGCGCTCCAGGTCATACCATTGAGGACTGCAGAGCCTTCAAGCACACAGTTCAAGATATGATCGACGGGGATGCTATCAACTTCAATGGGAAGTCTCCAAATGTCATCAACAATCCAATGCCACCAGCCAACTAGTGCCAACATCAAATCAAGCAGAGTCAAGTTCATTTCTTGAAGAAGGCAGTCGTGTTGCCATTTCATCTTTAGCATTTTCTTATATTTGTCTTTGTTTGTTTAAGTATTGTATGCTTTGAACAATTGCCATTCGTATTTGGTTTTTATTAATGTATTGTTTATGCATATTTTGAATTAGTTATTTCGTATTCACTCATTTTTTCACTTATCACCGACACATTTATTCACTTCACTCTATTCACTGTTGTTTAGCATGATTTGAGGGAGGATGATGAAAACGAGATACCCATAATTGCAAACCGTATGCTTTCAGACAGAATCTCGTCAATGATGTACAGACATTGCTTCAATCCCCTAAACACTGGAGATATAAGGTGTTAATCCCTAGTAAACCACTTCGAGCCTAGAAGTAGCAGTTTCCTTCGGATATTCAAACCTTTACACTCAACCTGGGGCAGGGTAGTGTTCAGTTAATCCAACTCCGCACTTGAATCAACAAAGCGAAATCCCAAAGACGGTGGTTCATCAAAGACCCATGCTATGGCAGTCACAACCTTCCAACAAAATCCAAAAAAATCAAAAGCCTGCTAAGTCAAACACCTCAGAGGGGACTTAGGCAAAATCAAGGCAATCCCGATGGATCTGACAAGCAAAATCAATCCATGCAAAAGTTAGGGATAAAAAACAAAGACAAAAGAGGACCCGAAAACCCTCAACAAAAACAAAATAAGATTCAGTGGTCATTCAAATAGGGTCACTGGCATCTGTCGCTACCGCGAAAATAAGGTGCCGGCAAAACAGAAGAGTCGCCACCTTTCGCTATTTATCCCTCAGAACGGGAAAGGAAACGATCAGAAAAACCTGACGAAAAGGTATAAGACAAGGTCATCGCAACCATTGTCTGGGTTCGGGAGTCGGTTACGCAAGGGGAAGGTATTAGCACCCCTCATGTCCATCGTACTCGATGGGATCCACGCTTGTTGTGTTTATCTGACGGGTTGGTTTTACTATCTACCTATCAAGGCTGGTCTGAAAAGAAAAGAAAATGACTCGACAAATTGTCGCACTTTATGCCTACGTATTCTCATCAGAGAATGAGAAATCAGAGTCAACGTAGTTCGACTAACTACAGGTTACGGGGAAGGTGGCTCGCCAATACGTCAGTATTGTGCTTACGTACTCTCAACAGGTATGAGAGATCAGAGCTTACGTAGTTCGGGATAATACGGATTACGGGAATTTAGATTCATCTGTTTCATCGAGTAGGGTTAACAAACAGTTCCAGCAGTTGGATGTACGCAGCTCGACCCTTGGAGACTTAAGCGTTACCGTTTGCGGTAGAACTGGGAGTTAACGACACTCTTTTCTTCAGAAAAGCTTCCTTTGAATTATGGGCCCACGGGGCAAAAAGGTTTGAAGTTTGTTTTCTGTCTTTTACGGAAGAACTGTTTTTTATGGATGTTTTCAACCAATATCGCACTAGAGACTATGACCTGAGAGTGAATGCGTCGCATGTCACCCAAAGGGTGCCATACTAAACATTCAGACTGTTGAAAAGAAGCTCTCCAACAATCCTTTCTCAGATAGCTTAAGGCTTGTAACGTACGACGTCAGTTAACCTTTATTACTGTATTTTAATTTGTTTTGAGATGAGAAGAGAGAACAGGTCCAACTAAGGGGATACTATCAAGTCCTAATGTTGTCATGCCAAGGATTCATCCTATGGTTGAGGTTTGAAACAAGGATCTCCTAGAAGTTGTCATGCATAGGTTTCAACCTAAAGTTCTAATCATCACTGCCTTATCAAAGGAAGTGAGATTCCTAGGGGATCATGTCAATGATAAACAAAAATAGATAAAGCATCAGCTTAAACAGTAAACAGTAAACGACTGTAAAATGCATGCAATGCAAGTGAGGGAGGAAATGTGTGTGGGGCATCAGCCTCCACAAGCTCATCTCAACCTCAAGCCAGATATGAATAACTGCAATCATACAGAAAAATAAAATGCCATCAAGCAAAATAAAATATCTGCAATCATACAGAGGAAATGAAATAAAGTGCCATCAAGCACACACCCACCACATAGGCAAGGGAGCTGGGCTCTACCGAATACCCGCAAGCAAAGCCATACAGTAAAAGTACAAGCAGAGGGAGCAACTCAACCTCTAGTGCAATCATGCTCCTAGCTTAAATCAATCTAAGTATGAACTTATTCTAATGCATCAAGCAAATCAAACAAGTCACACCAATACAGTTGCACAGAAAGCAAACAGACAGTCAAGAAAAGAAAGCAGATCAACCACTCCTACAACTTTACAGCAAAGCAACCTCCTGACAGCAGTTCAGTCCTCAGTCTGTAACTGTTCCTCAAGGCTGTCCTCTTCAATAGCAAGTATCAACTTGCTTCTCTGGGCTTCCAACACATCCCCATCAGTATCAACTTATTCTCTCTTCCTCAGGCCTCAGCTCTTCAGTAATCTCCACCTTCAGGCTTCAATCCTAAAATCAAGTATCAACTTGGCTTTCAGGCTCTCAATGTATCAACATAAGTATCAACTTATTCTTTCTTCTTCAAGCCTCAGCTCCTCACTCAACTTCAAATTGATCTTCTTCACAAGTGTCCACTTGGTCTTCAAGCTTCAGCTCTCTCCTCCTCACAAGTGTCAACTTGCTCTTCCTGATATTCAAGCTTCAGCTCCTAAAGGTAATCTTCAAACACAAAAAAGTAGCAAGCTCTAGCATCTTCAAAATTCTAACAAGGAATTCCATCCTCTAGCAAGGAAGAAAGATTCATCTATCCAGAGCAAAGTTTGGATGATTGGTAGCAGAGTGAAGACCAAAGGTCACCACTAAGCATCCTATCATCAGAGAAAGGGACCCTCAAAGGTTCTACCAACTTGTAAAGAGCCACACATCCTACCAAAGGAGGGATGAGGCCTTTACAAGGGGACCTTACATCATGGGGAAGAAAGGAAGTGATCAACATCTTCCATGTTTATGAAGGAAGAGAATCTATCTAGAAGCTCTGCCTACAAACCCTAATCTTAACACCTAACACCTAATCAACACTACACCAAAAGAAGGGAAGATCTACATCCAAGCTTCTTCAAGCAATCCATTGCATCTTCAACTTGCCTTCAACCTCATCCAAGAGCAAAAGAGACAAAACCCTAATTTAAGGGAACTAAATAAGTCAATCTAGTTGAATTAGTGCATTAGAATCATCTAAAGTTAGCACCTAAACTAAAATCAAACAAAAATAGTAAAATACATTGTAAATTCCTACAAAAATTCTTAAGGGATCCTAATTCAATCATGAATCTACCATATAAAAATCAGAGGTTGAATCATCAACCAAGTTCTAGAAATAAAACCTAAATCATAAGGTATCAACCATAAACCCTAAAAATGGGGCTCTTAAAGTTTCAACCTAGAACTACCACTTATAGTCATCAAAAAAATGTGAGAAAAATCTAGGGGGAGCATGCATATCTATGCTGGCTACACACAAAAAATCAAGGCAAAAATCATCATCACATGATCAAACCAAATTCTACAAAATCAAGCATCAACCATGATTATTTTAATATCAATTAAAATGTAAAAATGCACAAAAATCAAAAAATGCATGGAATATTAATATTTTTTATCTAAAAAATACTAGATTCAATCATGAATCCATGGCAAAAAGAATGGGATTAATTGAGCCATTTTTCAATTATTTATGAATTTTCCAATAACTGTGAATAAAATGAAAAATAAAAAGAAAATCAAAAGAAAATGAAAGGCGCGTGGTGTGAATAGCAAATGGATTCAGTTCATTTTAGTGATTGGGCCATAAGGGGGTGGGAGTATCAACAAGTAACTTAAGCCCAAAACCAGCAAATAAATGAAACGCTGCGTTTCCTATTATTCAGAATCCTTCACAAAATTAGAAATGATCGTGGCCGTGGGATGACGTCTCCAGTCAAAGTCCACCTAAGATCTAATGGCTATCAAGTCATCTTCTCCATTTGAATTCCTGAAACACGCGCGCAGCCATGGCCACCACCGGTGATTCTCTGGTCATCAGCTCAGACCCTAACTCTTTCCAGAATCTACCATTCCAAATGGTCTCTACACGAAACTTGTCCCAAATCTCACAAGGAATCTTCCTATACCATTTAATCATCCTAAAAGTTCAAGATTTGCAAGAACACAATCTCAACCAAAAATTGGAACAACCCTAATTGGTCACTAATCTCCAAATTGATGATCCAAAAACCTTCCTACATCAATCTACAATGCATCTAACACAATAATTCCCATTGATTCTACCTAATTTGAGCCATGGAATAAGAACTGCATACCTGGTAAAATTGAGCAAACAGAGTGGTTGAATCTTCAAATCAACCCTCAAGAACTTGCAGAATCCTTCACTAGCCTCTAATCAACCTTCTGTATGCAAAAAAAAGAGTTGAAATGCCCTGGATTCTTGAACTCGATTCTGAGTTGCAAGCTTCCAACTCCAATGGCTAACTCACGATTCCTCCACAACTTGGCCTTGAATTTGATCTGGGATCAATCACCAACCTCAGAGCAAGCTATTGAGATCAATTTCTTGGACTGAAATGGCCTCTAACCTTGTAACAGATTTTGATTTGCAATGAGAAATTTCAAAGTGCAATCTCACTCTCCTCTCTCAATTCTCACCAACCTTCACTCTGAACCACTTCTAAATCATATATAGAACATGGATGAATGATCTAGAAAGTTCTAGAACAATCCAATGAGTATTTCAATATCTCATCTCACTTGAAATCTCATGATATGCTATGTGTATGACAGTCCTTGCTGCAGCTTGCCTTGGCCCTTATCCTCATCCAAATTCTCTCCACATGAGATTATGAAAATGCTAGGATGTGTTTGTACCTTGGTTTTGATCTCATGAGAAGTTTGGCATATGTAACTTAAACCTTAAGTAACAACATACAACTCCATGATCTTGACCTCAAATGAGAAAAGTGCCATTGACATTGTCTTTAAAATGCATTCTACAATCAAAATGATATATAGGTTTGTCTCCTTTGGTCACCAAATGAAAAATCCCAAATTTGGTCCTAATGAACTTTAAATCTTCCTTTTTTAAGCCAATTTTGCAACTTTGAGCTACAAGCAATTCCAACCTCTCATGACCACTTGGCTTGCCTTAAAACATCATTTTGAACAAGTTTGATGTTGAACATTTTCCCATTTGAAGTTTGCAAATAGGAGTTATGGCCTTATGATTGAAATGACCTATAATCTCATGACCAAAATACCCTTGACTTGTCAAAGCCATAACTTGAGTTCTACAAATCCTATCAAGGACTTCTAGAACTCTCTAGAAAGCTAAGAGAATAAGGAACAACATTCATGTTGACCAAAAGTTCATAGGAATCATCCTTCTAGGGCAAAAGTTTCATGCAAGTTAGACAACTTTCAAGCTCCAAATTCACATACCTCAGATGACCTAGAACTTGTCAAAGCCATAACTTGAGTTCTACAAATCCTATCAAGTACTTCTAGCACTCAAATTAAAGCTAAGATCATGCTCTACAACATTCATGTTGGGGGTAAGATGAGATGACAATCACATCTTGAGCTAAATTGCCTTGAAGATAGGGGTCAAACTAGGGGATTTTACACTATCAAGCCTTAGGAACCCTAGCTTGAAACTTCTCAAACTATTCAATCATGATGAGTTGACCTTGGAATCATCCTTAGAACATCTCAATGTATCAATCCATGATCACATGTGTTGCACCCCAAAATTTGACCAACATTTGTTTACCTAGCTTGTGTTTCATTTCATTCACATTAGCATTATCATTTGTATTTCATTGACATGTGTGCAGGAGATCAAGAGGTATGAGTACCAATCAAGAGCTATACAAGACAGTGAGGCTAGATAAGAAGGTTATTCAAGTGTTCAAGGGTTGATATCCTTGTCAGAGAAGTTAAAAGATCCTCAGAGAGAGTGGTTGAAACCAATAGTGTGTGCCTCCTAACTTGAGAGTTGTAGGAAGACCTCAGATGATTCTGAAGCCATGGAGATGGACTTGAAGCCTTGAGAGATCTTATGACATGTCTTGAAATCCATCATGAGGCCTAGATAGGTCATTGTGCAAGATTAAGAAGCCTTAGCACTGAGTGGTGTAACTAGGGTTTGACTGGGTCAACCCTAGGTCAACTGATGATTTGAACAAGGTTGAGACCTAATCCAAGAGCCATGTGATCATGGATTGATTCAATGAGATGTTATAAGGATGATTCCAAGGTAAACTCATAATGATTGATGAGTTTGAGAAGTTTCAAGCTAGGGTTTCTAAGGCTTGACAGTGTAAAATCCCCTAGTTTGACCCCTATCTTCAAGGAAGTTTAGCCCAAGATGTGATTGTCATCTCATCCTGCCCCCAACATGAATGTTGTATAGCTTGAGCTTAGCTTTAATTTGAGTACTAGAAGTCCTTGATAGGATTTATAGAACTCAATTTATGACTTTGACAAGTTACAGGTCATCTGAAGTATGTGACTCTAGGGCCTTGAAAGTTACCCAACTTGCATCAAACGTTTGCCCAAGAAGGATGATTCCTATGAACTTTTGGTCAACATGAATGTTGTTCCTTATCCTCTTAGATTTCTACAGAGTACTAGAAGTCCTTGATAGGATTTGTAGAACTCAAGTTATGGCTTTGACAAGTCAAGGGCATTTTGGTCATTTGGAGATTACAGGTCATTTCAAGTATAAGGCCATAACTCCTATTTCCAAGCTTCAAATGGAAAAATGTTCAACATAAAACTTGTTCAAAATGATGTTTTAAGGCTAGTAAAGAGGTCATGAGATGTTAGAAATGCTTGTAGCTCAAAGTTGCAAAAATGACCTAAAATAAGGGCATAAGTTAAATAAACCAAAGTTGGAAATTGATATTTTCAATCTACACATCCAAACCATGGAATGTAGTATATCATTTTGACTCTAGAAAAAATTTTAAGAACATTGGTTTAGCCACATTTTTGAGTTGAGATTCAATTTGTGGACTTGCTTTGAAAAGTGATTACTTGCATATTAAGTAACATGTGCAAAACATAGAATCAAGGCATGGGCAAGGTCCTTTGCAAGCTAATCACTTTCAAAATGTCACTAGGGGAGAAATTGGAAGAGAATGGGATTGATTCCAAGCTGCAAACAGAGCTATGCATATCATGATACATGGTTGCAAATCTCATGACATGAGAAGTGGAAACTCTCATTAGAAGGATCTAGAGGGTTCTAGATCATTCATACATCATCTATATATTGAGTAGAGGTGATCCATTGCAAGGGTTGGTGATGATTGAAGGAGAGAGCATAGATTGAGATTGAGATTTCTTGTCTTGCAATTGAATTCGGTTTCACAAAATTCTTCAGTTTCCATCCATTTTCTTGATTGAAACTTCTTCCATGGATGCTAAGGAGTGATTCCAGATCATAATCCAAGAGAATTCGTGGCTGAATCGTGTAGGAGCAATTGAATTTTTCCACCTGCAACTCACCATCGGGTTTCAAGATTCAGGAGCTTTCAACCAGTTCTTTTGCATACAGAAGCAAGGAAAGGGTTCATTGATCGTGTCTGAAAGATTAGAGAGCTTGAATTGGAGGTTTAGTGCATCTGTTCATCCAAGATTTTCAGGTTGGTAACTTTCTTCCCCCAACATGATTTAGGTAGAATCAAGATGAATTAAGGTGTTAGTTGCATTGTAGAACGGTGTAGGAAGGTTTTCAGACCATTAATTTGAGAATTAGTGACCAATTTAGGGTATTACCATTTTCGGTTGAGAATTGGATATGGTGAATCTTGAGGATTTGGGTTGAATTAAGGGCATGAATGAGTTCGTGAGGGAATTTGGGATAAGTTTTGTGTATTGACCATTTGCAATGGAGGATCCTAGAGAGAACTAGGGTTGAGGAAGATGGCCGGAGCACCACCGGTGGTGGCCGGAGCTGCGCGCGAAGCTCAAATGTTCAAAAGGTAGAAGACGACCCCAGGACCATCAGATCTTGGTTGGACCTTTGACTAGAAGCTCATCCAACGGCCACGTTTTAATTCCAAATTGTGAAGGATCTGATTTAATGAAACGCATCGTTTCATTAGTTTGTTGATTTTGGGCTTAGGCTATTAAATGATATCCACACCCCCTGATGGCCCAGTTTGGAGAATGAACTGATTTTGGTTTCTATTTGCACCGCGCCTTTATTATTTTAATTGGATTTTCTTTATTTTTTCATTTTGTTCATGGTTCTTGAAATATTCATAATAAATTGAAAATTAATCCAATTAATCCCATTCTTTTTGCATTTTACTCATGATTGAGTCTAGTATTTTTTAGATAAAAAATATTTTCATTTCATGTATTTCTGATTTTATGGGAATTTTACATTTTAATTGATATTAAAATGGTTATGTTTGATACATAATTTTGTGGAATTTTGTGTGATCATGTGGTGATGATTTTGATCCTAAATTTTTGTGTGTGATTAGGTTAGACATGTATGCTCCCATAGTATTTTTCTCACATTTTTGTGATGAAAATAGGTGTGCTTTCTAGATTGATATTTAGATGCTTCCTTTTAGGGTTTAGGTTTAGTACCTCATAATGTAGAATTTATTTGTAGGTCTTATTTGATGATTTGATCTCTGAAATTAATATGGTAGAGTCATGATTGACCTAGGTTCCCATAGTTATTTTTGTAGGATTTTACAATTGGTTTTAGTATTTTAGTTAGGACTAACTTTAGTACTAGGTTTTAGGTGATCCTAACTTACTAATTCAACTAGTTTAACTCATTTAGTTCCCTTAGATTAGGGTTTTGCTTTGTTTGCCTTTGGTTGAGATTGAAGACAAGTTGAAGACAAGGTGAGGATGCTTGAAGTTCCTTAAAGACAAGGTGAGGATGCTTGGAGCTTGGATTTGTTTGTGCCTGAAGGTGTCTGATGAAGATTTAGGAGATAGGAAACATAAGGAGAGCCTTATAATTAGAATGATTTCTTTCACAAATATGGAAAGCATCTTGTGCTTCCATTCCTCCCAATGACTAAAAGTCCTTCTCAGATATTCACATCCCTCCTTTGGAGGGATGAGTGGCTTTATCTGGGAAGTAGAACTTTGAGGGAACCAGTCTCTCTTAATGATGAACCCTTACAGGCTTCCTTTGGTTGTCAGTAAGCTGCTTATCATTTCCACTCATCCTGTTTAATCAATTGTCTTCTAGTTTGAGTATCTTGAAAGATGTTGGACTTGAGTTTGAAGATGAGGACTTCACTGAAGAGTATGGAAGAGGATGATTCCTTGAGCATTGCCATTGCAGCTAAAGCTTGAAGAGCAAGAAGACCAAGTTGATACTTGAAGATTCAATTGAGATTGACTGAAGAGCTGAGGCTTGAAAAAAGATTGAAGGATGAAGTTGACACTTCCATGTGATTGAAGACTACTCTGAGCAGCTGAAGCTTGTAGGAGAGTTGAAGCTTGAAGACCAAGTTGATACTCGTGAAGAAGATCCAATTGAGATTGAGTGAGGAGCTGAGGCTTGAGTAATGAAGGATAAGTTGACACTTACATTGATACAATGAGAGCCTGAAGGAATCAAGTTGATACTTGTAGTTATGAGTGAAGCCTGAAGGTGGAATTGGCTGAAGAGCTGAGGCTTGGAGAAGATGGAACAAGTTGATACTTATGTTGATGTATTGGAAGCCTTGAAGGGTGATTGAAGTCTGAAGACTGGATAGCTGTTAGAAGAGCTTAAGCTTGGAATGGAAAAGAGAGGGGTTGATCTGATTTCTTGTCTGTTTTCTTTTCTGTGCTGATGTGCCTTGTTTGACTTGCTTGATGCATTAGAATAAGTTCATATCTAGACTAACTTTAATCTAGGAGCATGATTGCATTAGAGGTTGAGTTGCTCCCTCTGCTTGTATTGTTACTGTATGACTTTGCTTGCGGGTATCGGTAGAGCCCTGCTCCCTTGCCCATGTGGTTTATTTTGCTTGACAGCATTTCATTTTCTTCTGTATGATTAAAGTTGTTATTCTATTTTGCTTGATAGCATGTTATTTCTTCAGTATGATTACTGTTATTCATATCTGGCTTGAGGTTGAGATGAGCTTGTGGAGGCTGCTGCCCCGCACACATTTCCTCCCTCACTTGCATTGCATGCATTTTACAGTCGTTTACTATTTATCTGTTTACTGCTTAAGCTGATGCTTTATCTGTTTCTGTTTATCATTGACATGATCCCTTAGGAATGTCACTTCCTTTGATAAGGAAGTGATGATTAGAACTTTAGGTTGAAACCTATGCATGATAACTACTAGGAGTTCCCCTGTTCAAACCTCAACTATAGGATGAATCCTTGGCATGACAACAGTAGGACTTGATAGTCTCCCCTTAGTTGAGCCTGTTCTCTTCTCATCTCAAAACAGCTTAAGATACAGTAATCATGAATGATTTCTTTCGTATGTTACGAGCCTTAAGCTATCTGAGAAAGGATTGTTGAAGAGTTTCTTTTGAACAGTCCGGATGTTTAGTATGGTACCCTTTAGGTGACATGCGACACATTCACTCTCAGGTCATAGTCATTAGTGCGATTGAAATTGCAAACACAATAAAAAACACTTCTTCCGTAAAAGACAAAAAACAAACTTCAAACCTTTTTGCCCCGTGGGCCCATAAGTCAAAGGTAGCTTTTCTGAAGAAAAGAGTGTCGTTAAACTTCAGCGCCAACGCAAACAAGCTTTGTCCCTAACTGCTGGAACTGTTGTTTAACCTTACTCGATAAAAATAGATGAATCTGAATTCCCGTAATCCGTATTAGCCCGAACTACGTAAGCTTTGATCTCTCATACCTGTTGAGAGTATGTAGGCACAATACTGATGTATTGGCGAGCCACCTTCCCCGTAACCCGTCGTAGGGCGAACTACGTTGACTCTGATTTCTCATTCTCTGATGAGAATACGTAGGCATAAAGCGCGACGCTTTGCCGAGTCATTTTTCTTTTCTTTTTAAGCCAGCCTTGATAGGTAGATAGATAAACCAACTCGTCCAGTAAACACAACAAGCGTGGATCCCGTCGAGTACGAAGGACGTGAGGGGTGCTAATACCTTCCCCTTGCGTAACCGACTCCCGAACCCAGACAACGGTTGCGATGACCTTGTCTTATACCTTTTTCGTCAGGTTTTTCCGATCGTTTCCTTTCCTGTTCTGAGGGATAAATAACGAAAGGTGGCGACTCTTCTGTTTTGCCGGCACCTTATTTTCGCGGAAGCGACAGCTGGCGACTCTGCTGGGGATGTGATAGTTTCCTGGGATCCAACGTCCCGAATGCGAGTCAGTTCGGGGATCCGACGTCCCCTGTGAGAGTCAATACTAGCGCTTGTATGACTACTTGTTGGGTTGTGTTTATTTATCACACTTTATTTCCCGCACTTTTTTTTCGGTATGATATGATTATTTGTGCTGTTGTGGGAGGGGCATTCTGATGAGTGAGAAGCCAGACCCAGGCTTGAGTGAACATAGCATTAGTTATGGAAATTAGTGGACGCGTGCTTGCTTGGCAGGCACTAGTGTCTCATGAAATCCACGCTCAGACGAGGTTCTCCCGGTTGACTTCTTTTTCAACCCTTTGGGTTGAAGGGGTTGTTGGTTTGGAGGATTGTCGACTTTGGGGACCGATCATTTGTGATTCAGCCGAGTGAGGCTGCTTCATGAGCTGGTGATGCCACACCTTCTGGGTATCGTATCACCCCTCTTGAATGTCTGTGACGCTGATGACCGCATAGGATGCCGAACTTGGGTCAGTTTAGGTTCATACCTGTGAGCAGGATTGGGTTTATTGCAGGAAACCTTGACCTTCAGACTTCCTAGTTTTCTTGATAGTGAATCAGTTTTGTTGGTACCAGAGGTTCTCATCACCAGATATATGATTGTTCTTGACAGAGCAGGTTCCTGTTGGGATCAGGGGATCTCATCAGCATATGTGTATTTGTTCTTGACAGAGCAGGTTTTTGTTGGGATCAGAGGATCTCATCAGCATTTGTGTATTTGTTCTTGACAGAGCAGGTTTTTGTTGGGATCAGAGGATCTCATCAATAGATGTGTATTTGTTCTTGATAGAGCAGGTTTATGATTGGGATTAGAGGATCTCATCAACAGACGTATGTTTGTTCTTGACAGAGCAGAGTTTTGGTCCTGTATCAGAGGTCCTTATTATCAGATGTTTGTTCTTGACAGAGCAGAGTTCTGGTCTTGTATCAGAGGTCCTTTATTAGATGTTTGTTCTCGACAGAGCAGATTTATGGTCCTATGTGTGTGTGTTCTTGACAGAGCAGATTTGCGGTCCGATACCGGGTTTTTCTTATTATCAGATATAGTGGTTGTTCTTGACAGAGCAGCATCATGGTTTTGTTGATACAGAATCTCCACCGCGCAGTTGCCTTGATCTCCTGCTGCATGATTGCATTTCGCATTGCTTTGCATATTCATTTGCATTTCATTAACGTGTGTCTGTGTTGCAGGTACCGTTTTCCCCGATCCAGGATTTCTTGCCTCCTATTGTATTGTTATGGGTTCTCTGAGGAAGACCGTGGCTTACAAGCTCCCTGCCCCTGATGTGGTTCAGCTGACTGGTTTGATTGCTTTAGCAGATGATTCTGTGAGAGATGAGTTCTGAAAATCTTACGGCAAATTGCTCAGTTTGGTTCGTAAACCTTCTGCGTTCGAGTTGAATGGGTTGCACGCTCTGTTGCAGTTCTACGATCCTCCTTTGAGATGCTTTACTTTCTAGGATTTTGTTCTCGCACCCACGCTAGAGGAATATGCTGATTTGTTAGGTGTGCCTATCAAGAGGCAGATGCCTTTTGTTCATATGGATGTTGAGCCCGATCTGGCTAGTCTAGCTCCTTCACTTCATCTCGATGCCTCCGAGTTGGTATTGTCTAGTTGGAACAAGGTTCCCGGTTTCTCCTTGCAGTTCTTAGTGGGAAAGGCTCAGCAATGTGCCAAAGATGGATGTTGGGTCGTGTTCAACGCCATTCTCGCTTTGTGCATATATGGCATCATTCTGTTCCCCAATATTCCCGACTTTGTAGACTTCGACGCATTTCGCATCTTCGCTTCAGGGAATCCAGTCCCTACCTTGATAGGAGACGTCTACCATTCCATCCACTACAAAAACGAGAACAGGAGGGGTAAGAATGTCTCGTGCTGTGTGCCCTTGCTTTATAAATGGCTTGATAGTCATCTACCCAAGAGGGGTCCCTTTGTTTCGTCTGCAGCCACAATTGAATGGTCCGAGCGTTTGATGAGTCTATCTGCAGAGGATATTGACTGGTTTGACAGAGATAGGTTGGGTACCGAGATTATCTTCAGCTGCAGCGGGTTTCCAAATGTGCCTTTGATAGGCAGGAAGGGCTGTATCAACTATAATCCGTCTTTGTTGGTCCGACAGTTTGCTTATACTTTGAGGGCTCCGCCGAAGGATGAAGAGGTACAGGAATCTCTGTACCTCATTGGTCTTCTAGAAGGGGATATGCTATCCAAGCTTCAGCGCGCTTGGAATGGTATCAGTAAGAGGGGAAAACCATTGCTGGGGAGAAGCAATAGTCAAGCCTACGCTTCATACGTGACGTGGATCAGAGCCAGAGCAGATGCTATAGGGATGCTGTTTCTTCCTGCCAAGCCAGAAAGCCCTCCAGTGGTTGAAGAGCCTACTACCGTGCCCATTCAGCGGCATAATCAGGTGTTAGCTGAGCAAGATGAACTGAAGAAGGCCAATGAAGAACTGGAGAAAGAATTGGCTCAACTCAGAAGCGAGAGAAACGAAGTCGTCCATTCCTTCAAAAGGAAAACAGAGCTGGTGAACCAGCTGGGGACAGATTTGACTAAGCAGATAGCCGAGCGCGAGCGCATGGGTCGAGACTTCAAAGTTGTCAACGATGTACTGGCCATGAAGAAGCAGCACTTGGACGAAGCGTATCGGAGGATATCCAAGTTCAACCAGCACTGGAAGGCCTCCCTAGCCAACAGGAAAGAGCGGGAGGATAAGCTGATGCAACAGATCTCCAAGCTAAAAGCCCAAGGGAAGGCTAGTGAGAAGAGGTTTGATGAAGAAACCGCTCGCAGATATGCCGCTGAAGGCCAGCTCAACAAAGCTCTCGCTAACCTGAAGGAGCGCAAACTGACGTTTGAGTCCAAGAGGCGAAAGCTAGAAGATTGTTTCGGCGAAGGAGCATGGGAAGATTCGGTCGAAGGTCATCAATACACCATTATGCAGAAACGAAGGGTTGCTCACTCGGCCTGATCATCCAGAAACGAAGGGGCTGTTAGGAGAGTTTCGCGCCCGTGGCCGTGCTTGACTATTTGTATTCCTTTTGTTTGATCATTGTTGTATGCTGACCATCACCAGGCTTGTTGGTCGAGGTCATGCTATTGATTCATCTTGTACTCACTGATGTTGTGTACTGCCTCGATGGGCTTTCTTCATATATATGAGATGTTATTTCCATGATTGGACTCGGACTTCTTATTATCAGCACTGGCACTCAGGCACTAGGATCGGGGGAAATCTCCCTAACGCACAGACACACGTTTGCATTTGCATGAAGCATTTGCATAACGAGCACTTTGTCGTTTTTCCTAACCCTTTTGTGTTTTCAGGTTGTTTCAGGTTGTTCCAGGATTGATCAGAGACCCATCCACCGCTATCCGACCAGAGCAAATCAAACCAGAATCATGGAGCAAGTGCAAACTGATGTTCAAGAACTCCGCGAAAGAATGGATCGCTTCATGGAGCTCATGCAAGCTGTCGCCAATGGCCAGGATCAGCTCAGAACCTTGGTTCAGCCTCTGATTTCCAGGGTCGATAGCAATGGCGTACTCCATGGTGGGACCGTGCCTACTCCTCCACCTGTGGAAACTCCTCAGAATGGCGTCCCCGTGACCGGGGGGAATGGCAGTGCCAACGGCAATGTGATAGCTAACATGGGACTCAACGGTAATACGACGGGCGTCGGTAATGGGAGTCTTGAAGCTAACGTCAATGTTGGGCTGGGCAACGGCAATGCAGGTGTTGGGAATCTGTTCGGGCCTCAGCCGTGGTTAGAAGACCGTCAAGACGATGTATTCTCTCAGAGAGGTGCTGAAGGGGAGCTGACTGCTGAAGCACGTCTAAGGTTCAAGGCACTCGAGGATAAGATGAGAAATATCGAGAACCAGAACACCCTGGGCGTTGATATGTCCAAGTCGGGACTGATTGCTGATTTCAAGGTGCCTCCCAAGTTCAAGGTACCTGACTTTGAAAAGTACAAGGGCACCACTTGCCCTCGCGTCCACCTGAGATCATATTACAGGAAAATGTCCGCTCATTCTGAGGACGAGAAGTTGCTGATGCATTTCTTTCAAGACAGTCTGTCCGGGCCCTCCCTCGAATGGTACTTGAGTCTGGAGCCTACCAGTGTGCGCACGTGGAAGGACCTTGCTGAAGCATTTGTGCACCACTACCAATACAATAGCAACTTGGCTCCGAACCGAGTCCAACTGCAGAATCTGTCGCAAAGGAACAACGAAGGGTTTAAGGAATACGCCCAACGATGGCGTGAATTGGCAGCCAGGGTTCAGCCGCCGATGGTTGAACGTGAGCTTATGCAGATGTTCGTAGCCACCCTCCCAGGGGTTTACTATGAGAAATTGGTCAGCGGCATGTCTGGAACCTTCTCAGATCTCATTATCACGGGTGAGCACATCGAAAATGGGATCAAACTCGGGAAAATTCAAGGTGATTCATCCTCAGCCGGAGGAGGAGGAAAGAAACCTTATAGTGGCAAAAGACGGGAAGGAGAAACGAGCGCTGTGTCCAACGCTCGAAGGAAGGGTAAAGGCCCTCACCAACAGGTGGCCAGCATAACTATCCCGGCAGTTCAACAGCCACAGCAGCAGTAGCAACCGAATCAACAAGGGTACAGAAAGTATCAGAACAGGGCACCTCTGTCGAGCCGTCACCTCGAGACACCGCCCATGTCGTACGCGCAACTGTTACAGACTTTGCTTCAGCTACAATTGATCCAGAAGAGAACCCTGGCTCCCTTGACAGGGGCACCTCTGCCAGGTTATAACGCGAATGCAACTTATGAGTTTCACTCAGGGGCACCAGGCCACACAGTAGAGAATTGCAAAGCCTTCAAGCACAAGGTGCAGGACATGGTGGATGCCAAGATCATCAACTTCTCGAATAATGTGCCAAATGTCACGAAGAACCCTATGCCGAACCATAGGGGAGGTGGAGTAAACGCCATTATTGAAGACGAGAACTTGGATGTGTTGTCTGACGTCAAGGATCTGAAGACACCACTTAGCTTCATTAAGGCTAAGCTGATGAAAAGAGGTTTCTTTCCAGGTTGCAGAGAGTTGTGTATGGGTTGTGCGACTAGTCCTGATGGATGTGAACAGTTGGTAGAAGGAATTTAAAGTCTGATGACTGAAGGGATTTTACAGTTTAGCCGGAGGGCCGAATGTGGATCGGGAGAGGTAATGCTGAAGCAAGATGATGAGGTCGCCACCATCACCATCCCTCGCCAGACGATAACTATTTCTGAACCCAGACCGCCCATGATTACCATCACCAAAGCTGGGCCGATACCCTTCGAAAGCACCAACGCTGTCCCATGGCATTATGGGGCTGAAGTCTACTACAACGGATAGAAGTTGGAACTAGAACCGTTCGGGTCATCTGTGGAGAACCTTGCAGGAATCAGCGGAATCACTCGCAGTGGGAGAGTGTTTGCACCACCTGAGGTCGTAGCGGACAAAGCGGACAGAGCTGATGCAACTGATAAAGGTAAGAGCAAAGTCGTTGAAGAGATCCCTCGTGGGGTAGAAAAAGACTTGCTCGTTAAAGACGCCGAAGAATTTATGAGGTTGATTAAAAAGAGTGACTACAAGATTGTGGATCATCTCCATCAGACACCCTCAAAGATTTCCATCCTGAATTTGTTGCTGTGTTCTGAAGCACACCGCAACGCGCTGCTGAAGGTGTTGAACGCCGCATATGTACCGCAGGAAATATCGGTAAACCAGTTAGAGGAGGTCGTAGCCCACGTGAATGCTGGAAATGGGTTGGGGTTCACTAACCTAGAGCTGACGCCGAAGGGAGGGAACCACAATAGCGCCCTGCACATCTCGATAGAGTGCAGAGGAACTATTATGTCGCACGTGTTGGTGGACACGGGGTCGTCACTCAATGTTCTTCCGAAGAAGGCATTAATAAAGTTAGATACTCGCAGAGTGATTTGCACACCCAGTGATCTAGTTGTGAAAGCGTTTGATGGAACCAAACGCCATGTTTTCGGGGAGGTGACGTTGCCAATCCAAGTCGGGCCGGAAACATTCGACGCAATATTTTACATTATGGACATCATGCCTGCCTACAGCTGTCTCTTGGGCCGGCCATGGATCCATTCCGCAGGTGCCGTGACCTCCACGTTGCACCAGAAACTCAAGTATGCCGTCGGAGGTAGCATCGTGACTGTTTGTGGCGAGGAAGACATAATGGTGAGCCATTTGTCGTCCTTCAAGTATGTTGAGATGGATGGGGAAATCCACGAAACCCTATGCCAAGCGTTCGAAGCTATTAAACTCAAGGACGTAGCTCCTGTAGTCACTGAGAAGCCAGAGATGACTCTCTCTTCATTCAAGGAAGCCCGGGCCGTTGTTCAAGCAGGATCTACCCCAGGCTGGGGGCGAATTTTGGAGATACCTAACAAGCAAGACAAGTTTGGGTTGGGATACTCTCCTGGAGCTGAAGCCTCCTCTTCTAGCAGTGCGTCGCGAGGTAAAGGGCCGATCCAGTTTACCAGTGGCGGGGTGTTATTTGAAAGCATCAACACAGTGTCTGAAGACAGCGGAGATAGCGACTGTGACCTAGACTCTTGGATCCAACCAAGCAAGCCAGGCGAGAACCTCACCAACTGGTCCGTCAAGGATATCATCCAGATGACAAGCGAAGAGTAATGATTTACTTTTTCCAATCATTGTACAACCCTATGTCCTACCCGAGGCATAGTGGTTTTATTGTCAGGGCCTCGTTTGATTATGTACATGCATTTTATCAATAAATCAAAAGGCGTTTTCTTCGTATTCAAATATTGTGATCTCTGTTATTCCTGCTTTATATTTGTTTTGAAAAATAATAAAATGGCAATGGGGTTTGTGCTAACCTGCATATGCTTGTTTTAAGCTTAACCGTTGTTATTGCAGGATCCACATAGCAGATGACATCGACTCTGGACCTTCTACGACTCACTTCGACTTCGATTGCCTGATCTATCAAGCCAAAGAAGAGATTGATGAAGACGAAGACCTTCCCGAAGAATTGGCCCGCTTGTTGAAACAAGAAGAGAAAGTGATTCTGCCTCATAAGGAAGAGATTGAGATCGTGAATCTGGGTTCTGAAGGACTTGTCAGGAACGTCAGGATAGGGGCTGCATTGCAGAGTGATGTCAAGCAGAGATTGGTCGAGATGCTAAGAGAGTATAGTGACGTCTTTGCTTGGTCATATGAGGATATGCCCTGACTTGATACTGACATCATGGTCCACCACTTGCCGCTGCGAGAAGATTGTCCTCCCGTTAAGCAGAAGCTTAGGAGGACGCGACCAGATATGGCCGTTAAGATCAAAGAAGAAGTGCAAAAGCAGCTTGGTGCTGGCTTCTTAGCGGTCACTACTTACCCTCCGTGGGTCGCCAACATAGTGCCTGTACCGAAGAAGGACGGTAAGGTACGAATGTGCGTCGATTATCAGGATTTGAATAGGGCGAGCCCTAAAGATGATTTCCCGTTGCCTCATATTGATGTGTTGGTCGACAATACAACCCAGTTCTCCGTGTTTTCGTTCATGGATGGCTTCTCCGGTTACAACCAGATCAAGATGGCGCCAGAGGACATGGAGAAAACTACGTTTATCACTCCTTGGGGAACATTTTGCTATAAGGTAATGCCTTTCGGTCTGAAGAACGCAGGGGCCACTTACCAACGAGCAATGGTTACTTTGTTTCATGACATGATTCATCATGAGATTGAAGTCTATGTTGATGACATGATTGCGAAGTCCCAAACGGAGGAGGGACATCTGGTCAATTTGCTGAAGCTTTTTGAGAGGCTTAGGAAGTTCAGGTTGAGGCTGAATCCTAACAAGTGTACTTTCAGAGTACGATTCGGAAAGTTACTGGGGTTTATCGTGAGCAAAAGAGGCATCGAGGTTGATCCTGCGAAGATTAAAGCAATACAAGAAATGCCTGCGCCAAAAACCGAAAAAGAAGTTCGTGGTTTCCTGGGCCGAATAAACTACATTGCAAGGTTTATCTCTCAGCTCACGGCCACGTGTGAACCGATGTTCAAACTATTAAAGAAAGATCAGGCGATTATCTGGAACGAGGATTGCCAGAAGGCATTTGATAAGATAAAGCAGTATCTACAGGAACCTCCGATCTTGATACCCCCAGTGGTCGGACGACCCTTAATCATGTACTTGACAGTTCTTGAGAATAGTATGGGGTGTGTTCTCGGTCAGCACGACGAGACGGGTTGAAAAGAGCATGCCATTTACTATTTGAGTAAGAAGTTCACAGACTGTGAATCTCGTTACTCGATGCTGGAGAAGACGTGTTGTGCACTAGCCTGGGCTGGCAAACGTTTACGACAGTACATGCTCAATCACACCACCATGCTAATTTCGAAGATGGATCCGATCAAGTACGTCTTCGAGAAGCAAGCGCTTTCAGGCAGGATTGCCAGATGGCAAATGGTGTTGACAGAATATGATATTCAGTACGTGTCCCAGAAGGCCATCAAGGGAAGCGTATTGTCTGGTTACCTTGCCGAACAGCCGATCGAAGATTACCAGCCTATGAAATTTGAATTCCCTGATGAGGATATCATGTTTCTCAAAGCGAAGGATTGCGATGAGCCGTTGCCCGACGAGGGGCCAGATAGGAAATCCCAATGGAAATTGATATTTGACGGGGCGGTTAATTCCTACGGAAGTGGCATTGGGGTGATCATCACGACTCCCCACGGATCCCACATCCCGTTCACTGCGAGACTGACGTTTCCGGTCACCAATAATGAAGCGGAGTATGAAGCATGCATCATGCGTCTAGAAGAGGCGATTGATTTGAGAATCAAGAACCTAGACGTATATGGTGACTCGGCACTTGTGATTAACCAGATTAAAGGGGAGTGGGAGACTCGTCAATCAAATTTGGTGCCGTACATGAACTATGCCAGAAGGCTACTTCCGTTCTTTGATAGAGTGGAACTCCATCATGTACCCAGAGCAGAAAAGCAGATGGCTGATGCCTTAGCCACGTTGGCTTCGATGTATAAAGTCAATTTTTGGAACGAAGCCCCAAGAATTGTCCTTTCTCGTCTTGATAGACCTGCATTCGTCTTTGCGATCAAGGAAGCCGCCGACGGCAAGCCATGGTTCAATGATATCCAGACTTTCCTTATGACTAAGGAGTATCCCGCGGGAGCGTCAACCCAGGATAAGAAGACTCTGAGGAGGCTGTATGGGAATTTTTATCTCAATCCTGATGGAGTTTTGTATAAAAGAAACCACGATCTCGTGCTACTCAGATGTGTAGATGAGAAAGAGGCGAGTATGCTCATGGAAGAAGTCCATGAAGGCACATTTGGTACGCACGCCGGCGGGCATGCTATGACAAGAAAGATCCTGAGAGCAGGATATTATTGGCTGACGATGGAGTCGGATTGCTTTAAATTCGCGAAGAGGTGTCATAAATGCCAGATTTATGCTGATAAAGTTCATGTGCCGCCGTGCCCGTTAAATGTCATGTCCTCCCCGTGGCCGTTCTCCATGTGGGCATCGGCATGGTAGGCAAGATCGAGCCCACTGCGTCTAACGGTCATCGCTTCATTCTAGTAGCTATCGACTACTTCACCAAGTGGGTGGAGGCAGCCTCATATGCTAATGTGACCAAGCAGGTGGTGGCTAAATTCATAAAGAGGGACATCATCTGTTGATACGGAATTCCGGAGCGGATCATTACTGATAATGGTTCGAATCTGAATAACAAGATGATGAAGAAGCTGTGCCAGAGTTTCAAGATTGAACACCACAACTCATCTCCTTACCGGCCGAAGATGAATGGCGCCGTTGAAGTGGCCAATAAGAACATCAAGAGGATTGTTCAGAAGATGGTTGTGACCTACAAAGATTGGCACGAGATGCTGCCATTTGCACTGCACGGTTATCGTACAACGGTACGTACATCAACCGGGGCAACTCCTTTCTCCTTAGTGTACGGTATGGAAGCTGTCCTACCGTTAGAAGTGGAGATCCCTTCTTTACGAGTTTTGGTTGACGTGAAACTCGACGAGGCAGAATGGATTAAGAACCGACTAAACCAACTCAGCCTGATGGACGAGAAGAGGTTAGCATCGATTGCATATGGTTGTCTGTACCAAAGCCGAATGAAGAAAGCTTATGACAAGAAGGTGCGTCCTAGAAGCTTTCAGACGAGTGATCTCGCCCTGAAGAAGATTCTTCCTCCACACTCCGATCACCGGGGCAAGTGGACTCCCAATTACGAAGGTCCCTACATCGTCAGCAAGGTCTTCTCGGGAGGAGCTTTGTTGTTATCCACGATGGATGGTGAAGATTTTGCATCCCCGGTGAACGCGGACGCAGTTAAAAAATGCTTTGCTTAAAAAATGACCCGCTGGAAAGAGAAAGAATATCCAGGCAAAAATGGGGCATCCCGGCGAACCATAAAAAAGGAAAAAGGTTCGGGCAAAAATTAGGGATATAAATTGAAAAAATGTACACCCGCAAAGTCGAAAACCTGGATGGGCGACTTTGGCAAAAAAGGGTATCCCGGTGAATCGAAAACCCGGAAGGGCGATTCAGGCAAAAGTTAGGGATTTGAAAAAGCAAATGACTGCGTTCCGCGTGTGGACTTTCATTGTTTAGTGGTTTGGAAGACTCGAGGGCCGTTTATCTGAATCAATCTCTTCTGAAGCTGAAGCATCGGAGAAGTATCGAAGTCGAGTGGGTCCTATAGGGATCAACTCATGGTGTTCGTCTACGCCTCGTTGCCGACATTTGTATATACTGATGTATATTTATGTCTTATTTTCGCGCGGCTTCCTCATTCCAGGAGCCTGCATCTGTTGTAAAATATTTTTACCCATTCAGGGGTTCGTTATCAATAAAATGTATACTATTCAGCAATTCTGTTTGTCTATTTAGCATTTATCTGTTTTGTTTGCGAAAAGAACGCCGATGTTTTTGATAAAATGCGCATACATAAACTTACCGGCCTAGGGCACTGATTGTTGAAACAATGAATTACTTGAACATTGTCACAAGATGATAACCTTGATAGGTCCCTTTGAGAAGGGTATCTTGTCTGTTTGTTTGTGTTGATGCAGGTGTAGCATATGGCTGGCAGTACGCCACATGCGTCCTCAAGCAGGATGATTCCTTCTTCTCCAGCAAAGTTCAGCAACCTCTCCCCGCAGAGCCTGAACGTGAGATCGTAAGCATTGATATGTCTCCCCAGGCAGAGAAGATTCTCTCCCCAAATCAGATGTATCCTGAAGGAATGTCCTATCCCCAGCTGAGTCTGAAGTGTGCAGCAATTGATAGTTCCAGATTGAAGTCTCCGGAGAATTGGAACTCCCCCACATAGTTGTACTCTCCCCCGAAGTAGGATGATTCCTTCTTCCCCAGCCGAGTTTGCAGTTCCCCAAGAGAGTCGAGTCCGTGGAAAGCAGCTCAGGCCACGATTGGTTTTCCCCAGTAGAGTGTTGAATAGCTGATGCTGTATTCCCCCGCCGGAGTCGTTACCTCCAGAAAGGCTTTGCTGCGAATGCCGTGCAGCCTATTTCTGCGATTGACATCGCTTTCCTCAGCAGGTGTTCCTCCGCAGAGTCGCTTGCTCAAGATGAGTCTTGAATTCCCCAGCAAAGTCTTCGGCCCAAGATGATTCTTGAATTCTCCAGCAAAGTCTTCGGCCCAAGATGATTCTTGAATTCTCCAGCAAAGTCGTTGCTCAAGATGATTCTTGAAATCCCCGGTAAAGTCGCCAGAGTTGGTTGCTCAAGTCGATACTTAGAGCCCCCGGCAGAGCGTTTGCTCAGGATGAATCCCGAGATCTCCAGCAGAGTTATTGGTTCAGGATGATTCTTGAAGTCCCCGGTGGAGTTATTTGTCCAAGATGATTCTTGAAGTCCTCAGCAGAGTTGATTCACCCAGAATGATTTCCGGACCCCCGAAGCAGAGTTACTTGATAGTTCTCCAGAATCCCTAGCGGAGATGTGTCATCCCCAGCAGGTTTCTGAACAGAGAAGTTGAAACTTCCCCTGAAGACTTGATGATTGAAGTCCAACCATATTGACGAAGAAGTTCTCCCAGCTGATGCAGAGTACCCGATGGCAGAAGTTTGGATATCCCCAATTGGTCCATGATTGACCGAGAATTCTATTCCCGACCTACTGACGAAGGCCGGCTGATGCCCAAAAAGTTCTTTGAATGCCCATTGGCATGATTAACTTGATTGTTGACCTGATGAGTCCCAAGGAATCTTGATGCCTGACGGCATGATCAACCATGTATTACCGGTTACCGTGTGACCAATTCCCCAGCTAGTTGTCGTGCAACTAGCATTTCAGTTTTCGAAGATTTGTTCCCATCAGAGTACCGTGTACTTGTGCAGTTGGCAAATTTCCGGGTTTGTCGGTATTCAACCGTCTCGCACCTTGATTGGTTGAGAGCCGTTCGCTTCTCACCCAGTCAAGTTCAAGCCGTTTGAATAGGGGCACCTGTTGCACCCCAAAATTTGACCAACATTTGTTTACCTAGCTTGTGTTTCATTTCATTCACATTAGCATTATCATTTGCATTTCATTGACATGTGTGCAGGAGATCAAGAGGTATGAGTACCAATCAAGAGCTATACAAGACTGTGAGGCTATCTAAGAAGGTTATTCAAGTGTTCAAGGGTTGATATCCTTGTCAGAGAAGTTAAAAGATCCTCAGAGAGAGTGGTTGAAACCAAGAGTGTGTGCCTCCTAACTTGAGAGTTGTGGGAAGACCTCAAATGATTCTGAAGCCATGGAGATGGACTTGAAGCCTTGAGAGAGCTTATGAGATGTCTTGAAAGCCATCATGAGGCCTAGATAGGTCATTGTGCAAGATTAAGAAGCCTCAGCCATGAGTGGTGTAACTAGGGTTTGACTGGGTCAACCCTAGGTCAACTGATGATTTGAACAAGGTTGAGACCTAATCCAAGAGTCATGTGATCATGGATTGATGCAATGAGATGTTATAAGGATGATTCCAAGGTAAACTCATCATGATTGAAGAGTTTGAGAAGTTTCAAGCTAGGGTTTCTAAGGCTTGACAGTGTAAAATCCCCTAGTTTGACCCCTATCTTCAAGGCAGTTTAGCCCAAGATGTGATTGTCATCTCATCCTGCCCCCAACATGAATGTTGTAGAGCTTGAGCTTAGCTTTAATTTTAGTACTAGAAGTCCTTGATAGGATTTATAGAACTCAAGTTATGACTTTGACAAGTTACAGGTCATCTGAAGTATGTGAATCTGGGGCCTTGAAAGTTACCCAACTTGCATCAAACTTTTGCCCAAGAAGGATGATTCCTATGAACTTTTGGTCAACATGAATGTTGTTACTTATCCTCTTAGCTTTATAGAGAGTACTAGAAGTCCTTGATAGGATTTGTAGAACTCAAGTTATGGCTTTGACAAGTCAAGGGCATTTTGGTCATTTGGAGATTACAGGTCATTTCAAGTATAAGGCCATAACTCCTATTTACAAGCTTCAAATGGAAAAATGTTCAACATCAAACTTGTTCAAAATGATGTTTTAAGGCTAGTAAAGAGGTCATGAGATGTTGGAAATGCTTGTAGCTCAAAGTTGCAAAAATGACCTAAAATAAGGGCATAAGTTAAATAAACCAAAGTTGGAAATTAATATTTTCAATCTACACATCCAAACCATGGCATGTAGTATATCATTTTGACTCTAGAAAACATTTTAAGAACATTGGTTTAGCCACATTTTTGAGTTGAGATTCAATTTGTGGACTTGCTTTGAAAAGTGATTACTTGCATATTAAGTAACATGTGCAAAACATAAAATCAAGGCATGGGCAAGGTCCTTTGCAAGCTAATCACTTTCAAAATGTCACTAGGGGAGAAATTGGAAGAGAATGGGATTGATTCCAAGCTGCAAACAGAGCTATGCATATCATGAGACATGGTTGAAAATCTCATGACATGAGAAGTGGAAACTCTCATTAGAAGGATCTAGAGGGTTCTAGTTCATTCATACATCATCTATATATTGAGTAGAGGTGATCCATTGCAAGGGTTGGTGATGATTGAAGGAGAGAGCATAGATTGAGATTGAGATTTCTTGGCTTGCAATTGAATTCGGTTTCACAAAATTCTTCACTTTTCATCCATTTTCTTGATTGAAACTTCTTCCATGGATGCTAAGGAGTGATTCCAGATCATAATCCAAGAGAATTCGTGGCTGAATCGTGTAGGAGCAATTGAATTTTTCCACCTGCAACTCACCATCGGGTTTCAAGATTCAGGAGCTTTCAACCAGTTCTTTTGCATACAGAAGCAAGGAAAGGGTTCATTGATCGTGTCTGAAAGATTAGAGAGCTTGAATTGGAGGTTTAGTGCATCTGTTCATCCAAGATTTTCAGGTTGGTAACTTTCTTCCCCCAGCATGATTTAGGTAGAATCAAGATGAATTAAGGTGTTAGTTGCATTGTAGAACGGTGTAGGAAGGTTTTCAGACCATTAATTTGAAAATTAGTGACCAATTTAGGGTATTACCATTTTCGGTTGAGAATTGGATATGGTGAATCTTGAGGATTTAGGTTGAATTAAGGGCATGAATGAGTTCGTGAGGGAATTTGGGATAAGTTTCGTGTATTGACCATTTGCAATGGAGGATCCTAGAGAGAACTAGGGTTGAGGAAGATGACCGGAGCACCACCGGTGGTGGCCGGAGCTGCGCGCGAAGCTCAGATGTTCAAAAGGTAAAAGACGACCCCAGGACCATCAGATCTTGGTTGGACCTTTGACTAGAAGCTCATCCAACGGACACGTTTTAATTCCAAATTGTGAAGGATCTGATTTAATGAAACGCATCGTTTCATTAGTTTGCTGATTTTGGGCTTAGGCTATTAAATGATATCCACACCCCCCTGATGGCCCAGTTTGGAGAATGAACTGATTTTGGTTTCTATTTGCACCGCGCCTTTATTATTTTAATTGGATTTTCTTTATTTTTTCATTTTGTTCATGGTTCTTGAAAAATTCATAATAAATTGAAAATTAATCAATTAATCCCATTCTTTTTGCATTTTACTCATGATTGAGTCTAGTATTTTTTAGATAAAAAATATTTTCATTTCATGTATTTATGATTTTATGGGAATTTTACATTTTAATTGATATTAAAATAGTTATGTTTGATACATAATTTTGTGGAATTTTGTGTGATCATGTGGTGATGATTTTGATCCTAAATTTTTGTGTGTGATTAGGTTAGACATGTATGCTCCCATAGTATTTTTCTCACATTTTTTTGATGAAAATAGGTGTGCTTTCTAGATTGATATTTAGATGCTTCCTTTTAGGGTTTAGGTTTAGTACCTCATAATGTAGAATTTATTTCTAGGTCTTATTTGATGATTTGATCTCTGAAATTAATGTGGTAGAGTCATGATTGACCTAGGTTCCCATAGTTATTTTTGTAGGATTTTACAATTGGTTTTAGTATTTTAGTTAGGACTAACTTTAGTACTAGGTTTTAGGTGATCCTAACTTACTAATTCAACTAGTTTAACTCATTTAGTTCCCTTAGATTAGGGTTTTGCTTTGTTTGCCTTTGGTTGAGATTGAAGACAAGTTGAAGACAAGGTGAGGATGCTTGAAGTTTCTTGAAGTTGCTTGGAGCTTGGATTTGTTTGTGCCTGAAGGTGTCTGATGAAGATTTAGGAGATAGGAAACATAGGGAGAGCCTTATAATTAGAATGATTTCTTTCACAAATATGGAAAGCATCTTGTGCTTTCATTCCTCCCAATGACTAAAAGTCCTTCTCAGATATTCACATCCCTCCTTTGGAGGGATGAGTGGCTTTATCTGGGAAGTAGAACTTTGAGGGAACCAGTCTCTCTTAATGATGAACCCTTACAGGCTTCCTTTGGTTGTCAGTAAGCTGCTTATCATTTCCACTCATCTTGTTAAATCAATTGTCTTCTGGTTTGAGTATCTTGAAATATGTTGGACTTGAGTTTGAAGATGAGGACTTCACTGAAGAGTATGGAAGAGGATGATTCCCTGAGCATTGCCATTGCAGCTAAAGCTTGAAGAGCAAGAAGACCAAGTTGATACTTGAAGATTCAATTGAGATTGACTGAAGAGCTGAGGCTTGAAAAAAGATTGAAGGATGAAGTTGACACTTCCATGTGATTGAAGACTACTCTGAGCAGCTGAAGCTTGTAGGAGAGCTGAAGCTTGAAGACCAAGTTGATACTCGTGAAGAAGATCCAATTGAGATTGAGTGAGGAGCTGAGGCTTGAGGAATGAAGGATAAGTTGACACTTACATTGATACAATGAGAGACTGAAGGAATCAAGTTGATACTTGTAGTTATGAGTGAAGCCTGAAGGTGGAATTGGCTGAAGAGCTGAGGCTTGGAGAAGATGGAACAAGTTGATACTTATGTTGATGTATTGGAAGCCTGTAGATAAAGAGGAGCAAGTTGATACTTGCTATTGAAGATGATAGCCTTGAAGGGTGATTGAAGTCTGAAGACTGGATAGCTGTTAGAAGAGCTAAAGCTTGGAATGGAAAAGAGAAGGGTTGATATGCTTTCTTGTCTGTTTTCTTTTCTGTGTTGATGTGCCTTGTTTGACTTGCTTGATGCATTAGAATAAGTTCATATCTAGACTAACTTTAATCTAGGAGCATGATTGCACTAGAGGTTGAGTTACTCCCTCTGCTTGTATTGTTACTGTATGGCTTTGCTTGCGGGTATTCGGTAGAGCCCTGCTCCCTTGCCCATGTGGTTTATTTTGCTTGACAGCATTTCATTTTCTTCTGTATGATTACAGTTGTTATTCTATTTTGCTTGATAGCATGTTATTTCTTCAGTATGATTACTATTATTCATATCTGGCTTGAGGTTGAGATGAGCTTGTGGAGGCTGCTGCCCCGCACACATTTCCTCCATCACTTGCATTGCATGCATTTTACAGTCGTTTACTGTTTATATGTTTACTGCTTAAGCTGATGCTTTATCTGTTTCTGTTTATCATTGACATGATCCCTTAGGAATCTCACTTCCTTTGATAAGGAAGTGATGATTAGAACTTTAGGTTGAAACCTATGCATGATAACTTCTAGGAGTTCCCCCGTTCAAACCTCAACTATAGGATGAATCTTTGGCATGACAACAGTAGGACTTGATAGTCTCCCCTTAGTTGAGCCTGTTCTCTTCTCATCTCAAAAAAAACTTAAGATACAGTAATCATGAATGATTTCTTTCGTACGTTACGAGCCTTAAGCTATCTGAGAAAGGATTGTTGGAGAGTTTCTTTTCAACAGTCCGGATGTTTAGTATGGTACCCTTTGGGTGACATGCGACACATTCACTCTCAGGTCATAGTCTTTAGTGCGATTGAAATTGCAAACACAATAAAAAACACTTCTTCCGTAAAAGACAGAAAACAAACTTCAAACCTTTTTGCCCCGTGGGCCCATAAGTCAAAGGAAGCTTTTCTGAAGAAAAGAGTGTCGTTAAACTTCAGCGCCAACGCAAACATGCTTTGTCCCTAACTGCTGGAACTGCTGTTTAACCTTACTCGATAAAAACAGATGAATCTGAATTCCCGTAATCCGTATTAGCCTGAACTACGTAAGCTCTGATCTCTCATACCTGTTGAGAGTACGTAGGCACAATACTGATGTATTGGCGAGCCACCTTCCCCGTAACCCGTCGTAGGGTGAACTACGTTGACTCTGATTTCTCATTCTCTGATGAGAATACGTAGGCATAAAGCGCGACGCTTTGCCGAGTCATTTTTCTTTTCTTTTTAAGCCAGCCTTGATAGGTAGATAGATAAACCAACTCGTCCAGTAAACACAACAAGCGTGGATCCCGTCGAGTACGACGGACGTGAGGGGTGCTAATACCTTCCCCTTGCGTAACCGACTCCCGAACCCAGACAACGGTTACGATGACCTTGTCTTATACCTTTTTCGTCAGGTTTTTCCGATCGTTTCCTTTCCCGTTCTGAGGGATAAATAACGAAAGGTGGCGACTCTTCTGTTTTTCCGGCACCTTATTTTCGCGGAAGCGACAACATGGATCTTGAATTAAGTCTCAACTTCCTTCAAATCATCAGTTGACTTAGGGTTGACCCAGTAAAACCCTAGCTGCACCACTCATGGCTGAGGCTTCTTATTCTTGCACAATGACCTGTCTAGGCTTCAAAGTGATCTTCAACACTTCTCATGAGTTCTCTCAAGACCTCAAGTCTAACTTCATGGCTTCAGAATCATCTGATGACTTCCCACAACTCTCAAGTTAGGAGACACACCCTCTTAGCTTCAATCACTCTCTCTGAGGATCCTTTAATTTATCTGACAAAGATATCAACCCTTGAACATCTGAATAACCTTCTTAGCTAGCTTCAAAGTCTTGACTAGCCCTTGATTGGTAATCATACCTCTTGATCTCCTGCGTACATGTCAATGAAATGCAAACGATAATGCTAATGTGAATGAAATGAAACACAAGCTAGGTAAAGAAATGTTGGGCAAATTTTGGAGTGCAACAACATCCATCAAAATAAGGTGACTACCATCAAGTTTATACCGTCAAGACAAGTGTAAAATTAACTGAGCGTAGAACTGGAGATCATTAAGAAGAAGGGGTGGGTATAAATCATACTTTGAGCCTAATACCTTTGTTCCATAAACCGTGAACCAGACCATGTTACAGCCCTCGAAAGACCTAATTGAGGCGAGGTTTATTCTGAAAAGTATATTATTGCAAGGTTGCGTAACCTGACTCCTCACATGATTGTTAATCATCAGCATTGGTGTCATTATCCTTGCGATATCTTCTACACCAATCAAAGTTAGCACAACATTTGGGCTAACTGTCCATTCGTCTCACTATCACGAGACCATCAATAAACGACACTTTTTCAAACTTGCATCGAACTTTGCATTAATTATTACCATTTGTGAATGTACAATTTTAATTGCAAAGCAGTGCTAGGTATTCAAAGACACTTCAACAAGGGGTAGTCAAGGAAGGAGGACCTTTGCTTTTTATTTTTACAACTTAGAAAAACTCTTAAACAACCCAATCAAACTATTCAAACCATTAGAGAATAAGATGTTAGTCATCTTGACAGTCGAGATAAATCTCCTGCCCCATAATAATACAATCGATATGTAGGGACTTTTCCGCTTGAGAGAGATAGTGGTGTACTCGTCGATTAAATTCCAAGTGCTAGAGCCCTTCTCTCAAGACGATGCAAAGACCATTTTCCTACAAAGTTGTGGTGGCTAATTCAAGTGTTTTCCTTCGAGATGACAACTCGTCTTTTCTCCTAGACCCAATCAATCAACTAACCCTTTACCCTTAGGAACTTCGACCCACAATCAAAGAGTTCCTCAAACCCTTTAGGGGAACTACAAATACTCTGATTCCATTCCCGTCAGGATATGTAGGCACAAGATGCAAAGTCTTGGCGAGTATACTTAGAATTAAACCATTAGGTCTTTCATTCCTTAAGCAGATAACCTTAGCAATAAACAACATAAGATAAGAGGTTCCTATAGAGTACTACAGAAACTTAGGATGCTAGCACCTTCCCTAAGTTTAAACAACCCCCGAACCTAAAACTCTCTAGCTTTTGCATTTGCATTGCATTGTGGGTAATTCGATTTTTTCCCTTCCTTTGGACAAATAAAAGACCGGTGGTGAACTAAACGAATTAAGATTCAAATTAATTAATAATTTGACATCCAATTCTCACCCCGATAGAAATGGCGACTTCACTGGGGATCTTCTTGTGGGTTTCCCTAACTTATTTATTTATGCTTATTTATTATCATGTTTGATTATCTGTTTATAATTTCCTATCTATTGCTTCTGGGTTTATATCCTTGAGTGGTGAGACAAAGTCCTACACCCAGACTTGAGTGAAATTATGATAGGATGGTGATATATTCGACGAGGCTTATAGGGAGTGAGTCCCGACCAAGCTGACTTAAGAATCACCGCTCAGTTGAGGCCCTCTCGAAATGGTATTGTTGAACGAGTCAGTCGTGAAAACATTCACTATTTTCGACCTTGGAGCCTGTGATACTGAGGACCGTAGTTACCTTAACCCCACTTTGGCCTTTATTAGGATGTAGTGCGAGGACTAAGAGGGAGTAGTCCCAAAATAGTTGCTACACGATGCTACACTCAAAAGAGGTTCTCTTGAGAATATTATTAACCACCGAGTTAGTCGGGAAATTGATAATATCCAAAAGATGGACTAATGATTTTGGGCACCCTCTTTAGAACCTTGTTATACAGGTACAATCAACCTTTAGTCCACATCCTTTGGGAAAGGGTATACCCTTCGGCTCCATGCTCGTTGCAAACCTAGGACCTTCTTGTTTGTTTACCTTTGTGTCCTTATGTGTTTACCTGTGCTTCTTGCATCCATAAAGCATCATATTGCATCGGTTTCATGGAATTACAAGTCTATTTATAAACATTACAGAGACCAATATGGATTACAAAAGAAAACATTTTGATATATTCTTTTAAGAGTCCTAACATGGATGACCTAAGGAAGTTAGGAGCTCTCATTGAAGATCAACAGAAGTTCAAAAGACATGAGACTATTATCAAAGATCTAGAAGGACATGGATTTCTTTCTCACTCTCCAACAAGAAAAGACGAGAGATGGAGGATTTATTTTCCTCTATCAGACTTCTCTTTGAGAATTAATCATTCACAGGCTTATGTTCAAGAAGGTCCAGCTAGAAGAGAAGATCAAGAAGCATGATACAAGACTTCCTTAGGACTTTATTGGCATTTATTTAGCTATTATGTAAGGACTCTTTCAAGAATATTTACTTGTAATCCGTTATCAAAAAATAATAAATAAGTTTTCTTTGGTATTCTGTGATATTCATATATACTTGAATGCCATGAAACCCTTGCATTATGCATTTTTGCATTTTGAATCCCTCATTTAGCATTTGCATATGCATGTGTCTCTTCTCTGTTGCGTCCTTATCCGGCTTTCTGTCCTTGTCTTGTCAGCTGACATATTGACCATCTGACCAAGCTTGAAGATCTTACTAAAGGATAGTAAAGAGAACAAAGGATATGGATTCCATGACCGATTTCAAAATAAGGACTAATCCGATATTTGACTTTCCCTCTGATGACCACGCTCAACAAGTGGATGTTCCTATGCAACCTCAACCTATGCATGATAACCAAGTTGATGGAAGAAATTCCCAGTTTCTGCAGTGTATACCAAATCCTCAGAATATTCATACTGAGATGAAGATGGACGATCCTAGAATTATAGCAATTGAGAAAGGATTTCATGATCTTGAAGAACAGTTGAAGATGATGAAAGGAAATGATGAATCTGGTTTCAATGCTCATGACTTATGTCTGGTTCCAGGTGTAATTATCCCTCCATAATTCAGGATGCCTGTGTTCGAAGTATACAAGGGTGTTAGTTGTCCAAGTTACCATTTGACGATGTTTTGTCGAAAGATGACTGCTTATATTGACAACGACAAGTTGATGATTCACTGCTTTCAAGAGAGTTAGGGCATCCTTGATATGGTATATGAAGCTACAAAGGAATCATATTCAGTCTTGGAGAGATTTAGCTGATGCTTTCGTGAAGCAATACAATTACAATTTGGATATGGCTCTAGACAGTGATCAACTGATGAGCATGAGTAAGAATTCCAACGAATCCTTCAGGGAATATGCTCAACGATGGAAAGAGTTAGCAGCCTAGGTTCATCCATCGTTTCAAGAGAAAAAATTAACCAAGATGTTTCTAAAAATGCTGCCAGACTCTTATTATGATAGGATGGTAGGCGTTGTGCCATTAGATTTCTCCTAAATTGTAGAAGTCGGAGTAAACATTGAGAATGCACTCAAAAGCGGAAGAATTCAAGATAACTTGAATATCCAAGCTAATGAAGAGAGTTCAGTTGGTGATTCCCTAGAGGAAGGAAGTGTTGATATTAATGCAATTTGGGATTCATCTCAAATCCTACCAGATCCAGTTCCAGTATCGTATCCTCAACATTAATGTGCAGTGCCTGCTCAGCGTGAGCGACAACTACCTCATAAACGAAGGTTGACATCTCCAGATCGACATCAGAATCGATGAGTTCGAAGATAGTTTCAGAATCAGAAGATATCTTTGAGTATTCCGAAAGAAGAAACTCGTCGGTTTGATCATATCCTACTGACTTATAGTCAACTATGGTCTTATTTTGCTAGAAACTCGGTGATGACGCCCAGAAAGACTAGAGCCATGAAGTCTCGCCCACCATGGTTCAACTCGAACACCAGCTGTGAATTTCATGATGGAGTAATGGGGCATTCGATTGAAGAATGCAACGTTTTCCAAGAAAAAGTTCAAGAAATGATAGATGCTGAAGTGCTAACCTTCGAAGGAGGAAGCTCGGTCGTGAATGGAATACCGTTATGCTGATGAGGAGGGCTCATCATACAGTTCATTTTGTTTGCTTATATGTACTTTCTCTTACTTCTTCGATTAAAGACATAATGGGCATGTAAGGACTTGTTATTTTGAATAAGTAATGTAATAAAGTGATTGTCTTGAAGAAATCCATTCGTATTCACTCGTAAAATTATTTTTCATCATTTTATAAACGCCGAATCTACCTAATTTCTTTCACTTTGATGAAGAATTGGAAGGAGGATGACGAAGTAAAACGCAGGATCTCTTATTATATGCTTTTGAACAAAACCCTACTAATGATGTAAGGAATTCTTTTAAACCTCTTAAAAACCAGAGATACAAGGAAGTTAAATCCTCTTTAACCCTTTCCAACCTCATTTTTACCCAGGGACAATTTTCAATCAGCTTGATTGAACACTTAAATTTTTAGAAAAATGAGTGAACATCTTTAAAAATGGGTGGGTACAAATATACTTTGACCCTTGTCCCTTTGTTTTACAAATCGTAAACTAAACCGATACAACCTTTTCAAAAGTCCTAATTGAAGTAAGGTTTATCTTGAAAGTATACCCGATGAGATAACGTTTCCTGACTCCCATGAGCTATGCTCAATTTTTGTTGGCTTTATAAAAATTAATTTATATCCTAACTGGTGATTTCATCATAAGTTATTGTCATATCTTTTCAAAACTTCAAGACAAACATGTATGTTGCATTAACAGTTTTGAATTAACATTTCTAAACTGTTAACATTGCTTTATATCTTAGAAAGTCTACATATGAACATCAGCGACGAGTTTAGTCTATTGAAACTTGAAGATTTTGCTGACCTGGGGCAATTTATTTCCCAAGTTGTTTGTTCTGTGCAAGTATGACCACGCCTAAAGAGCTATTTTTGAAGGCTAAGTCACAGTACCGCCAGTAAGGGCCAGTTACGTCGAGATTCAACGAATCTCTCCAGAGAGTTCGAAAATAATGGGACGCCAAGTTTTCTGTAAAATCCTCCTGGATTGACTTTTTCTCATGAGCCATGTGACTTGGGGCATTTGAGAAAATTAAAGATTATATTATCCATTTACAACAAACGATTGTTCAAATAGCGACTACCTTTACAATTCCTCAACACGCAACTACTCTTCATTCAGGTCCCCGGTAAATTTTACTCCAGGTGGTCATGACAATTCTCCGATAAAGCTTTTCGATGTAGGATTCCCAGTGATTTTCTTAACTTCACTTCCCCAGTGAAGTGGATGGTATTTTAATCCTCAGTGGACCTTCTTAACTTCACTTTCTCGGTGAAGTGGATGCTTTTTCTACTCCCCGGTGGATCTTTTACTACGCCGATCTTCCCCAGCGAAGCGGATGTTTATTTCATCCCCATGAAGTAAACTTCGACATCTTCGACAGCTATTTTACCCCGGTTTCCCCGTTGAAGTGGATATTCATTTTATCCCCTACGAAACCTCCGGTCGGATATCTTTATCTATAACTCCATTAGTAATCTCTCCAGTGAAGCAGATGTTTATCTTATCTAAGAAGGTTCTCCAATTATGAGTTTAATCCGCTCTTATTTAGATCTTTACTCGTCACCTTCAACAAGATAACCAAATTTATCTTGGCAACCTTTCAGATTTATCAGGATGTTATACCCCTAAGTGAATGTTTTCTATTCCCCAGGGAATTTGAAGCTCTGAAGTAGGATTGTGATCCCGTATCTAGTTCTCTATCCATCCCCAATGGTACTTCTTCTTCGAGGATTGGTTGGATGTTTGCTTCGAGATGTTTATTTCATCTCCGGTCGCTTCTTTCGTTTGTTTTGTCAGGATAAATATACGCATAACATATAGATAGATAGCATGACATGTGCATTTTGCATCTTTGTGTTTGTTTGTTCTGTCACTTTGGATGTGGTTTTCCCCAAGTGACTGGGTGTGTCTTCTCTTTCAAGTAGAGTTGTCAGCCCTAGGTAGAAAAAGCGCAATATTTCCATTTCCCCATAGAGTTTGATCCTCATGGAAGACGGTTGTTTTAGTTGAATTCCATTTGAGTTCATACCTCAATGGTCGAGTCTTGCTTGACAGTTTCTCTTCGGTTATTTCTTGAATTGAACCTTGGTCCCTGACAATCACATTTTGGGTATCTCCAGGTTTTGAGCGTCCATTTATTTTGTATGTTGACTCCCCAAGGAAATTTTATTTGAAAATCCCTATTGAAGACAGATACTTCTCCAACATTATTGCAAGATCTTCTCAATAATTTGTACCTAGACTACGAGCGACCTCTTTATTTGAGCAACTTGTTCGATCAGGATTTCTATTAAAATAACAAATGGCAGTCTCCTCAAGACAATTTGTCCATCCTCAGTAACTTATCAAGATTATCAACTCGTCAAATGGAATCTCTTTGGAAATCCATCAGAGAAGTTTGTCGAAGACGTTACAAATGTTTCTCTTTATTTGAGAATTTTTTTACTACAAAGGGTTCCATACATTACAACTACAACAAAGACACTCCTCAGGATTGTATTCCCCAGCGAGTTCACTACACAATTCTTATTCCATCAAATGGTATCCCTCCCAAGAAGTTTGGGAAAAGCTTATCACAATCGATCTCTCCTTAACTAAGAGGGCATATTTTACAAATCGACCGGCTTACACATCTCTTCCGAATATTCCCGATGAAGTTTTACGATCTCCAGTACATCATGAATTACTGCTGAAGCTCTATAATCTCCAATGATATTTTAATCCCCTTTGAAGATGCTCTCACGAGGTTTCATCATTTCGGGTAGGAACTGAGACCAACTCATGGCATACAAACCATTACGTTCGGGGAGGTTTATTTCAAGAACTGAGACCAGCTCATGGCATACAAACCATGACACTCGGGGAGGTTTATTTCTAGAAATTAAGACCAGCTCATGGCATACAAACCATGACACTCGGGGAGGTTTATTTCAAGAAACTGAGACCAGCTCATGGCATACAAACCATGACGCCCGAGGAGGTTTATTTCAAGAAACTTAGACCAGCTCATGGCATACAAACCATGACACTCAAAGAGGTCTATTTCAAGAGAACTGAGACCAACTCATGGCATACAAACCATGACGCTCGGGGAGGTTTATTTCAAGAAACGGATACCAGCTTATGGCATACAAACCATGACGCCCGGGGAGGTTTATTTCAAGAAACTGAGACCAGCTCATGGCATACAAACCATGACGCTCGGGGAGGTTTATTTCAAGAAACTGAGACCAGCTCATGGCATACAAACCATGATGCTCGGGGAGGTCTATTTCAAGAGAACTGAGACCAGCTCATGGCATACAAACTATGACGCTCGGGGAGGTTTATTTCAAGAAACTAAGACCAGCTCATGGCATACAAACCATGACGCTCGGGGAGGTTTATTTTAAGAAACTGAGACCAACTCATGGCATACAAACCATGACGCTCGGGGAGGTTTATTTCAAGAAACTGAGACCAGCTCATGGCATATAAACCATGACGCTCGGGGAGGTCTATTTCAAGAGAACTGAGAGCAGCTCATGGCATATAAACCATGACGCTCGGGGAGGTTTATTTCAAGAAACTGAGACCAGCTCATGGCACACAAACCATGACGCGTGGGGAGGTTTATCTCAAGAAACTGAGACTAGCTCATGGCATACAAACCATGACGCTCAGGGAGGTTTATTTGAAGAGAACTGAGACCCGCTCATGGCACAAAAACCATGAGGCGTGGGGAGGTTTTGTTTGTACTATTTTCAAGTGGAATACTCAAGTTGAAGAAAAACTGAATTATGATCAAAAGAAGCCATTTGGGTTATTACTATTGCATGAACTACCACATTCGGTAGAAATTTATCCTTCACTTTCAAGTTTCTCGCCTGTTGTTGAAATCGCCGTATTTTTGGTGTATGTGCTATGCTCTTATACTTCTGGAGATTCCCCATTGCGGGTTATCTCCTGTTCCCAGGGAGTCTCGCTTTGTTGAGTCTGTTTGTCTTTCGTTGTTCCCATGTTTCTCGTGGGTGGTGTCTTGTTTTTCCCCTGTGGCATCTTGTCTCCACAGGACCTGTGTCTTGCATTTAATGTCATTGCATATTATATGCATTCGGTGGTTTCTTAGGGCCAAAAATTCGTGTAATGTTTGTAGTTAAGTCTCTCCTATCTCGTCGAGACGAAGATTTCAATCTCCATATCTCCGGATAGAAGAAACTTAAATAGGGGCATCTGTCGCACCCTAATTTTTGACCTTAAGATCTCACCTCCTCGCGTTTTTTTTCTTTTTCTTACATGCTATCTTCGTACTTTTATGTGAATGCTTATTGCGACTAACCCATTTGTGTAAGTACATGTTTCAGGCATAGGCTCTCCTAATCGTGCATTTGGATTCTAAGGGTCTTGCGGCTTTGCCACTAGTTCACCCTCCTCCAATTTCTAAGAAGTTTTCATGCTTACTAGGAAATTAAGGTTTCCGTCTGTTGGTGTTGGTTTGTCATCTTCTAGAGGTTTGCTTGAGTTTTCACTAAGTCAAAGTGTGTCGGGGATTGAGATCTTATTAGAATAAATATGAGGAGTTTGTAATTAAGCTGAAGATGAAGGACTAGCCGATTCATTGATTCGAGCTTGTTCAAGTGGACTATCCAAACCCTCATTTTACCACTCTCTTATACTGGTCCAGTTGATTCAAATTCCAAAATCACAAGAATGGCATATCTTTACTAATTAAGGTTAAGAGGAATTTGACAAGAACTTCATAGCAGGCCATAAATTCAAACCGTTTGATACAGGTTCTTGAATTTTTTTTTAAATTAGTGCCAGGATAATTACAAAGTCATAAGTTGCAAAATATGCTTATTATGATTAGGGCTGTTACAAGAAGGAACTCGTGAAATCCTCCAAGCATGCCCAGCTGTAACTTTCATTTTTCTAAGGATACAAATAGTTCTTACAAGTCTACATCAATTTCAACGCCATTTACAAGATAAATCCAGTATGGAACCCAATCCTGACACAAACCTATTAGTCTTCTTTTACAAAGAGATGGCTATCCAATTAAGCTAATATGAAGACAATATGACGATAAACTACATTGTTCCCAGTTCTTGCTCTTCGCTAAATATAAGTTGTTCTGCAAAATACATCCATATTTTGGTTAGCCATCCTGTCGTCTGAACCTTTCGACTCGTTTGGTTACCGTGCTTCATAACATATAATCGCCTGACAAACAATTGAAGCATTAATCACGAGAAACATTATACTTACGTAATGATTCCACAACAGACCATCACCATTGCAAAATCAACTTCTGCTAAGTTTTGTGAAGAAAACCGGAAGAGTGAACTTACTGTCAATGATTGATCCACGAGTTCGCTGAGGCTGACGTTCCTAACACTCGAAAAGAAGCCATCTGCATAATCAAGGAAGAAGTACAACACAGGAAACCCGGACCCATGGTAGCCTTTGTAACTCTCCAAAGCCGGTATCAAGCACTCTCACAATAAAGCCTTGATTTACTGCCATGTGTTACACCCCAAAATTTGACCAACATTTCTTTACCTAGCTTGTGTTCACTAGCATTATCATCTGCTTCTCATTGATGTGTGTGTAGTAGATCAAGAGGTATGATTACCAATCAAGAGCTATACAAGACTTTGAAGCTAGCCATGATGGTTATTCAAATGTTCAAAGGTTGATATCTTTGTCAGAAAAGTTAAGAGATCCTCAGAAAGATTGGTTGAAACCAAGGTTGTGTGCCTCATAACTTGAGAGTTGTAGGGGCTCCTCAGATGATTCTGAGGCTATGAGGATGGACTTGAAGCTTTGAGAGAGCTTATAAGATGTCTTGAAAGCCATCATGAGGCCTAGAGAGGTCATTGTACAAGTTTAAGAAGACTCAGCCATGAGTGGTATAATTAGGGTTTGACTGGGTCAACCCTAGGTCAACTGATGATTTGGAGAGGGTTGAGACCTAATCCAAGAGCCATGTGATCATGGATTGAGGCATTGAGATTCTATAAGGATGATTCCAAGACCAAATCATCATGATTGAGGAGTTTGAGAAGTTTTAAGCTAGGGTTTCTAAGGCTTGACAGTGTAAAATCCCCTTGTTTGACCCCTATCTTCAAGGAAGTTTAGCTTAAGATGTGATTGGCATCTCATCTTACCTACAACATGAATGTTTTAGAGCTTGATCTTAGCTGTAATTTGAGTACTAGAAGTCCTTGATAGGATTTGTAGAGCTCAAGTTATGACTTTGACAAGTTACAGGTCATCTGAGGTATGTGAATCTGGGGCCTTGAAAGTCACCCAACTTGCATCCAACTTTTGCCCAAGAAGGATGATTCCTATGAACTTTTGGTCAACATGAATGTTGTTACTCATCTTCTTAGCTTTCTAGAGAGTACTAGAAGTCCTTGATAGGATTTGTAGAACTCAAGTTATGGCTTTGACAAGTCAAGGGCATTTTGGTCATTTGGAGATTATAGGTCATTTCAAGCATAAGGCTATAACTCCTATTTCCAAGCTTCAAATGGAAAAATCTTCAACATCAAACTTGCTTAAAATGATGTTTTAAGGCTAGTAGGGAGGTCATGGGATGTTGAAAAGGCTTGTAGCAAAAAGTGATAAAAATGACCTAAAATGGAGGCATAAGTTAAATAAGTTCAAGTTGGAAATTGAAATTTCCAAGTTACACATCCAAACCATGGCATACAATAGGTCATTTTGACTCCAAATAACATTTTAGAAACAATGGTTCAGCCACTTTTTTGAATTTAGGCCTAGATCATGGGGTTGCTTTGGAAAATGCTTGCTTGCATAATAAGGCACAAATGCAAAACACAAGGAAAGGCAATGAACAAGCTTGCTAAGTATCTTAACACATCCTATATCTCATCTAAGGAGATTTTCAGGTCAGGATTAGTTGCTGCAAGAGGCATGGCATGAGATGAGGCATGAGATGAGATGAATCCATAAACTCATGGCATGAGAATCCCAATTTCTCATTGGATGGTTCCAGATGGTTCTAGATGAGTCTAAACCATTCTATATATGATTTAGAACTTGCTCAGATGCAAGGTTGGTGAGAGATTTGAGAGAAGAGAGAGATAGCCATTTCACTTGCTTCCATTGCAAGTTGAAATCAAATTCTACATTCTGATTCATTTCCATTCCTTCTTTCAATCCAAACACATTCCATTGATCACACTGAAGCTGTGCAGACCAAATTGAAGGCAAAACCATGGAGAATTGAAGAGATAGCACTTGGATTTTGAAGGTTGCAAGTCACAATCGGATTTGGAGATTCAAGCTTTCTTGGTCCAATCTTTTGCAAACACTAGCAAGATCATCATTCAAGGATTGATTCTGAAGAGTTTAAGAGCTTGCAGTGAAGGTTTACCCTATCTGTTAATCAAGATTTGACAGGTTAGTAACTTTTCTTCTACACCATGATTTAGGCATAATCAGGAAGAATTGTTAGGATAGAACGGTTAGAGACAATTAGGTGATGGATTCTAGGAAGTTTGAGATCAATTGGTGAAGTTTCAGTTGATGACACCATTTTTGTTTTGACCAAGAACATGAGATATGGTGAGTGTTGTGTAACACCCATTTTAATTATTTAGTCATTTTATTATTATTTTAAATATTATGTGTTGGTGTGCCCTTTGGTGGGGGTGTATTTGGTGATGTTTGGTGGGTGTCCCTAATGTGGGAGGATTATTGGTGGTGTTTTGATGAATATAATAATATAGTGTATAATATTAATATTGGTGGGAATATTATTATTATTATTATATTTATTATAGTTACTATTGTTATTAATATTATTATTATTTTGGTGAGATAATAATAATATTATTATTATTATTATTTTATTAAGTTATTATTATTATTATTAAGTTATTATTATTATTATTAAGTTATTATTATTATTGTGATTAGAGAATTAAAATAGAGAATGTGAGGAGTTAGTAGTTTTTACGATACATTGTGAGAAGTTAGAGAAAGTGGAAAAAGAACGATAGAAAGGAGAGAAGTGAGAAGAACGGAAAAGGGAGCGAAGAACGAAGGAACGGGGGAAAATCAGAATTGGCCAAACCTTGGAGGGTTCTTTCGTTGATCAACCGATTAACAAGGTAAGGGGGGAGAAACTTGATTGGGAATGGTTTATACATGTATAGGGTAGTTGGGGATTCCTTAACCCCGTAGGAAATTGATCGATATATGATATTACATATTGATATGTTGTGATTGTTGACTATTGTTGATAATTGGATGTTGATTGTTGATGAATTGTGGTTTTTGGTTAATTTGGCGGATAGGTTGGGTTTACGGGTTTTAGGAAAAATTCTGTGTGACCTTTTGGGATATCGATAGAATGCCTAAGAGTTGAATTGGGAATGTAGTCTAGAAACCGATAAGTTATGATATCTATGTTGTTAGTACTGATGTTAACAGGTGAATTGGAAGTAGGAAGTTTAACCCATTTGGCTTAGAAAACACTCTGCAGAACTGTGAGAAATTGGTGAAATCGCAGCATTCGCTGGGCTTCGCCTGGCGAGTGTTGGCGAAGCGTCGCCTGGCGAGCTGAGGCGAATGGCAGCGAATAATTCAGAATTAAATCCCAGACCTAAAGGGTAGGAACTTCGCCTGGCGAGTGTGGCCAGCGAAGGTTCGCCTGGCGAATGATTCCTTCGCCTGGCGAATGCACGATAGTGGAAAGGGGCTTTGACTGGCGAATGCCAGCGAAGGTTCGCTCCGCTTCGCCTGGCGAATGCCAGCGAACGTAGCAGAACCAGAACATGATTTTTGTGATATCTTGGCCTTGAGCTTTGGGCTTGTGTGATCCCTTTGGCCTTGATGCACTGTAAGGTTGGTGAGTGTGGGATTTAACTTGCGTACTGGTGATAGTATGTGTTTCCCTTGATATTGTCGGTGGACAATTAGTTGAGGTATATGTATGTAGTGATCAGTAGGATCGTGTACCCCTGAGTGGTGGAATATGTTTATATCTTGGTGTTAAAGTATGAACTTGTTTACTATCTGGTTGATTTATATGGTGTTGGTGTATGTTATATCTGTACATATATGCATTGATGTATGATGATATGATCAGGAGGATCGTGTGCACGTTGAGTGCCTAAATATATTAGTTATGCATTGGTGTGTGCATATCATGGTGTTTTGGTGGGATGAATCATGTCTCAGGAGGAGCGTAAGTGATTCATCCGTACTCCTTTGTGGAGAATGGTGGGGGATAGATCATGTCTCAGGAGGAGCGTAAGTGATCTATCCAGGTTCGATTGAATGAACCAACGAGTCGGTACCGCATGCATGGTGTCGAGTTGCATTTTGCATTATAATATGTTATATTGTAATTTGAACAGTAGGTTCGTCATATGGTGTTGTTAGGGGTGAATCTTGGTGTGTTGGTGTGTTGTACTACCTTATTTACATGTATTACATTACCATTATATTTTTGATCATGTTTTCTCACCCCTTTGTTGTTGTTGTGGTCTGTGCTTCTTCGGAAGTACAGATAATCCAGGTGCTTAGCTAGCTTGGATATTGGTGTGATTGTCGAGTCTAGGATGCTCTGATACGTAGCACGGGACTTGGGCGTTTTTATTTGTTTTATGTTGAACTTATATTTTATTTCCCTGTGAACGTATCAAACTTTTATTGAATTTTATTATTTAACATTCCGCTGTATTTGGAGAAAAACCTTTTTATAAGGAAACGTTGTTTTTATGTGATATCCCACTTGGGAGAATTGGAACTCTGATTTTGTTTATTTATAATGTTTATTAATTTAATTGATTTTGGGAAGTGGGGTGTTACAATTGGTATCAGAGCAGGTCGGTCCGTCCGGCCAGTGTTGTTGAGTCGAGTTGAGTCTGTCCTTTATGATGTAGTTGAATATCTTTTAACCTGGTGTTGTTCCTTTTGAGAAGTATGGCAGGAAGGAACGATGCTGCATTGGCTGCTGCTATGCAAGCAATGGCGCAGGCGGTTGCTAATCAGAATCAAACTGCAGATGCCCAATTCCGGAGTTTGGCGCAGTTTCGGAGCAACAAGACGCCAACATTTGAAGGAGGAATTCTGGACCCTGAAGTTGCTCAGAAGTGGCTGAAGGCAATTGAAAAGATCTTCAGGACTATGGAATGTAGCGATGAACAAAAGGTGAGGTTTGGTACTCACATGCTGGAGGGTGAGGCTGAAGCCTGGTGGGACAATAGTCGCCAAAGGTTGGAAGCTGCTGGAACTACCATTACTTGGGAGGTGGTTCGGAAAGGTTTTCTGGAGAAGTATTTCCCGGAAGATATCCGAAGCGCTAAGGAAATTGAATTCTTAGAGCTGAAACAGGGTAGCATGACTGTAGCAAAATATGCTGCCAAGTTTGAGGAGCTGGTGCAGTATTGTCCCCACTATAATGTGGAAGGGGCAATGACCTCTAAGTGCTTAAAGTTTGAGAATGGACTGCGTCCAGAGATTAAGTTGGGGATTGTTTGTCAGAAGATCAGGAGCTATCCTGAGCTGGTAGGCAGGAGCAGAATCTATGATAATGATAACCGAGCAAGGATTGCACACTACAAAGTTGTTAATGACCGTAAGGGTAAGCAGAGGTTTAGTGGTACTCCTTATAGTGTTGTTGCTGATAAGGGAAAACGTAAAGTTGTTGTTGATAATAAGCCTAGAGATGGGAGAGCATCTGCTGAAGGGAAATGTTTTTGGTGCGGTGGTATGGGACACCGTGCTAATGATTGTCCTAATGAGGCCAAGAAATGTTTTAAGTGTGGGAAACCATGTCATGTGATAGCTGATTGCAGAGCAACTATGCCGACCTGTTATAACTGTGGTGAGAAGGGTCATATCAGTACACATTGTGAGAAGCCGAAGAAGCCTCAAACGTCTCCGGCTGGTGGAAAAGTGTTTGCCTTGGCAGGAACTCAAGCTGCCAGTGATGAGCGTGTGATCAGAGGTACTTGTATTATCAATAATATTCCTTTGATTGCTATTATTGATACGGGTGCAACGCACTCGTTTATTTCCGTAGATTGTGTGGAGAGGATAGGTTTGGTGCCGTCCACTCTGGAGATACAGATGACTATTGAGACACCCTCTATAGGTTCAGTGACTACTTCTTTGGTATGCCTGAAGTGTCCGCTGACTATTTTCGGTAGAGAATTTGGAGTGGATCTGATTTGTCTACCACTTGGTAAGTTGGATGTTATTCTGGGTATGAACTAGTTAGAGTTCAACCGAGTCTACATCGATTGTTTTCGGAAGGAATTGTTGTTCCTGACCCCTGAAGAGGAAGTTGTGGCAAGTTCTTTGTCTAATAAAGAATTGAGGGCCTTGTTGGAAGATGAAACTAGAGTGTTTGCTTTATTTGCAACTTTATCGATGGATAACAAAGTGCCAATGGAGGAATTAGCAGTGGTGAATGAATTTCCAGAAGTGTTTCCTGACGACATTACGGAATTGCCTCCGACGCGAGAAGTAGAATTCGGTATTGATCTTGTTCCTGGTACGAGACCTATTTCTATGGCGCCGTACAGGATGTCTGCAGTGGAATTGGCTGAGTTGAAGTCTCAGATTGGAGAATTGTTGGATAGAAAGTTTATTAGACCAAGTGTATCGCCGTGGGGAGCTCCAGTGTTGTTGGTGAAGAAGAAGGATGGTAGTATGCGTCTGTGCATCGATTACCGTCAATTGAATAAAGTGACTATTAAGAATAAGTATCCTTTACCTAGGATTGATGATTTGATGGACCAGCTGGTGGGAGCTCGTGTATTTTGTAAGATCGACTTAAGATCGGGTTATCATCAGATGAGAGTAAAAGAAGGTGATATTCAGAAGACTGCCTTTAGGACTCGATATGGACATTACGAATATGCTGTAATGCCGTTTGGAGTGACTAATGCACCGGGAGTATTTATGGAGTATATGAACAGAATTTTCCATTCTTACTTGGATCAGTTCATTGTAGTGTTTATTGATGATATATTAATTTATTCTAAATCTGATGAAGAGCATGCAGGACATCTGAGAATTGCCTTGCAAGTGTTGAAGGAAAATAAATTATTTGCTAAACTGTCAAAGTGTGACTTTTGGTTGAAGAAAGTAAGTTTCTTGGGGCATGTAATATCTGAAGATGGAATAGCGGTGGACCCGTCAAAAGTAAGTGCAGTATTGCAGTGGGAACCGCCGAAGACAGCGACAGAGATTAGAAGCTTTTTGGGGTTATCCGGTTATTACCGCAGGTTTATTGAAGGGTTCTCTAATTTGGCGTTGCCATTAACTCAGTTGACGAGAAAGAACCAAGTTTTTGTATGGGATGCTGCTTGTGAAGAAAGTTTTGAAGAGTTGAAAAAGAGATTGACTACGACACCGGTGTTAGTGTTACCGACTCCGAGTGAACCGTTTGTGGTGTACTGTGATGCGTCTAAGATAGGATTAGGCGGGGTTCTGATGCAGAATGGTAAAGTAGTAGCATATGCATCGCGGCAATTGAGAGTGCATGAGCGAAATTATCCGACTCATGATCTTGAATTAGCTGCGGTTGTTTTTGTGTTGAAAATTTGGAGACACTATTTATATGGTTCAAGATTTGAAGTGTTTAGTGATCATAAGAGTCTGAGATACCTGTTTGATCAGAAAGAGCTGAATATGAGGCAGAGAAGATGGTTGGAATTTTTGAAGGATTATGACTTCAGTTTGAGTTATCATCCAGGAAAGGCCAATGTAGTGGCAGATGCTTTGAGTAGGAAAGCAATTCATATGGCAGCTCTGATGGTGAAAGAAATTGAGTTAATTGAACAGTTTAGAGATTTGAGCATGGTTTGTGAGACTACTGCAGATAGTGTAATGTTGGGTATGTTGCAGGTAAATAATGACTTCTTGGATATGATTAGAGAAAATCAGAAGTTGGATGTGAAATTGGTAGATTTGATGCCTGGAGTAGGGAGTGACTCCGATAGTGACTTTAAATTGGATAGTACAGGTGTGTTGAGATTTAGAGGTAGGATTTGTGTACCAGATGATGAAGAATTGAAAAAGTCAATTTTGAGCGAAGGACATCGTAGTAGCCTGAGTATTCATCCGGGAGCTACGAAAATGTATCATGATTTGAAGAAATTATTTTGGTGGTCTGGTATGAAAAGAGACATAGCTCAATTTGTGTATGCCTATTTGACATGTCAGAAGTCGAAGGTGGAACACCAGAGACCTTCTGGATTTATGCAACCATTAGAGATTCCGGTTTGGAAATGGGATTGCATTACTATGGATTTTGTGACAGGTTTGCCGAATACGGCGAGAGGTTTTGATGCTATATGGGTGATTGTGGATCGATTGACGAAGTCTGCACACTTTGTGCCGCTCAATATTAGTTTTCCGTTAACGAAGCTGGCGGATATTTACATTCGGGTAATTGTGAAGTTGCATGGTGTTCCGTCCAGTATTGTGTCGGATAGAGATCCACGGTTTACTTCGGAATTTTGGAAGAGCTTGCAGGAAGCTTTGGGAACTAAGTTGAAATTGAGTTCAGCTTATCATCCGCAAACTGATGGTCAGTCGGAGAGGACTATTCAGTCGCTTGAAGATTTGTTGAGAGCTTGTGTGTTAGAAAAGGGTGGTGCGTGGGATACTCATTTACCATTGATTGAGTTCACGTAAAATAACAGTTACCATTCGAGTATTGGAATGGCACCGTTTGAAGCTTTGTATGGGAGGAGGTGTAGGACTCCTCTGTGTTGGTATGAGACTGGTGAGAGTGTAGTGCTTGGACCAGAAATTGTACAGCAGACTACTGAGACCATTCAGATGATTCGTGAGAAATTGAAATTGTCTCATAGTAGGCAGAAAAGCTATCATGATAATCGGAGGAAAGAGTTGGAATTCTGTGTAGGTGATCACGTATTCCTAAGAGTTAATCCGATGACTGGTGTGGGTCGTGCATTGAAGTCCAAGAAGCTGGATCCTAAGTTCATTGGACCTTATGAGATTTTGCAGAGAATTGGTGATGTGGCTTATAGGGTGGCGTTACCGCCTGAGTTGTCGAATCTACATGATGTGTTTCATGTGTCGCAATTGCGAAAGTACGTTTCTGATCCATCTCATGTTATTCAGAGAGATGATGTTCAGGTTCGGGAGAGTCTTACTGTTGAGACGATGCCGTTGAGGATCGAGGACCGTAAGATGAAACAGCTCCGAGGGAAAGAGATACCTTTGGTGAAGGTAGCGTGGGGAGATGCTGCAGGAGGCAGTGTGACCTGGGAGTTGGAAAGCAGGATGCGAGAAGCGTATCCGGAGCTATTTCCATCAGGTAATTTTCGAGGACGAAAATAATTAAAGTGGGGGAGAGTTGTAACACCCATTTTAATTATTTAGTCATTTTATTATTATTTTAAATATTATGTGTTGGTGTGCCCTTTGGTGGGGGTGTATTTGGTGATGTTTGGTGGGTGTCCCTAATGTGGGACGATTATTGGTGGTGTTTTGATGAATATAATAATATAGTGTATAATATTAATATTGGTGGGAATATTATTATTATTATTATTATTATTATTATTATTATTATATTTATTATAGTTACTATTGTTATTAATATTATTATTATTTTGGTGAGATAATATTATTATTATTATTATTATTATTTTATTAAGTTATTATTATTATTATTAAGTTATTATTATTATTGGGATTAGAGAATTAAAATAGAGAATGTGAGGAGTTAGTAGTTTTTACGATACATTGTGAGAAGTTAGAGAAAGTGGAAAAAGAACGATAGAAAGGAGAGAAGTGAGAAGAACGGAAAAGGGAGCAAAGAACGAAGGAACGGGGGAAAATCAGAATTGGCCAAACCTTGGAGGGTTCTTTCATCGATCAACCGATTAACAAGGTAAGGGGGGAGAAACTTGATTGGGAATGGTTTATACATGTATAGGGTAGTTGGGGATTCCTTAACCCCGTAGGAAATTGATCGATATATGATATTATATATTGATATGTTGTGATTGTTGACTATTACTGATAATTGGATGTTGATTGTTGATGAATTGTGGTTTTTGGTTAATTTGGCGGATAGGTTGGGTTTACGGGTTTTAGGGAAAATTCTGTGTGACCTTTTGGGATATCGATAGAATGCCTAAGAGTTGAATTGGGAATGTAGTCTAGAAACCGATAAGTTATGATATCTATGTTGTTAGTACTGATGTTAAGAGGTGAATTGGAAGTAGGAAGTTTAACCCATTTGGCTTAGAAAACACTCTGCAAAACTGTGAGAAATTGGTGAAATCGCAGCATTAGCTGGACTTCGCCTGGCGAGTATTGGCGAAGCGTCGCCTGGCAAGCTGAGGCGAATGGCAGCGAATAATTCAGAATTAAATCCCAGACCTAAAGGGTAGGAACTTCGCCTGGCGAGTGTGGCCAGCGAAGGTTCGCCTGGCGAATGATTCCTTCGCCTGGCGAATGCACGATAGTGGAAAGGGGCTTCGACTGGCGAATGCCAGCGAAGGTTCGCTCCGCTTCGCCTGGCGAATGCCAGCGAACGTAGCAGAACCAGAACGTGATTTTTGTGATATCTTGGCCTTGAGCTTTGGGCTTGTGTGATCCCTTTGGCCTTGATGCACTGTAAGGTTGGTGAGTGTGGGATTTAACTTGCATACTGGTGATAGTACGTGTTTCCCTTGATATTGTCGGTGGACAATTAGTTGAGGTATATGTATGTAGTGATCAGTAGGATCGTGTACCCCCGAGTGGTGGGATATGTTTATATCTTGGTGTTAAAGTATGAACTTGTTTACTATCTGGTTGATTTATATGGTGTTGGTGTATGTTATATCTATACATATATGCATTGATGTATGATGATATGATCAGGAGGACCGTGTGCACGTTGAGTGCCTAAATATATTAGTTATGCATTGGTGTGTGCATATCATGGTGTTTTGGTGGGATGAATCATGTCTCAGGAGGAGCGTAAGTGATTCATCCGTACTCCTTTGTGGAGAATGGTGGGGGATAGATCATGTCTCAGGAGGAGCGTAAGTGATCTATCCAGGTTCGATTGAATGAACCAACGAGTCGGTACCGCATGCATGGTGTCGAGTTGCATTTTGCATTATAATATGTTATATTGTAATTTGAACAGTAGGTTCGTCATATGGTGTTGTTAGGGGTGAATCTTGGTGTGTTGGTGTGTTGTACTACCTTATTTACATGTATTACATTACCATTATATTTTTGATCATGTTTTCTCACCCCTTTGTTGTTGTTGTGGTCTGTGCTTCTTCGGAAGTACAGATAATCCAGGTGCTTAGCTAGCTTGGATATTGGTGTGATTGTCGAGTCTAGGATGCTCTGATACGTAGCACGGGACTTGGGCGTTTTTATTTGTTTTATGTTGAACTTATATTTTATTTCCCTGTGAACGTATCAAACTTTTATTGAATTTTATTATTTAACATTCCGCTGTATTTGGAGAAAAACCTTTTTATAAGGAAACGTTGTTTTTATGTGATATCCCACTTGGGAGAATTGGAACTCTGATTTTGTTTATTTATAATGTTTATTAATTTAATTGATTTTGGGAAGTGGGGTGTTACATGTTGCACCCTAAAATTTTCCCAACCTTTTTCTAACCTAGGTTTATGTTTCAATTACATAGTCATTTGCATTGTCATCATGTACATAGTGTATTCATCTGCATTGCATAGCATAGGCAAGCTAATCTTAATCAGGGGATCAAGTGCTATTCTTATATCAAGAGGCATATTCAAGGGTTTCATTCATATTCAAGACTACTCAGGTCATCAGGGAAGAATTTGAGCTTTGAAGAGTTGACAGGTTGATCAGTGAGTTCTCCCCTACCTTGAGGTTATTTGGGGATCATCAGAGGAAGTGTGAGCCATGAGCCAAGAGCATGAGGTGTGTATGGATGTTATGAAGAGCCTAGATGATCATTTTTGAGGAGTAACCAAGTCATTGGAATGATTGCAAGAGCCTCAGTTGAAGTCAGTCAACTAGGGTTTTATCTGGGTCAACACTAGGTCAACCCTAGGTCAAAGACTTGTTTTGAAAGGCATCAAGGATCATTTGAAGAATGTGGGATTCATTATTTGCCATGTGGATAGGGATGTGGTGTTGTGCCAAAGAAAAATCAGAAGGAGTCAAGGAGAAGAGGAGTTACCAAATTAGGGTTTCAGTGTAAAATCCCCTGATTTAGGTCAAACTTCAAAGCAGTGTAACTCAAGATGCAAGCTTCATATGAATTTCTGGTCCACATGAAACTTGTAGAGTATCTTCATAGCTTTAATTTGAGTGGTGGAAGACATCAAGGTAATTTATATAACTCAAGTTATAGCTCTTGCAAGTTACAGGTCATCTGAGGACACTGAAATTTGTCTGTGAAAGTTGTCTGTCTTCCAAGAAACTTTTGACCTTCAAGGATTTTTCAAATGGATTTCTGGCCAACATGAGAGTTGTTACTCATTGTCTTAGCTTTCTAGGAAGGTATGTTATGCCTTCATATGATTTGTGTAACTCTACTTATGTCCTTGGCAAGCAAAGGGTATTTTGGTCATTTGAGAATTACAGGTCATTCATAGCCTATGCCTGAAACTCATACAAGGAAGCTTCAAATGAAAAACTTCACAACATCAAAGTTTCTCAAAATGTCATTTTAGGTCTAGAAAAGAGGTCATGGAAGTTTGGAAATGCATAGAACTCAGATTGATAAAAGTTGGTGAAAATGGCTTAAAAATGGCATATAACTTGAATAAGTTCAAGTTGGAAAATGGTTTGAGAGATCTACAAATCCAAAATAGGTCATGTAATATACCAAATTGATTCTAAACAACATTTTAAAGACAATGGTTTAGACACATATTTGATTTGAGGCCTAAAAATGGGAGTTGCTTTGTAATGTTCTTACTTACATAATAAGGCAACATTGTAAAACTTCACCAAAGGCAAGGAATTGGTTTGTTCTTCATTCATACCACCTCAATATTTCATGTGAGGAGATTTTAAAATGAATTCAAAGGGCTGTAAAGGTAATTGATGGCATGAGATGAGATATGTCAAAGTATCCTTACATGAGAATTTCCACATTCTTCTACTTCATTCTAGAAGCATCTAGGATCCTCTAATGGATTCTATATATTGAGTAGATCACAAGGAGAAGAGGGGGTTGGAGAAAATCAGTGGAGAGAGTGAGGGAGAGAGTGTAATCCAAAGCTCCCTTCAAGAACAAGCAAGACTCGCGTGGATCATTGCAAGCTTCATTCATCACAACTCTTGCAAACAGAAAGCTCTCTTCCATTAGAGGAGTATTTGGAAGCAATAACAAGCCTTGGATCAAGCCCTAACTGCCCCTGCCATAGCTATTTGACAGGTTTTGTTCTCTCCCCATATCTCTATAATTATGTGCTTTCTGTTAGATTCTTAGGTGTAGACTTGTTAGGATAAGATAGTTGATCATTTTCTGAGAATTAGAGGGCTTTATGTGAAGGTTGATGGCAGGGTGCCATTTCTTGCAAGATCAAGAACAGAACGTGTATTGAGTATTAATGATCTTGTTATGGTTTAGAATGATTAGTGTAACCTAGGGAAGAGAATAGTGCCATGAGATTTAGGTTTGACCAAGATTGAACTCAGAGAAAAGTAGTGGAACCACGGTCTTCATGCACTCTGTTTGTGAAATCCACGGGGCTTTAGGAGGAACCATTGGCATAGTTGGATTCTTGGAAGAAAATGGCATGTTTTTGCCTTTGGAATTTTTGATTTTTATTGAGAAACCAGAGAGAACGAATGGCTGGAAAATTCGTGCATGGCATGATGAAAACCTAAAACCCTAGGTTGAGTTGGAGAAGATAACTCCTAGGCCGTTGGATCGTTCTATTTTATTTGACCTTTTAAACCAATATGACGGCCATAATTCAAACTCAGAAATGGAGGGAGTTTCTAAAGCCAAACGCGGTGTTTCAATAAGTGGAGTCCATGGGCCTGGATTCAGTACTATCCCCACCACCCTCACGCAACCCAATTGACTTTTGAACTAAAATCCTCCGCTATTCACACCGTAGATTTTCCCATTTTCTTTAGTTTTTTTATTTTATTTTCTGAAATAATTTGGGCCCTGCGCGCCCTACTATCTGCACCACCCAACTTCTGGCCCATCCAACATTATAACTAAGCGCAGCTTCTAATCACACCCCCTCCCCTTTTATTTCAATTTTGTGATTTTATTTTCCTTAATATTTTCTTGCATCTTCAATAATTCACACAAAATCAGAAAATTGATATTTTTTAATTCCTGTTTTTGCATTAGGTCAATAATTTTGTCTAGAAAATTAATAAAAATAAAAATGACATTTTATTTTTGGTTTACTATTTTTTGTATATTTTTCATTTAAATAGCTTTGTTTAGATGATTTAGTTGATGCCCCATTTTGTTGATTTTAGTTTGACTAAGTCCCCTTAGATTTAGGGTCCATTCTTTTTAGGGTGTTTAACTTAGGACTTTAGCTTCCTCCTAGGATTTAATTCATAATTTTAGAATAAAGTTTTAGATGGTTTGATTAGGTGAGATTAGAGTGATTAAAATTAGGGTTTAGGTTTAACATAGGTGAGAAATCATTTTCTTTTAGGAGTTTTTGACTTGATTTTTGGGTATGGGATTATAGGGATACTATGGGTAGGTGTAATAGACCATTGTGAATAAATATTAGATTTTTCCCTGTGACTTTAGTATTTTCAGAGTATTTTCTGAATGGACTGTTTGTGTGGCATGTTTTGTGTTGATTGTCTATCCTTGGGGTTTCATTTTGGGGAATTGTTGTGGGGCTTGGTTTGCTTTGAAGACCTTGTTGAAGGAGCATGATGAAGGAGAAGATTGAAGATCAAGGCCCAGAGGTTGAGAGGGTGGAGCTTGCAAGGATGCGTAGATTGAAGACCTAGTCTAGGAGTTTGTTCTTTTTTGTGAGGTTTGAGATCCTGAAATTTGAGGGAAATTTATGGTACCTTCCTGAGGAAGGCACTATGGATGTCTTTCATTCTTTCTTCTCACCTCTTTCTCAAGTATCCAATGATGTTGGAGCCTTCATGTGAGTTTAGTTTCTCCTGAGGAGGAATGTAAACCGTTCACAATTGTTGAGCCACATGGGATATGATTCCTAAGTGGAAGCCCCCTAGTACTTTCCCGAGGAAGGCACTATGGGTCTGTTCACTTAGCTCCCTTAGTTCATCTTGGATTTCTCAAGTATCCAATGATGTTGGAGCCTTCATGTGAGTTTAGTTTCTCCTGAGGAGGAATGTAAACCGTTCACAGTTGCCGAGCCGCATGGGATATGATTCCTAAGTGGGAGCCCCCTAGTATTTTCCTGAGGAAGGCACTATGGGCCTGTTCACTTAGTTCCCTTAGTTCATCTAGGATTTCTCAAGTATCCAATGATGTTGGAGCCTTCATGTGAGTTTAGTTTCTCCTGAGGAGGAATGTAAACCGTTCACAGTTGTCGAGCCGCATAAGATATGATTCCTGAGTGGTAACCTCCTAGTACTTTCCTGAGGAAGGCACTATGAGTCTGCCTACTTAGCTCCCTTTCTTTGGTAAGCTTGTTTTGAAGCTTGAAGACTGGGATTGATTTCTCTTGTGTAGGGTTTTGCTTAGGGTTTTGATTAGGGTTTTGATTAGAGATTTGATTAGGGTTTTGTTTAGGGGTCCTGCTCAGGGTTTTGGCTTAAGTTTTGGATAGGGGTTTGTCAGGCTGGTTCGCCTTCTCTTTGTGTTGTTTGACTTGTGTAGTGTTGTGCTGCATTAGACTTAGGGGTTCATCTAGATATTTCTGAGATAGGGGCATCTTAGAAATAGGCTTTGTGTGCATGAGAAGTTGAGGTGGTCCTCCTTCTGCTTGTTTGTTATTGGGTGGCTTTGCTTGCTGGTATTTGGTAGAGCTGAGCTCCCTTACCTCTGTGGTTTGCGGCCTTTGCGCCTTGCTTGTTTAGTTGTTGCATTCATGCATATTTCCAGTATTTCTTTACTTTGCAGTTGATTCCTGTTTGCTGTTTAGTCCTGTTGCCATGATCCCTTAGGAGCTCTAACTTCTCCGCTGCAGAGGAGTTATGATAGACACTAGGTGGTCAACCAGGCATGATAGCAGTAGGTAGATTCCCCTTTTCAACCATAGTTTTAGGGTGGCTCTTTCCTTTCTCAGCAATAGAAAAACACTTGAGTAGCTTGTGTCGTAGTTAGCCGAACTACAGCTGCTCTGATTTCTCGTACCAGACGAGAATATGTAGGCATAGGATGCGATATCCTAGCGAGCACACTAACAACTAACCTTTTGTTCTCTCGCTGCTGTGCGATCGAGACTTTCCCGCTGACGACTGATGTTACCCTTTTCTCTTGCCCGAGTGCATTTGAGACCAGACCGTAGTTGTTCCCATAAGTTCCCCGAACCTTTAAAACCAGTTTGATTTCTCACTGCTGTGTGAGAACCCCCAGTTTAGCCGTAGTTAGTCGAACTACGTTTGCTCTGATCTTCCATGCCGTGTGGAAGTACGTAGGCACAGGACGCGATGCCCTGGCGAGCAACCTCCCCCCGTCTAGACGTAGGTAGTCGAACTACGTTGACTCTGACTTTCCCATTGCACGAGGGAGTACGTAGGCCCAGAACAGCGTATGTTCTGTCGAGTCCTGTCCTTTTCTTTTCTTTTCAGACTGACCATTAGCGTAGATAGATAAACACACCCTTTTCCTTATAAACACCAAGCGTGGATCCCGTCTATTGCACCCCAAAATTTGACCAACAATTATTCACTCATTGAATGTTTGAAAGTTGATACCTTCATCAGAAAGTTCAAGAGATCCTCAGAAGAATTGGTTGAAACCAGGGTTGTGTGCTTCATAGCTTGAGAGTTGGGGATGCTCCTCAGATGATTCTGAAACTTTGAGAGTGAACTTGAAGCTTTGAGAAAGCTTATGAGATGTCTTGACAGCCATCATGAAGTCCAGAGAAGTCATTGTGCAAGAGTTCAGAAGATTCAACCATGAATGGTAGAATTAGGGTTTTGACTGGGTCAGCCCTAGGATAACTGAAAATTTGGAGAAGGTTGAGACCTAATCCAAGGGCCATGAGATCATGGAATGATGTATAGAGATGTTATAAAGATGATTCCTAGACCAACTCATCATGATTGAAGAGTTTGAGAAGTTTTGAGTTAGGGTTTCTGAGGATTGGCAGTGAAAAACCCTAGTTTGATCCCTATCTTCCAGGCAGTTTTAGCTCTAGATGTGATTGATATCTCATCTTCCCCACAACATGAATGTTGTAGAGCTTGTTCTAAGCTTTAATTTGAGTGGTGGAAGTCCTTGATAGGAGTTACAGAGCTCAAGTTATGGTTTTGACAAATTACAGGTCAGCAGAGGTGTGTGAATCTGGGTCCTTGAAAGTCACCCAACTTGCAGACAACTTTTGCCCTAGTAGGATGACTCCTATGATTTCTTGGTCAACATGAATGTTGAAGAGCATCTTCTTAGCTTTAATTTGAGTGGTGGAAGTCCTTGATTGGATTTGTGGAACTCAACTTATGGTTTGAACAAGACAGGGGTATTTTGGTCATTTGTCAGTTATAGGTCATTTTAGCCAATGCCTAAAACTCCTAGTTCCAAGCCTCAAATGGAAAAACTCAAAACATGAAAGTTGCTCAAAATGTGATTTTAAGTCTAGAAAGAAGGTCACAAATTGTTGGAAAAGCTCATGGCACAAGATTACATGATTGGTCAAAAATGAACTAAAAATGACTTATAACTTTGAAAAGTTGAAATTGAAAAGTGATTTGGGAGATCCACAAATCCAAAATAGGTCATCCAATATATCATTTTGATTGGAAAAACCATTTTAAGAACTTTGGTTTAAATAGATTTTTCATTTGAGGCTCCAAAAGTGGACTTCCTTTGGAAATTTATTACTTGCATAAGAAGGCAACTTTGCAAAACCCTACATAAGTGAAATGTAAGGGCTGCTTTCATTCATTAGCCTTCAATATCTCATGTTAAGACAATTTGGCATGAGATTACAAGGGATAAGGCAAGGGATATGATATTTTCAACTTCTCATTCAAGGAGAAGTTCATGACTTTTCTAGATCCTTCTAGATGAATCTAGAAGCATCCAACAATTGTTATTTAAAGAGTGCATCAGAGAATGATCAAAGGTTGGTGAAACTTGAGTCAAGTCAGAGGAGAGAGAGAGATACATAGCCATTGAAGCAATTTCTTCAAGTTGAAGCAACTCAAGAATTCTTCCACTACAAGCCATCTCCTTCACAACCATTGCAAACAGAAGACTGGTGGTCACCCAAGGATCATCTAGAAGCAATTCCAAGGCTTGAATCGTGCTCTACATCACTGCACCATAACCTCTTGACAGGTTTCTTCTTCACCTTATATCTCCTAAATTATTGAGTTTTAGTTAGTTTCATAGATACAGAAATGATGCACTAGGGTAGATGATTCTTTCCCATGAGTTAGGGCACGATCTGTGAAGTTCCATGGCAGGTGAGTGATTCTTGAATCTTCAAGAATTAGTTGTTTAGGGTGTTTTAGTTAGTATGAGTTAGGTCAGATTGATGAGCATAACTTATAGAACAGCTATAAACCATTAGACTGAAGTTTGATGAAGATTGATATCAGTCGAGCATGGTTGTACCAAGACATTGAAGGCTTCTGTTTGGATTATTCACGAGGAATTAAGAGAAAGTGTACGTATGGTTGTGTAGAGCTTGAGTAATAGATCATTTTTTGTTTTGGAATCTTGTTGAGCCGTGGCCTGAGCAGGGAGATGGAGGAGCTCGAAGGTTAGGGCATGGAGGGAAGGGTTCTGAAAACCCTAGAGTGTTTGGGGACGATGAAGATGATCCGTTGGATCAAGCTCAGAGTTTGACAAATTCGTCCAATCCAACGGCCGTGCGCGTGTCTGAAGAAAGAGAGGGAAGATTCAAATATATTGAAACGCAGCCGTTTCATTAAACCAGCGCTGGGCCTATAGCGCTATTTGCACCCTCCCTTTTGCTGGCCCATATGTTTTGAACTGGCGCCTATTGCTTTTCATCCCCCCCCCCCTCCCTTTATTGATTTTAATTATTTTATTTTCTTCTTTTATTTTTTCTGTTTTGATTAATTCATTAAAAATTGATAAAATAATGTTTTTTACTTCTTCTTTTTTTCTATGATTAGATGAAAATGTGTAGAAAATTATAAAAATAAAAATGAGATTTTATTTTTAGGTTTAATATTTTTAATAGATTTTCCAAATAAATAGCTTTTTAATAGTCTTAATTTGGTATTTGATTTTGTAGGAATTATTTTAGGACCTTCCCTTAGGGTTTTTAATCCATTCTTTTTTGTGCAATTAGATGATGAATCATAGTTCCCCATAGGATTTTTTCTAGATTTTTAGAATTAAATTTTGATTAGTTTAATTAGGGTAGATTTAGGGTATCCTAATTAGGGTTTGAATTGTGGTTAGGTGATGAATCCCTTTCTTTGATTGAGTTTTGTCTTGATTTTTAGGTAGAGGCCTATGTAGATGTTATGAGTAGGTGTTGAGGACCCTTGTGAATATTTGTTAGATTTTTCCCCATTAGTTTAGTATTTTTAGGTATTTTCTGAAGTTGCCTATTGATTTTGTCTCCCCTGTGGTTATCTGTTCATCTTTGGGGTTCCTTGTGGGGAATTTGTTGTGGGGCTTGTGTTGCCTTGAAGACCTTGATGGAGAGCATCATGAAGTGAAGTTTGTAGACCAGGATTCAGAGACCCAGAGCTTGGTTTGTTCCCTGTCTGTGAGGTTTGAGATCCTGAAGTTTGAAGGAAGCCTCCTAGTACTTTCCTGAGGAAGGCACCATGACTGACTTTCATTCTTTCTTCTCACCTCTTTCTCAAGTATCCAGTGATGTTGGAGCCTGCTTGTGAGTTTAATTTCTCCTGAGGAGGAATGTAAACTGATCACATGTTGTTGAGCCACATGGGATACAACTCCTAAGTGGAAGCCTCCTAGTACTTTCCTGAGGAAGGTCCTATGGGTCTATTCACTTAGTTCCATTAGTTCATCTAGGATTTCTCAAGTATCCAATGATGTTGGAGCCAACTTGTGAGTTTAATTTCTCCTGAGGAGGAATGTAAACTGATCACATGATGTTGAGCCACATGGGATACAACTCCTAAGTGGAAGCCTCCTAGTACTTTCCTGAGGAAGGTCCTATGAGTCTATTCACTTAGTTCCACTAGTTCAGATAGGATCTCCTAAATATCCAGTGATGTTGGAGCCTGCTTGTGAGTTTAATTTCTCCTGAGGAGGAATATAAACTGATCACAGTGGTTGAGCCACATAGGGTATGACTCCTGAGTATACACCTCCTAGTGCTTTCCTGAGGAAGACACTATGAGTCTGCTTGCTTAGCTCCCTGTCTTTGGTAAGCTTGTTCTGAAGCTTGAAGACTGGGAATGATTTCTCTTGTTTAGGGTTTTGCTTGAGAGCTTTGCTTAGATTTGATTCAGATTCTGTGATTAGGGTTAGGATTAGAGAGTAGATGATTCTTTCTCAAGCATGTGTGTTTTGTTTGCCTGATGGCACTTCATTTCCTGTATCTGGTTCATTGCTTGATAGCATGTTGATTATTTTCAGTATGATTGCTGTTATTTCATGACTGGCTTGAGGTCGAGACGAGCTTGTGGAGGCTGAAACCCCACACACATTTCCTCCCTCACTTGCATTGCATGCATTTTACTGCTAAAACTGATGTTTTTGTTTGTTTCTGTGTATCATTGACATGATCCCTTAGGACTCTCATTTCCTCTGATGAGGATTTGATGATAGACTTTCAGGTTGAAACCTATGCATGACAACATCTAGGAGTTCCCTGTTTCAAACCTCAACCATAGGATGAATCCATGGCATGATAACAGTAGGACTTGATAGTCTCCCTCCTAGTTGAGCCATTTTTCCTCGTAGTTTCCCGAACTACGTTTGCTCTGATCTTTCATACCAGATGGAAGTACGTAGGCATAGGATGCGACGTCCTAGCGAGCAACCTTCAACCTTCACCCGTAGTTAGCCGAACTACGTTGACTCTGATTTCTCATTCTCTGATGGGAATACGTAGGCATAAAGCGCGACGCTTTGCCGAGTCATTTTTCTTTTCTTTTTCAGCCAGCCTTGATAGGTAGATAGATTATAACCAACCCGTCCAAGTAAACAAACAAGCGAGGATCCCGTCGAGTACGACGGACGTGAGGGGTGCTAATACCTTCCCCTTGCGTAACCGACTCCCGAACCCAGACAATGGTTGCGACGACCTTGTCTTACCCTTTTTCGTCAGGTTTTTCCGATCGTTTCCTTTCCCGCTCTGAGGGATAAATAACGAAAGGTGGCGACTCTTCTGTCATGCCGGCACCTTATTTTCGCGCAAGCGACAGCTGGCGACTCTGCTGGGGATTTATGGCATCTAGGGACTTTTCCCATCCCTTATGCTGGGACCGTTTCCCATCCCCTACGCGAGTCAATCCTATCGTTTGTGTGTTTGCTTGTTGGGTTGCGTTTATTTATCGCATTTTTACTTCTCGCACTTTACTTCCCGCATTTTATTTCCCGCATTTTATTTCCAGTTCGATATGATTATCTGTGCTGCTGTGGGAGAGGGATGTTACTATGAGTGAGAAGCCGGACCTGGGCTTGAGTACACACCTAGATATAGTTGTGGAGAAGTAGTAGACGAACCTGTCTGCTGAGCAGGCACAGTTCCCTACGAAAATCTGCGCTCAGACGAGATTCTTGCAGAGGTGCTCCTTTCCGGTCCTGAGGATCTGAGGGGAGTCCAGACGTGAGGATTGTCGACTCTGGGGACCGATCATTTGGAAGTCAGCTAAGAGAGGCCTCTTCATGACTTGACGATGCCACTCCTTCTGGGAATCGTATTGTCACTCATGAAAGTCTGTGACGCTGATGACCGCATAGGATGCCGTACCTTTGTCCGTGGATTAGGTCCATCATACCTGTGAGTGGGGTTGGGATATTGCAGGAAACTTTGACCTCCAGACTACCTGGTTTTCTTGACAGTGAATCAGTTATGTTGGGTTCTCAGGTGCAGAGATGTTCTTGACAGAGCAAGTTTTTGATCAGAGGATCTTATCATCGGGTGTTTGTTCTTGATAGAGCAAGTTCCGATCAGAGTATTGTTATCAGAGGTTTGTTCTGGATGGAGCAGATTTTTGAATGGGGTCTGAGGATCTCGTCAGCAGTTGTTATTTTGTTCTTGATAGGGCAGATTTTTGATTGGGGTTTGAAGATCTCATCAGCAGCGGTATTTTTTGTTCTTGATAGGGCAGATTTTTGATTCGGGGTCTGAAGACTTCATCAACAGATATTCCTTGATCTTGCATCCGGGGTCTTTATTATCAGGCCTTCGTTCTTGTCAGAGCAGAATTTTGATCTCGATCCTACCAGATGGTTATTCACAGCAGATCAGATCAGTGGTTTTACACCGGGGTTTCCTTCTCATCAGCGACTGTTGACATCGAATCTCCACAGCAGCCACCCGGATATTGTTGCATACCTGCATTTTGCATTACCTTGCATAATCATTCCATTAGCGTGTGTCTGTGACAGGTACCGTTTCCCCGATCCAAGATCTCTCATTGTGTTACTGCAGCCGTTCTCAGAAAGACTGTTGCGTACGAGTTCTCGGCCCTTGATGTGTCGAATCTGATTATTGCCGATACTATATGTGAGGTTACTGTTTCCATGATTGGGCCCAGATTCCTCTCCTTATTATTGTCAGCAGGTGCCAGGATCGGCGGAAATCTCTCAAGCACACAGACACACGCATGCATTTGCATGAAGCATTCTTGCATGACATACATTCTGTTACCTTTTCCTAACCCTTGCTCTTGACAGGTTTCAGGTACTCAGGTTCCGAGCTGCTTTCAATCTCCAGGATTGATCAAAGATTCATCCACCGCTACTCAACTCGCGCCAATCAAACGAGAATCATGGACCAGGTACAATCAGATGTTCAGGAGCTTCGTGAAAGGATGGATCGTTTTATGGAGCTGATGCAAGTAGTTGCGAATGGGCAAGATCAGCTTCGTACTTTGGTTCAACCTCTCATCTCCAGGGTTGACAGCAATGGAATACTTCATGGCGGGGCCGTACCTACTCCTCCTCAAGGGGATACTCCACAGAACGTTGTTCCTGCTGCCGGAGGCAACGGTAGTGCTAACGGCAATCTTATGACTAATCTCGGACTTAACGCGGCGGGCGCCGTCAATGGTGGTTTGGGAGCCAATGTTAACGTGGGGCCGGTCAACGGCAATGTTGGTGCAGGAAATATGGTGGTGCCTCAACCGTGGCTGGAGGACCATCAGGATGACATTTTCTCTCAGAGAGGTGTAGAGGCTGAGTTGACTGCTGAGGCTCGACTCAGGTTCAAGGCGCTGGAAGATAAAATGAGAGATATAGAAAATCAGAACACATTGGGCGTTGACATGTCCAAACTCGGGTTGATTGCTGACTTTAAAGTACCTCACAAGTTCAAGGTGCCTATCTTTGAGAAGTATAGAGGCACTACTTGTCCCCGTGTTCACCTCCGATCTTATTACAGAAAGATGTCCGCTTATTCTGATGATGAGAAGTTGCTGATGCACTTCTTTCAGGATAGTCTTTCTGGCCCATCGCTCGAATGGTATATGGGTTTGGAACCCGCTGCTGTGCGCACGTGGAAAGATCTCGCTGAAGCGTTTGTCCTCCACTATCAATATAATAGCGACTTGGCTCCCAACCGAGTTCAGCTTCAGAATCTCTCGCAGCGGAGCAATGAAAGCTTCAAGGAGTACGCCCAGCGGTGGCGTGAGTTGGCTGCTCGGGTTCAACCGCCGATGGTTGAGCGTGAGTTGGTACAGATGTTCGTGGCTACCCTTCCCGGAGTCTATTATGAGAAGCTGATTAGTGGCATGTCCGGAACATTCTCGGCCCTCATCACTTTGGGCGAGCATGTTGAAAATGGTATAAAGATTGGAAAGATTCAAGGCGAATCATCCTCATCTGGAGGAGCTAGCAAGAAACCCTATACTGGCAAGCGTCGAGAGGGCGATGCCAGTGCTGTCACTAATGCTAGGAGAAAGGGCAAGGGCCCTCAGTCTCAGATCGCTAGCATAAACATCCCAGTTGCTCCCCCGCAGCCGCAGCAGCAGCCTCAGCAACAGAATAATCCGGGATATAAGAGATATCAAAATCGGGGTCCCCTCGCAAATCGTCATTTGGAAACTCCTCTTATGTCATATGCACAGCTTCTGCAGACACTGCTTCAGCTCCAATTAGTTCAGAAAAGGACACTGGCTCCCTTGACAGGGGCACCACCACCAGGGTATGATGCTAACGCTACTTGTGAATTTCATTCTGGGGCACCTGGCCATACAGTTGAGAATTGCAAAGCTTTTAAGCACAAAGTCCAGGACTTGGTCGACGCCAAGGTGATCAACTTTTCTGACAACGTGCCCAACGTCACCAAGAATCCCATGCCTCATCATAGAGGAGGCGGAGTGAATGCTGTCATCACTGAAGAGAGTTCAGACTTGATGACTGATGTCAGAGATTTGAAGACGCCGTTGAGTTTTGTTAAAGCTAAGCTGCTAAAGAAAGGCTTCTTTCCCGGATGTGGAGAGTTTTGTATGGCATGTGCTACACTTCCTGATGGGTGTGAGCAGTTGATCGAAGGTATCCAAAGTCTGATGACCGAGGGTATTTTGCAGTTCAGTCGAAGCGTTGAGAAGGCGTCAGGGGAAGTCGTGCTGAAGCAGGCGGACGAAGTTGCTACTATTACCATTCCTCGCCACCCTATCACTATTTCTGCACCCCGACCGCCTACTATCACCATCACCAGGGCCGGACCAATCCCGTTCGAGAGCACTAATTCCGTCCCATGGCATTACGGCGCCGAAGTGTATTGTAACGGTCAGAAGATAGAGCTTGAGCCGTCCAGATCGACTGCGCAGAATCTTGCTGAGGTCAGTGGTATCACTAGAAGTGGTAGGGTGTTCGCGCCGGCAGAGGTCGCAGCAGAGAAGGTAGTCCGGGCTGACGCTGTGGACAAAGGCAAAGGTAAAGCTGTTGAAGAGGTTCCTGCAGGGGCAGAGAAAGACTTGTTGGTTAAAGATGCTGAAGAGTTCATGCGACTGATCAGGAAAAGTGACTACAAGATTGTAGATCATCTTCACCAGACTCCGTCGAAGATCTCGATTCTTAACCTGTTGCTGTGTTCTGAAGCGCACCGCAACGCGTTGCTGAAAGTATTGAATGCTGCATACGTGCCGCAGGAGATATCAGTTAATCAACTCGAGGAAGTAGTAGCCCATGTCAATGCTGGTAATGGGCTGGGATTTACAGATCTGGAGCTGACACCCAAGGGAAGAGATCACAACAATGCCTTGCACGTCTCGATAGAGTGCAGAGGCACGATTATGTCACATGTCCTAGTAGATACGGGTTCCTCGCTTAACGTGCTTCCGAAGAAGGCACTGATGAAGTTGGATACCCGTGGACTGCTGTGCACGCCCAGTGATCTGGTCGTGAAAGCTTTTGACGGAACCAAGCGCCACGTCTTCGGAGAATTGACCCTGCCAATTCAAGTCGGTCCAGAGACGTTTAATGCGGTTTTCTATATTATGGATATCATGCCCACTTATAGTTGCCTCTTAGGTCGGCCGTGGATCCATTCTGCTGGTGCCGTGACGTCCACGCTGCATCAGAAGCTTAAATATGCTGTTGGGGGCAGCATAGTGACAGTCTGTGGAGAAGAGGACATCATGGTAAGCCACCTGTCGTCCTTCAAATATGTCGAAATGGATGGTGAGATCCATGAGACTCTTTGCCAAGCGTTTGAAACCGTCAAGGTGAAGGAGGTAGCTCCCGTTGTTGCAGAGAAGCAAGAGGTGAACCTCTCCTCGTTTAAGGAAGCTAGGGCTGTTGTAGAAGCTGGTTCCGCCCCAGGCTGGGGGCATGTCTTGGATATACCATTCAAACAGGATAAGTTTGGATTGGGATATTCTCCTGAAGCTGAAGCTTCATCTTCTTCTGGCAGTTCGTCTCGTGGGAAAGGGCCGATCTTATTCACCAAGGGAGGAGTAATCTTCGAGAGTGTCAACGCTGCGTCGGAGGACAGCGGAGACAGTGATTGTGATCTTGATGCCTGGATTCAACCGAGCAAGCCAGGCGAGCACCTTCACAACTGGACCATCAAGGAGATTATCGAGCTGACAAGTGAAGAGTAATGATTTGCTTTTTACAATCTTTGTACAACCCTATGTCCTGCCCGGGGCATAGTGGTTTTACTGTCAGGGCCTTGTTGGATTATGTGTATGCATTTTGTTAATAAATAAAAGGCGTTTTCTTCGTAATCAAATATTGTGTTCTCTGTTATTCATATTTTATGTTTGTTTTGAAAAAACAGCAAAATGGCAACGAGGTTCGTGCTAACCTGCATATTCTTGCTTTAAACTTAACCCTTGTTATTGCAGGATCCACGTAACAGATGACATCGACTCTGGACCCTCTACGGCTCACTACGACTTTGATTGCCCGATCTATCAAGCCGAGGATGAGATTGGTGAAGATGAAGACCTTCCAGAAGAGTTGGCCCGCTTGTTGAGACAAAAGGAGAAGGTTATTCTGCCTCACGAGGAGGATATCGAGATCATAAATCTGGGTTCTGAGGAGCTTATCAGGAATGTCAGAGTTGGGGCTGCGCTGCAGAATGATGTCAAGCATAGACTGGTCGAGATGCTTCGAGAGTATAGTGACGTCTTTGCTTGGTCATACGAAGATATGCCCGGACTTGACACAGATATCGTGGTTCATCGCTTGCCGTTGCGAGAAGATTGCCCTCCAGTCAAGCAGAAGCTTAGGAGGACGAGACCAGACATGGCTGTAAAAATCAAAGAAGAGGTCCAGAAGCAGTTGGACGCAGGATTTCTAGCCGTTACCACTTACCCTCCGTGGGTCGCCAACATAGTGCCTGTACCGAAGAAGGACGGTAAGGTACGCATGTGCGTCGATTATCGGGATTTGAATAGGGCGAGCCCTAAGGATGATTTCCCGTTGCCTCATATCGATGTGTTGGTCGACAATACAGCCCAGTTTTCCGTGTTTTCGTTCATGGATGGCTTCTCCGGTTACAATCAGATTAAGATGGCGCCGGAGGACATGGAGAAAACGACGTTTATTACCCCCTGGGGCACGTTTTGCTACAAGGTAATGCCCTTCGGTCTGAAGAACGCAGGGGCCACTTACCAGCGAGCAATGGTAACTTTGTTTCATGATATGATTCATCATGAGGTCGAGGTCTATGTTGATGACATGATTGCAAAGTCCCAAACGGAGGAGGAGCATCTGGTCAATTTGCTGAAGCTGTTTGAAAGGCTTAGGAAGTTCAAGCTGAGGCTGAATCCTAACAAGTGCACTTTCGGAGTGAGGTCCGGAAAGTTATTGGGGTTTATCGTTAGTGAACGAGGTATTGAAGTTGATCCTGCGAAAATAAAAGCTATCCAAGAAATGCCAGCGCCGAAAACAGAAAAAGAAGTCCGTGGGTTCTTGGGCCGAATAAACTACATTGCAAGGTTTATCTCTCAGCTCACAGCCACTTGTGAACCGATGTTCAAGCTGTTAAAGAAAAATCAGGCGATTACTTGGAATGAAGATTGCCAGAAGGCATTCGATAAGATAAAGCAGTATCTTCAAGAACCTCCAATCTTGATACCCCCAGTGGCTGGACGACCATTAATCATGTACTTGACAGTTCTGGAGAATAGCATGGGGTGTGTTCTCGGTCAGCACGACGAGACGGGCAGAAAAGAGCATGCCATTTATTATTTGAGTAAAAAGTTCACTGAGTGTGAATCTCGATACTCGATGCTGGAGAAGACGTGTTGTGCATTAGCTTGGGCTGCCAAACGTTTACGACAGTATATGCTCAATCACACCACTATGCTGATTTCGAAGATGGATCCGATCAAGTACGTCTTCGAGAAGCAGGCTCTTTCGGGCAGGATTGCCAGATGGCAGATGGTGTTAACAGAATATGATATTCAGTACGTCTCCCAGAAAGCCATCAAGGGAAGCGTATTGTCTGACTACCTTGCCGAACAGCCAATCGAAGACTATCAGCCGATGAAGTTCGAATTCCCTGACGAGGACATTATGTTTCTCAAAGCGAAGGATTGCGATGAGCCATTGCCCGGTGAGGGGCCGGATAGGAAGTCTCAGTGGAAGTTGATATTCGACGGAGCGGTTAATTCCTATGGAAGTGGTATCGGGGCTGTCATCACGACTCCTCACGGATCTCACATCCCGTTTACTGCAAGACTGACGTTTTCAGTTACCAACAACGAAGCCGAGTATGAAGCGTGTATTATGGGTCTAGAAGAGGCAATTGATTTGAGAATCAAGAATCTAGACATATATGGTGACTCAGCGCTTGTAATCAATCAGATCAAAGGGGAGTGGGAAACTCGTCAACCGAATCTGGTGCTGTACATGAATTATGCCAGGAGGCTGCTTCCGTTCTTCGACCGAGTAGAACTTCATCATGTACCCCGGGCTGAAAATCAAATGGCTGATGCTTTAGCCACGCTGGCTTCAATGTATAAGGTCAATCTTTGGAATGAGGCTCCAAGCATTGTTCTTTCGCGTCTTGATAGACCAGCATATGTGTTCGCAATCGAGGATGCCACTGACGGCAAGCCATGGTTCCACGACATCCAGACCTTCCTTATGACTAAGGAGTATCCTGCAGGTGCGTCAACCCAGGATAAGAAGACTCTGAGGAGGCTATCTGGAAACTTTTACCTCAACCCTGATGGAGTGCTGTATAAGAGAAACCACGATCTCGTGCTACTCAGATGTGTGGATGAGAAAGAAGCAAGTATGCTCATGGAAGAAGTCAATGAGGGCACATTTGGTACGCACGCCGGCGGGCATGCCATGACGAGAAAGATCCTGAGAGCAGGATATTACTGGTTGACTATGGAGTCGGATTGCTTCAGATTCGCGAAGAAATGTCACAAATGCCAGATTTATGCTGATAAAGTTCATGTGCCGCCGTGCCCATTGAATGTCATGTCCTCCCCTTGGCCGTTTTCCATGTGGGGCATCGACATGATAGGCAAGATCGAGCCCACCGCATCCAATGGTCATCGTTTTATTCTGGTAGCTATCGACTACTTCACCAAGTGGGTGGAGGCAGCCTCGTACGCTAATGTGACCAAGCAGGTGGTAGCTAAGTTCATAAAGAGGGACATCATCTGTCGCTATGGAATTCCCGAGCGGATCATTACTGATAATGGTTCGAATTTGAATAATAAGATGATGAAGGAGCTGTGCCAGAGCTTCAAGATCGAACACCACAACTCATCTCCTTATCGGCCGAAGATGAATGGCGCTGTTGAAGCGGCCAACAAGAACATCAAGAAGATTGTTCAGAAGATGGTTGTGACGTATAAAGATTGGCACGAGATGCTGCCGTTTGCCTTACACGGTTATCGTACGATGGTGCGTACGTCGACCGGGGCAACTCCTTTCTCCTTGGTGTACGGTATGGAAGCTGTCCTACCGCTAGAAGTAGAGATTCCCTCTTTGCGAGTTTTGGTTGATGTGAAACTTGATGAGGCAGAATGGGTTACGAATCGCCTGAACCAACTCAGCCTGATGGACGAGAAGAGGCTAGCATCGATTGCATTTGGTCGCCTGTACCAAAGCCGAATGAAGAAAGCTTATGATAAGAAGGTGCGTCCTCGAAGCTTTCAGACGGGTGATCTCGTCCTGAAGAAGATTCTTCCGCCACACTCCGATCACCGGGGCAAATGGACTCCGAATTACGAAGGGCCGTATGTCGTCAGCAAGGTCTTCTCGGGAGGAGCTTTGTTGTTATCCACGATGGATGGTGAAGATTTTGCATCCCCGGTGAACGCGGACGCAGTTAAAAAATACTTTGCTTGAAAGCGACCCGCTGGACAAAAAAAAAGAAAGAGTCCAGGCAAAAAAGGGGCATCCCGGCGAACCAAAAACAGAATAAAAGGTTCGGGCAAAAATTAGGGATATATTGAAAAATGTACACCCGCGAAGTCGAAAACCTACACTGGGCGGCTTCGGCAAAAAAGGGTATCCCGGTGAACTGAAAACCCGAAAGGGCGGTTCACGCAAAAGTTAGGGATTTGAATAAGCAAATGACTGCGTTCCGCGTATGGACTTTCATTGTTTAGTGGTTCGGAAGACCTGAGGGCCGTTTATCTGAATCAATCTCTTCCAAAGCTGAAGCATCGGAGAAGTATCGAAGTCGAGTGGGTCTTAGAGGGATCAACTCATGGTGTTCGTCTACGCCTCGATTGCCGACATTTGTATATACTGATGTATATTTATGTTTTCTTTTGGCGCGACTTCCTCATTCCAGGAGCTTGCCTCTGTTGTAAAACATTTTTGCCCATTCAGGGGTTCACCATCAATAAAATGCACATTATTCAGCAATTCTACTTGTCTGTTTAGCATTTATCTGTTTTGTTTGCGAATAAGAACGCCGATGTGTTTTTGATAAAATGCGCATACATAAACTTGCGGGCCTAATCCCATTGATTGTTGAAACAATTAACTAACTGAACATTGTCACGAGATAATAACCTGGATAGGCCCCTGTGAGGAGGGTATCTTGTCTGTTTGTTTGTGTTGTTGCAGGTGTAGCACCTCGCCAGAAGATGTGCCGTGCGTATCCCCGAAGCAGGATGAGTCCTCCTTCTCCAGCAGAGTTCAGTAGTCTCTCCTCCGCAGAATCAGAATCAGATAGTGAGCATTGATATGTCTTCCCCAGGTAGAGGTGATTCTCTTCCCCAAGCAGACGCATCCTGAAGGAACGTCACCTCATCAGCTGAGTCAAGCACCGAAGAATGATGTCATCTTTCCCCAGCACCGGGTCACAAGTGCAGATTTCAAAGGAATGTTCGGGTGCCGAAGCTCGTGTTTTCCCCAGTAAAGTCGCCGCAGCAGGTGTCTCCCCCGCACCGGGTCACAAGTGCAGGTTTCGTAGGAAGCTAGTCGTATACCGAAGTATGCAGTAACTGATGATGCCAGATTGAAGTCTCTAGTGGAATTGAGATTCCTCACTAGAGTCAGGCTCTCTCCTGAAGTCCGATGACTCCCTCTTCCCCAATAGAGTGTTGGAACAGCTGATGTTGTATTCCCCGGCAGAGTTGTACTCTCCCCCCGAAGTCAGATGATCCTTTCTTCCCCAGTGGAATCGAATTCCCCACCAGAGTCGTACTCTCCTGATGAAGTAGAATGATTTCTCTCCCCGGCTGAGTCCGCAGAAAAGCCGAATCCTTGGAAGTTGATCAGATCATGATCAATTTTCCCCAGCAGAGCATTGAACAGCCGATGCTGTATTTCCCCCTGAGTCGCACTCTCTCCAACAAAGCAGAATGATTTCTCCTTCCTCAGCCGAGTTTGCAGATATCCAAGGGATCCGAATCCTTGGAAGTGGATCAGATCATGATTGGTTTTTCCCCAGTGGAGTGTTAAGCAGCTGAAGTTGGTTCCCCCACAGAGCGGTCATCCCCAGAAGAGTAGCCGAGACGGCCGCACAGTTCATTCTCGCGATTGATATCAGCAGATCCAAGTTCTCGTAGAACTTCGTCCCCTGCAGCAGTCAGCTGAAGTTGTTCCCCTGCAGCAGTCCGCGGAAGATCAATTCCCCAGACAGAGCCTGATTGATATTGGCGTGCTCACAATCTCCTCAGCAGGATGATTCCTCTACCTGAGTGGTTCTTTCTCCTTGGCAGGAGAATTCCCCCTTTCGGCATTTATTTTGCTGACAGGATCACATCATTGTGCATGATTGCATAGCATTGTGCATGATTGCATGGCATTTAGCATAAATGCATATCATTCCCACCGTGTGGGGCATGACGCCGAAGCATACGCATCATAAGCATGACCTAGGTCATTATCATCCTTACCTTACAGGTGTACTACCGAAAGACCAGTTGCTCAGGACGATTCTTGATGTTCTCCCCAACAAGGTTGTTTTCTTAGATGATTCTAAAGACCCCGGTGTGATCCCCGCAGTCGCTCGCTCAAGATGATTTTTTGAGACCCCCAGCGAAGTCTTCGGTTCGAGATGATTCTCAAGTCCCTCAGCAGGGCCATTTACTTAAGACGATTCTTAAGACCTCAGTACAGCTTCCCGAGTGGTTCGCCTAGTATGATACTTGAGCTCCCCAATAGCGCCTCCAGCAAGAGTTGCCCAGGAAGATTCCTAGAATACCCAACAGAAAGTTTGCTCCAGAAAGGTTATTAGTTCAGGACGATTCTTGAAGATGCCCGACGGATTTGTTTGTTCAAGATGATTCTTGAAGTCCTTAGCAGCGTGATATGTCCGCTCCAACAACGATGTCTAACCTGAAGATGGATTTCGTAAGCGCCCGAAGGCGATACCAGAAGGTTCCTGCACGTCCAGATTTCCGTGTTGAAGAATCAACGGGTGGATGAAGACAAGGTTCCAGAGTTGTAGATACAACAAAGTAATTTGTGTGAGTCTGAAGACCAAGTCAGTTATCCTGAGGTGATGATTGAGCGCGATCAAGTGAATGATACGTCTTCTGATTGAAGTCGAAGATGTTTCTCCAGCTGAAGCGGAGTTTTGCCTGAAAGCAAAGTGTCTGAATCCTCGTAGAGTCATGAATGGCTCAGGACACCATTTCTCTGACTGAAGTCATAGATTTCCCAAGCTGAAGCAAAGGTGCCTAAGGGCCAGGTTATCCCCAAGGTCATGAATGACCAAGGATCCATTTGTTCCGGACTGAAGGCCGAAGTATATCCCTGACTGAAGTCACGGATACTATATAGCAGAGGTGGAGCTGCCTGAAGACAGATCCATGTATCCTTGAAGGCCAAGGATCATTTTCTTCAGACTGAAGTCAAAGATACCTCCTGCAGAGTTGCCGACAGGCAAAGTTCACATCCTTGAAGGTCAAGGATGTTTATCTTCAGAAGAACTTGAAGATTTTCTAGCTGAAGCTGGAAGTGGCCAGGAGCCAGGGTTTCATATATCTTTGATGTTGAGGTTCTACGGCGGGCAGTGTGCAGCAGTATTCCGATGTTCGTCATGGTTCTGAGGGTGAACCCCAGATCAGAGTGTGCTCGGTTAAGTCTCTCATTCCCAGCAGAGTAGCTCCAAATACGCAAGTGCCATTTACCAGGGGTGAACCTCAGGTCAGAGTTGTTCAGTGTTGTATTTTCTCCAGCGGCAATGCGGGGTATTTTGATTATCCGACGGCGAGGTCAGATTATGTTTGTTTCCGGCAGCAAGGTTGGATGTTTGTTCGACGGCAATGTCAGACTCTTTAAATCCCCAGTAAAGATGATGTTTGTACGACGGCGATGTCGAGTGTCTCTAAGAGGATGTTTGTTTCCGACGGCGATGTCAGATTCAGTTTTCCAGCGGCGATGCGGGGTATTCTGTCAGATGTGTTTCTCCAGCGGCGATGTTGGGTGTTGTGGTTGTCTGAAGGCAATGTCAGAAGAATTTAATGTGGATAACTGACGGTGACGTCAGATCGATATTTCTCCAGCTAGTTGCCGTGCGGCTAGTGTTGCAGTGTTCGAAGGTTTGTTCTCCGCAGAGTCGTGCAGTTGGCAAATTTTCGGGTTTACCGATATTCAACCGTCTCGCACCTTGATTGGTTGAGAGCCGTTCGCTTCTCACCCAGTCAGGTTCAAGCCGTTTGAATAGGGGCAGCTGTTGCACCCCAAAATTTGACCAACAATTATTCACTCATTGAATGTTTGAAAGTTGATACCTTCATCAGAAAGTTCAAGAGATCCTCAGAAGAATTGGTTGAAACCAGGGTTGTGTGCTTCATAGCTTGAGAGTTGGGGATGCTCCTCAGATGATTCTGAAACTTTGAGAGTGAACTTGAAGCTTTGAGAAAGCTTATGAGATGTCTTGACAGCCATCATGAAGTCCAGAGAAGTCATTGTGCAAGAGTTCAGAAGATTCAACCATGAATGGTAGAATTAGGGTTTTGACTGGGTCAGCCCTAGGATAACTGAAAATTTGGAGAAGGTTGAGACCTAATCCAAGGGCCATGAGATCATGGAATGATGTATAGAGATGTTATAAAGATGATTCCTAGACCAACTCATCATGATTGAAGAGTTTGAGAAGTTTTGAGTTAGGGTTTCTGAGGATTGGCAGTGAAAAACCCTAGTTTGATCCCTATCTTCCAGGCAGTTTTAGCTCTAGATGTGATTGATATCTCATCTTCCCCACAACATGAATGTTGTAGAGCTTGTTCTAAGCTTTAATTTGAGTGGTGGAAGTCCTTGATAGGAGTTACAGAGCTCAAGTTATGGTTTTGACAAATTACAGGTCAGCAGAGGTGTGTGAATCTGGGTCCTTGAAAGTCACCCAACTTGCAGACAACTTTTGCCCTAGTAGGATGACTCCTATGATTTCTTGGTCAACATGAATGTTGAAGAGCATCTTCTTAGCTTTAATTTGAGTGGTGGAAGTCCTTGATTGGATTTGTGGAACTCAACTTATGGTTTGAACAAGACAGGGGTATTTTGGTCATTTGTCAGTTATAGGTCATTTTAGCCAATGCCTAAAACTCCTAGTTCCAAGCCTCAAATGGAAAAACTCAAAACATGAAAGTTGCTCAAAATGTGATTTTAAGTCTAGAAAGAAGGTCACAAATTGTTGGAAAAGCTCATGGCACAAGATTACATGATTGGTCAAAAATGAACTAAAAATGACTTATAACTTTGAAAAGTTGAAATTGAAAAGTGATTTGGGAGATCCACAAATCCAAAATAGGTCATCCAATATATCATTTTGATTGGAAAAACCATTTTAAGAACTTTGGTTTAAATAGATTTTTCATTTGAGGCTCCAAAAGTGGACTTCCTTTGGAAATTTATTACTTGCATAAGAAGGCAACTTTGCAAAACCCTACATAAGTGAAATGTAAGGGCTGCTTTCATTCATTAGCCTTCAATATCTCATGTTAAGACAATTTGGCATGAGATTACAAGGGATAAGGCAAGGGATATGATATTTTCAACTTCTCATTCAAGGAGAAGTTCATGACTTTTCTAGATCCTTCTAGATGAATCTAGAAGCATCCAACAATTGTTATTTAAAGAGTGCATCAGAGAATGATCAAAGGTTGGTGAAACTTGAGTCAAGTCAGAGGAGAGAGAGAGATACATAGCCATTGAAGCAATTTCTTCAAGTTGAAGCAACTCAAGAATTCTTCCACTACAAGCCATCTCCTTCACAACCATTGCAAACAGAAGACTGGTGGTCACCCAAGGATCATCTAGAAGCAATTCCAAGGCTTGAATCGTGCTCTACATCACTGCACCATAACCTCTTGACAGGTTTCTTCTTCACCTTATATCTCCTAAATTATTGAGTTTTAGTTAGTTTCATAGATACAGAAATGATGCACTAGGGTAGATGATTCTTTCCCATGAGTTAGGGCACGATCTGTGAAGTTCCATGGCAGGTGAGTGATTCTTGAATCTTCAAGAATTAGTTGTTTAGGGTGTTTTAGTTAGTATGAGTTAGGTCAGATTGATGAGCATAACTTATAGAACAGCTATAAACCATTAGACTGAAGTTTGATGAAGATTGATATCAGTCGAGCATGGTTGTACCAAGACATTGAAGGCTTCTGTTTGGATTATTCACGAGGAATTAAGAGAAAGTGTACGTATGGTTGTGTAGAGCTTGAGTAATAGATCATTTTTTGTTTTGGAATCTTGTTGAGCCGTGGCCTGAGCAGGGAGATGGAGGAGCTCGAAGGTTAGGGCATGGAGGGAAGGGTTCTGAAAACCCTAGAGTGTTTGGGGACGATGAAGATGATCCGTTGGATCAAGCTCAGAGTTTGACAAATTCGTCCAATCCAACGGCCGTGCGCGTGTCTGAAGAAAGAGAGGGAAGATTCAAATATATTGAAACGCAGCCGTTTCATTAAACCAGCGCTGGGCCTATAGCGCTATTTGCACCCTCCCTTTTGCTGGCCCATATGTTTTGAACTGGCGCCTATTGCTTTTCATCCCCCCCTCCCTTTATTGATTTTAATTATTTTATTTTCTTCTTTTATTTTTTCTGTTTTGATTAATTCATTAAAAATTGATAAAATAATGTTTTTTACTTCTTCTTTTTTTCTATGATTAGATGAAAATGTGTAGAAAATTATAAAAATAAAAATGAGATTTTATTTTTAGGTTTAATATTTTTAATAGATTTTCCAAATAAATAGCTTTTTAATAGTCTTAATTTGGTATTTGATTTTGTAGGAATTATTTTAGGACCTTCCCTTAGGGTTTTTAATCCATTCTTTTTTGTGCAATTATATGATGAATCATAGTTCCCCATAGGATTTTTTCTAGATTTTTAGAATTAAATTTTGATTAGTTTAATTAGGGTAGATTTAGGGTATCCTAATTAGGGTTTGAATTGTGGTTAGGTGATGAATCCCTTTCTTTGATTGAGTTTTGTCTTGATTTTTAGGTAGAGGCCTATGTAGATGTTATGAGTAGGTGTTGAGGACCCTTGTGAATATTTGTTAGATTTTTCCCCATTAGTTTAGTATTTTTAGGTATTTTCTGAAGTTGCCTATTGATTTTGTCTCCCCTGTGGTTATCTGTTCATCTTTGGGGTTCCTTGTGGGGAATTTGTTGTGGGGCTTGTGTTGCCTTGAAGACCTTGATGGAGAGCATCATGAAGTGAAGTTTGTAGACCAGGATTCAGAGACCCAGAGCTTGGTTTGTTCCCTGTCTGTGAGGTTTGAGATCCTGAAGTTTGAAGGAAGCCTCCTAGTACTTTCCTGAGGAAGGCACCATGACTGACTTTCATTCTTTCTTCTCACCTCTTTCTCAAGTATCCAGTGATGTTGGAGCCTGCTTGTGAGTTTAATTTCTCCTGAGGAGGAATGTAAACTGATCACATGTTGTTGAGCCACATGGGATACAACTCCTAAGTGGAAGCCTCCTAGTACTTTCCTGAGGAAGGTCCTATGGGTCTATTCACTTAGTTCCATTAGTTCATCTAGGATTTCTCAAGTATCCAATGATGTTGGAGCCAACTTGTGAGTTTAATTTCTCCTGAGGAGGAATGTAAACTGATCACATGATGTTGAGCCACATGGGATACAACTCCTAAGTGGAAGCCTCCTATTACTTTCCTGAGGAAGGTCCTATGAGTCTATTCACTTAGTTCCACTAGTTCAGATAGGATCTCCTAAATATCCAGTGATGTTGGAGCCTGCTTGTGAGTTTAATTTCTCCTGAGGAGGAATATAAACTGATCACAGTGGTTGAGCCACATAGGGTATGACTCCTGAGTATACACCTCCTAGTGCTTTCCTGAGGAAGACACTATGAGTCTGCTTGCTTAGCTCCCTGTCTTTGGTAAGCTTGTTCTGAAGCTTGAAGACTGGGAATGATTTCTCTTGTTTAGGGTTTTGCTTGAGAGCTTTGCTTAGATTTGATTCAGATTCTGTGATTAGGGTTAGGATTAGAGAGTAGATGATTCTTTCTCAAGCATGTGTGTTTTGTTTGCCTGATGGCACTTCATTTCCTGTATCTGGTTCATTGCTTGATAGCATGTTGATTATTTTCAGTATGATTGCTGTTATTTCATGACTGGCTTGAGGTCGAGACGAGCTTGTGGAGGCTGAAACCCCACACACATTTCCTCCCTCACTTGCATTGCATGCATTTTACTGCTAAAACTGATGTTTTTGTTTGTTTCTGTGTATCATTGACATGATCCCTTAGGACTCTCATTTCCTCTGATGAGGATTTGATGATAGACTTTCAGGTTGAAACCTATGCATGACAACATCTAGGAGTTCCCTGTTTCAAACCTCAACCATAGGATGAATCCATGGCATGATAACAGTAGGACTTGATAGTCTCCCTCCTAGTTGAGCCATTTTTCCTCGTAGTTTCCCGAACTACGTTTGCTCTGATCTTTCATACCAGATGGAAGTACGTAGGCATAGGATGCGACGTCCTAGCGAGCAACCTTCAACCTTCACCCGTAGTTAGCCGAACTACGTTGACTCTGATTTCTCATTCTCTGATGGGAATACGTAGGCATAAAGCGCGACGCTTTGCCGAGTCATTTTTCTTTTCTTTTTCAGCCAGCCTTGATAGGTAGATAGATTATAACCAACCCGTCCAAGTAAACAAACAAGCGAGGATCCCGTCGAGTACGACGGACGTGAGGGGTGCTAATACCTTCCCCTTGCGTAACCGACTCCCGAACCCAGACAATGGTTGCGACGACCTTGTCTTACCCTTTTTCGTCAGGTTTTTCCGATCGTTTCCTTTCCCGCTCTGAGGGATAAATAACGAAAGGTGGCGACTCTTCTGTCATGCCGGCACCTTATTTTCGCGCAAGCGACACCGTCGAGTACGACGAACGTGAGGGGTGCTAATACCTTCCTCTTGCGTAACCGACTCCCGAATCCAGGTTTTGGTTGCGATGACCATACCTTTCCCGTTTTTTGCGAGGTTTACTTCGAGCGTTTCCTTTCCCTCCGTTGGGATAAATAACGCACGGTGGCGACTCTTCTGTCAGCCGGCGCCGATTTTCGCAGTAGCAACAGCTGGCGACTCTGCTGGGGATCCAACGTCCCCTGGCTGCTAAGGACTGTGATAACTCCTTATGCATTTGGGATCCAACGTCCCTTAAGCGAGTCAATCCTAGCGCTTGTTTTCCCGTCGAGGATTTTGTGTGGATTTTATATTTCTGTCATTTACTTTCAGCATTATATTATTGTTATTATTGCTGTATGGGGGTGTGACGGGTGTTCCATGATTGAGAGATAAGCCGGACCTGGGCTTGAGTGCACCTAGAATTAGAGTGGAAATTAGTGGGCGCGCACGTGCTTTGCATGTCCTAGTGTCTCGCGAAATCCACACTCAGACGAGGTTCTTCTGGTTGGCCTCCTGTCCTACCCTTTGGGTGGCTCGGGTTGCTGGTTAGTTGGATTGTCGACTCTGGGGACCGATCATTTGGAAGTTGGCTAAGTGAGGCCTCTTCAGGATTTGATGATGCCACTCCTTCTGGGAATCGTATCATCAACCCTGAAAGTCTGTGACGCCAACGACCGCATAGGATGTCGTACCTTGTGCCAGTTATAGGGACATCTACCTGTGAGAGGGACTTGGGGCATGTAGGTAACTTGACCTTCAGACTACCGGTTCATTTCTCATGAGATACAGGATTGTGGATATTTTGTGGACTGTTACTAGGTCTGTCAGAGACCAGGTGTGGGTTATATTATTGGGTCTATCCGAGACCAGGCTGGAGTTCTTTGTGAGGTCTGTCTGAGACCAGGGTTTGATGAGTATTGGAGGGTCTGTCTGAGACCTGTTCTTGGTGTGACTTGGGCTTCTTATTCAGGGCACTTGATCCCCTGTTGCAGCTGTTTGCATTGCATTGTTTGCATACCCATTTATCATTGCATTTCATTAACGTGTGTCTGTGCTGCAGGTGCATTACATACTTCCCTGTTCTAGTGCTCCGGACTTCTGATTGTTGATATGGGTAGTGTGCGGAAGACAGTTGCGTATAAGCTGCCCACTCCGGATGTGAATTCTATATTGAGTTTGATTGCCCTTGCGGAAAATGAGGTTAGGGCTAGCTTCAAGAAGAGTTATACTTTTGCCTTTGAAGGCCTGTTCAATATATGAGTTGTTTTCTCTTTTGTGATTGAATTTCAACTTCTCGCAACTTTCGTCACCGCACTGTCACGGCGCTGCCCTGTATCAAATGTATTAGCACTAGAACGGAGGGAGTAATATTCCCTAATGCGCAGACACATATTGCATTTTGCATACATACTCATATTTGCATTACAGGTTTGTGATCCGTGTATCTTATCTCCTGCATCCATTTCAGGTATTTTCAGGATTGCAGAAAAGCGGGTCCACCGTTACTCTACCAGAACTAATCACAAGAAGATCATGGACAACGTGCAGAGTGAAATGCAAGAGATGCGTGACAGGATGGCCCTGCTCATGCAAACCATGGAGACCATCGCCAAAGGACAAGAGCAGCTGCAGAATCTGGTTCAACCGATAGTCGCACGGGCTGAAAACAACGGGACACCGCATGGTGAGGATATTGCTGCTTCACCCCGAATTGAGAATCGTCAAAGTGCTGATGTTATTCCCGTAAACGGTTTGAATGCTGGAGAAACTGGTCCTGTAGGTGGAGGTGGGAACGCCGGTAATATGAATGCCAATACAGATACTGCTGGGGTATTTGTGGGTAATGTTCACCAGGGTTTTAATGGGGGCGTTGAGGATGTCGGAATGAATGGTATCAATGGTAACCAGGGCTTCAATGGTGTGAACATGGGGTATGGCAGCACTGCTGGCGCCAAGGCTGGGTTTGGTGGCTATGGTTATGGTAATCTTGGATACGGAACTGGTGCATACAACACTCAAGAGATGGGCAATCTGAGGTACGACCCCAGGTATTTCCAAACGGGTCTGGGCCGTGATGCAGATTATGCTGCATATGATGAGGTACCTCGCTGGGAGGATCGTCAAGAAGACGTCTTCTCTGGTCAGAACGAAGGCTATGGGAGACCCGCAGGAGACAACCTCCGAATGAGATTGCTGGAAGAGAAGGTAAATGGTTTGGCTAGCCAGAATGCTGTGGGGCTGGATATGTCCAATATGGGATTGGTACCAGGGCTGAGGGTACCTCTGAAATTCAAAGCGCCATCTTTTGATAAATATAAAGGGGACATGTGCCCGAGGGTACATGTTCGTTCATTTTACAGGAGGATGTCCGCGTATTCAGACGACGAAAAGATGCTCATGCATTTCTTCCAGGACAGCTTGTCAGGGCCGTCGTTGGAATGGTATATGAGCCTAGAGCCAACACAGATAAAAAGCTGGAAAGAGCTAGCAGAAGCTTTCGTGAAGCATTACCAATACAACAGCGATCTCGCCCCTAACCGGGTTCAGCTGCGAAGCCTCTCTCAGAAGCCCATTGAAAGCTTCAAAGAATACGCCCAGAGATGGCGTGATTTGGCTGCCAGAGTACAACCTCCTATGGTGGAGCGTGAAATGATGGACTTGTTCGTAGGGACATTCTCAGGAATGTACTATGACCGGCTGCTCAACTTCTCAATGAGTACCTTCTCCGAGTTGATCCTGATGGGGGAGCGTATAGAAAACGGGATAAAAATCGGTAAGATTCAAGCGGGAGAGTCTGCTTCAGATGGAAGCAATAAGAAAGCTTTCGGGGGTAGAAAACAGGAAGATGCCAATTCGGTATGTAGCTCTCGGGGAAGAAATAGGGGATGGAGGCAATACCAACCGCAACAAGTTGCAGGTGTGACAATCCCCGCGCAACATCAGCAACAGCCGCAGCAGCAGGGGCAACAACATCCGGCTCAGCGAAGAATTCAGAACGGGAAGCCGAAAAGGGTATTTGATCCGCCGCCAGTATCGTACGCTGAGCTTCTTCAGAATTTGTTACGGTTACAGTTGGTCGAGAAAAGAACGATGGCTCCTCCGACAGGGATACCCCCACCCAGTTATAACGCTAATGAGCATTGTGAATTCCACTCTGGGGCACCCGGCCATAATATCGAAAACTGCCACACTTTCAAGCATAAAGTGCAAGATTTGCTTGATAGCATTGCTATTAATTTTGGTACGGAAGGGCCCAATATTACACAACAACCAATGCCAAACCATGAATAGGCTGGAGTATGGTGGACAAAGAGGAGTTCTATAATTCGGGTGGGCCGTTAAAAGTAGATCAGAACAGTGGCAGGCTGCCTCTAATAACTGATTGTGAAGATAGCTGGTTCAGCAGCAGGACAGATGTGAAAGCCCGATTCTCGGAAGCTGGCATTTTTCTTTGTTTTATCTTGTCATTTCTTTACGTTTGTAGTTTCTTTCCTGTTTAAAATGCAATCTTGTTTGTAAAACTTGTTGTTTCCATTCAATTGATGATAATGAAATAAATATGCATGTTTTGATTAAATCCATTCGTGTTCACTAATTGTTTTTACAAATGTCCAACGCCTGGTTAAAAGGAACCCGGGGAGGATGACGAAAATGAACGACATGCAGCTTCCGATTGTATGCTTTTGAAATAAAACCTGCTGATGATGTACAGGCATTGTTTCAAATCCCTAAACACCGGAGTTATAAGGAAGATAATCCCTTGTCAACCCCTTTGAGCCTAGTAGTAGGAGTTCTTTCTGAAAACGAAAAACCCTCAATCTTAACCTGGGGCAGGGTAGGTGTTAGCTAATTTGACCGAACGCCCAAATTACAAAAAGGAGTGCCCGTTCGAGGATCAATCACACCTCTAGGGGTCGTGCCTAAAAAGAAACCACAATGGTCAAATCAAGAGTGAGACAGTCACATCATTCTCCAATGAGTCAGACAACCAGCGTCACACGACTTGTTCGAAAGAAAAAAGAGAAAAAAAATCAAAAGCCCGCTAAGTCAAGAAAAGAAAACAATTGACTTAGGCAAAAATGAGGGCATCCCGCTGGACGTAAAGAAAATCAAAAGAAACTCCAAAGGAGTCAGTCCAGGCAAAAGTTAGGGATAAGAAAAGATGAAAGGATGACAAAAGAAAAATCCTCAAATCAAATGCGAGTCGTGTGACCCTAAGTGTCAAAGACGAAAAGTGAGTGGCTGTCACTCCAAAAACACATGGGTTCTCGAACTATCACTCCTACCTTTTAACCTCTGAGAGGTGAGCGCTAAGGTCGAATTAGCTGAACGTAGGATGGGAGAACATCAAGGAGAGTGGGTGGGTTCAAATAAACTTTGAGCCTTTATCCTTTCCTTCAAAACCGTGAACCTGACACGTTATAACCTTCAAAAGTCCTAATTGAAGCAGGTTATTTCGAAAGCATACTTCGGTAAAGGTCGCGTCGATTCTGACTCCTGAAAGGGTTCCTCTTACCATGTTGGTACTGATGTTGATATTCTTGATAAATGTTTTGTGCATTATATGCCATAAACTGTTTTCCCTTTTCCCAATGAACATATTGGATGTCAAAACTATCATATGTGTTGCATTAATACGTCTTTTATGCAGAACAACTTGTTTTACTTGCGAGTAAGCGCTTGACAGCAGAAAAGTTTCCTACAGTGGAAAGTATGGTCAGGATAGAATGCAGAGCACCCGAATGCTCCGCAAGCCGGGGCAAGCCATTAAGTGCTCCCCAGTCAGGTCATCCTTTCGAAGTCAGTTACTCTGGGGCAATCAGGTCGAGATTCGGTAAATCTCTCGTAGTTGGAGGTACTACTCTGAATCAGATAATCAGCGGCAAAGTCATTGCAGTCAGGGGCAAGCCATCTTAAGAGCGCAAAAGTTATTCTTTATTCGAGAAGCATCTGATGGGAAGTATCTCTCCGAAGTTCAGAATGCTGGGGCATTTCTTATCAGACCATCAGGGTACGAATGTTCAGATTCCCTTTTGAGGACTATCCCCACAGAGGTCCCACAGACCGGGGCATATCAGAAGCGAAGGAATTGTTCTTCTCCGTATCATCAGAGCTACTCAGAGCTATTCGAGCAGATTCAGTCAATCTTAAAGTGTGAGACGAATGTCGGGAAGTCATGTTACGGTCTTCCGATTCTTCACCCAAATCCATGTTGGCGATCACTGTGAGGCCCATCCGTGTTGGCGCATCAATTTCCAAATCCAATCGTCATCAGTACGCAGGAAGACTCCGTCTATTTTCTCCAACAAAAGTCCAGTTTTTCAGTGGCACGGGTGAGCTATCCCCAGAGAAGTCCAATCATACTTGGCACATCTGCTATTCCCCAGCAGAGTTATATTCCCCAGCAGGGTGTTACTTCAACGAGGTGTTTGGTTAAGTTCCCAAATTCCCCAGCGGAGTTGATGCTACTCTTCCAGCATTTATTTTGCTGGAATAATTCTATGATATCCGGTTTATCCCCAGCGGAGTTGGCTTCGTCTTCAGCATTTATTTTGCTGAAATGGTTTTCTGTACCCGACTTTCTCCAGCAGCCCGAGCCTGTATTAGCATATTGCATGCATCATCATATTTGCATCATACTTGCATTTCAGTTTTAAAATACGTAGCATTTCCATGCTATATGGAAACATTACGTCATTATCAAGCATACGCATTCGGAAACATAAACCAGGTTGGTTACCTCGTTGGTTTCAGATGTTTGTTTTCCCCTGTAGATAATTGAGATTATAATTCAGGAAGATGTTCGAATAGTCGGATTTGGGGCGCAAGGCGAGCAGTGATCGTGTTCGTCCTATCATGTGGACCCCTAGCGGAGTTGCTTGGTTGAGTTTCTCTTTTCCCCAGCTGAGTCCTTCTCAGGTCGCTGTTATGTCGGCATTACAAGATTTCATAGTTCAGATTTTTTGGAGTTATCGCCGTGATTTCCCCAGTAGAGTTTTCTTCCCCATCAGAGTTGCTTGGTTGAGTTTCTCTTCTTCCCCAGCGAAGTTTTCTTCAGACTGTTGTCACGTCAGTATTGGAAATCTTGAAATTACTACCTGCCGTCGAAGTAGGTGTTTGACGGCTGTCGTCAGTTATTACCCTGGTTGAAGGAGTTATACCCCGGTTGAAGGAGTTATACCCCAGTTGAAGGAGTTATTACCCTGGTTGAGGGAGTTGTTGCCCTGGTTGAAGGAGTTATTACCCTGGTTGAGGGAGTTGTTGCCCTGGTTGAAGGAGTTATACCCTGGTTGAAGGAGTTATACCCTGGTTGAAGGAGTTATTACCCTGGTTGAAGGAGTTATACCCTGGTTGAAGGAGTTATTACCCTGGTTGAAGGAGTTATACCCTGGTTGAAGGAGTTATTACCCTGGTCGAAGGAGTTATACCCTGGTGGAAGGAGTTATTACCCTGGTGGAAAGAGTTATTACCCTGGTTGAGGGAGTTATTTCCCGTAGTGGTGACGGAGTTATTTCCCGCAGTGGTGGCGAAGTTATTTTCCCGCAGTGGTGGCGGAGTTATTTCCCGTAATGGTAATGGAGTCAGTACCCGTAGCGATGACGGTGTTATCTTCCCGCAGTGGTGGCGAAGTGATTTCTCGTAGTGATGGCGGGGTTATTTTCCTGTGTCATTGGAAGGGTCACGTTTTGTTGACCGAAGTACTTCTCCCAGTGAAGTCAATAGGTTCATTCCAGTATTGACAAGATAATGTCGAAATCAGATTTGTAGATAGTGTTCCCTAAACAGTTGTGCAGTTTATTTCTGCGGTTGGCAAATTTCCGGGTTCTTAGTATTCAATCGTCTCGTACCTCAAATGTCTGAGGGCTGCGTGCTCTTCATCCAGTCGGGCCCAAGCCACTTGAATAGGGGCAGCTGTTGCACCCTAAAATTTGCCCAACCTTTTTCTAACCTAGGTTTATGTTTCAATTGCATAGTCATTTGCATTGTCATCATGTACATAGTGTATTCATCTGCATTGCATAACATAGGCAAGCTAATCTTAATAAGGGGATCAAGTGCTATTCTTATCTCAAGAGGCATATTCAAGGGTTTCATTCATATTCAAGACTACTCAGGTCATCAGGGAAGAATTTGAGCTTTGAAGAGTTGACAGGTTGATCAGTGAGTTCTCCCCTACCTTGAGGTTATTTGGGGATCATCAGAGAAAGTGTGAGCCATGAGCCAAGAGCATGAGGTGTGTATGGATGTTATGAAGAGCCTAGATGATCATTTTTGAGGAGTAACCAAGTCATTGGAATGATTGCAAGAGCCTCAGTTGAAGTCAGTCAACTAGGGTTTTATCTGGGTCAACACTAGGTCAACCCTAGGTCAAAGACTTGTTTTGAAAGGCATCAAGGATCATTTGAAGAATGTGGGATTCATTATTTGCCATGTGGATAGGGATGTGGTGTTGTGCCAAAGAAAAATCAGAAGGAGTCAAGGAGAAGAGGAGTTACCAAATTAGGGTTTCAGTGTAAAATCCCCTGATTTAGGTCAAACTTCAAAGCAGTGTAACTCAAGATGCAAGCTTCATATGAATTTCTGGTCCACATGAAACTTGTAGAGTATCTTCATAGCTTTAATTTGAGTGGTGGAAGACATCAAGGTAATTTATATAACTCAAGTTATAGCTCTTGCAAGTTACAGGTCATCTGAGGACACTGAAATTTGTCTGTGAAAGTTGTCTGTCTTCCAAGCAACTTTTGACCTTCAAGGAGTTTTCAAATGGATTTCTGGCCAACATGAGAGTTGTTACTCATTGTCTTAGCTTTCTAGGAAGGTATGTTATGCCTTCATATGATTTGTGGAACTCTACGTATGTCCTTGGCAAGCAAAGGGTATTTTGGTCATTTGAGAATTACAGGTCATTCATAGCCTATGCCTGAAACTCATACAAGGAAGCTTCAAATGAAAAACTTCACAACATCAAAGTTTCTCAAAATGGCATTTTAAGTCTAGAAAAGAGGTCATGGAAGTTTGGAAATGCATAGAACTCAGATTGATAAAAGTTGGTGAAAATGGCTTAAAAATGGCATATAACTTGAATAAGTTCAAGTTGGAAAATGGTTTGAGAGATCTACAAATCCAAAATAGGTCATGTAATATACCAAATTGATTCTAAACAACATTTTAAAGACAATGGTTTAGACACATATTTGATTTGAGGCCTAAAAATGGGAGTTGCTTTGTAATGTTCTTACTTACATAATAAGGCAACATTGTAAAACTTCACCAAAGGCAAGGAATTGGTTTGTTCTTCATTCATACCACCTCAATATTTCATGTGAGGAGATTTTAAAATGAATTCAAAGGGCTGTAAAGGTAATTGATGGCATGAGATGAGATATGTCAAAGTATCCTTACATGAGAATTTCCACATTCTTCTACTTCATTCTAGAAGCATCTAGGATCCTCTAATGGATTCTATATATTGAGTAGATCACAAGGAGAAGAGGGGGTTGGAGAAAATCAGTGGAGAGAGTGAGGGAGAGAGTGGAATCCAAAGCTCCCTTCAAGAACAAGCAAGACTCGTGTGGATCATTGCAAGCTTCATTCATCACAACTCTTGCAAACAGAAAGCTCTCTTCCATTAGAGGAGTATTTGGAAGCAATAACAAGCCTTGGATCAAGCCCTAACTGCCCCTGCCATAGCTATTTGACAGGTTTTGTTCTCTCCCCATATCTCTATAATTATGTGCTTTCTGTTAGATTCTTAGGTGTAGACTTGTTAGGATAAGATAGTTGATCATTTTCTGAGAATTAGAGGGCTTTATGTGAAGGTTGATGGCAGGGTGCCATTTCTTGCAAGATCAAGAACAGAACGTGTATTGAGTATTAATGATCTTGTTATGGTTTAGAATGATTAGTGTAACCTAGGGAAGAGAATAGTGCCATGAGATTTAGGTTTGACCAAGATTGAACTCAGAGAAAAGTAGTGGAACCACGGTCTTCATGCACTCTGTTTGTGAAATCCACGGGGCTTTAGGAGGAACCATTGGCATAGTTGGATTCTTGGAAGAAAATGGCACGTTTTTGCCTTTGGGATTTTTGATTTTTATTGAGAAACCAGAGAGAACGAATGGCTGGAAAATTCGTGCATGGCATGATGAAAACCTGAAACCCTAGGTTGAGTTGGAGAAGATAACTCCTAGGCCGTTGGATCGTTCTATTTTATTTGACCTTTTAAACCAATCTGACGGCCATAATTCAAACTCAGAAATGGAGGGAGTTTCTAAAGCCAAACGCGGCGTTTCAATAAGTGGAGTCCATGGGCCTGGATTCAGTACTATCCCCACCACCCTCACGCAGCCCAATTGACTTTTGAACTAAAATCCTCTGCTATTCACACCGTAGATTTTCCCATTTTCTTTAGTTTTTTTATTTTATTTTCTGAAATAATTTGGGCCCTGCGCGCCCTACTATCTGCACCACCCAACTTCTGGCCCATCCAACATTATAACTAAGCGCAGCTTCTAATCACACCCCCTCCCCTTTTATTTCAATTTTGTGATTTTATTTTCCTTAATATTTTCTTGCATCTTCAATAATTCACATAAAATCAGAAAATTGATATTTTTTAATTCCTGTTTTTGCATTAGGTCAATAATTTTGTCTAGAAAATTAATAAAAATAAAAATGCCATTTTATTTTTGGTTTACTATTTTTTGTATATTTTTCATTTAAATAGCTTTTTTTAGATGATTTAGTTGATGCCCCATTTTGTTGATTTTAGTTTGACTAAGTCCCCTTAGATTTAGGGTCCATTCTTTTTAGGGTGTTTAACTTAGGACTTTAGCTTCCTCCTAGGATTTAATTCATAATTTTAGAATAAAGTTTTAGATGGTTTGATTAGGTGAGATTAGAGTGATTAAAATTAGGGTTTAGGTTTAACATAGGTGAGAAATCATTTTCTTTTAGGAGTTTTTGACTTGATTTTTGGGTATGGGATTATAGGGATACTATGGGTAGGTGTAATAGACCATTGTGAATAAATATTAGATTTTTCCCTGTGACTTTAGTATTTTCAGAGTATTTTCTGAATGGACTGTTTGTGTGGCATGTTTTGTGTTGATTGTCTATCCTTGGGGTTTCATTTTGGGGAATTGTTGTGGGGCTTGGTTTGCTTTGAAGACCTTGTTGAAGGAGCATGATGAAGGAGAAGATTGAAGATCAAGGCCCAGAGGTTGAGAGGGTGGAGCTTGCAAGGATGCGTAGATTGAAGACCTAGTCTAGGAGTTTGTTCTTTTTTGTGAGGTTTGAGATCCTGAAGTTTGAGGGAAATTTATGGTACCTTCCTGAGGAAGGCACTATGGATGTCTTTCATTATTTCTTCTCACCTCTTTCTCAAGTATCCAATGATGTTGGAGCCTTCATGTGAGTTTATTTTCTTCTGAGGAGGAATGTAAACCGTTCACAGTTGTTGAGCCACATGGGATATGATTCCTAAGTGGAAGCCCCCTAGTACTTTCCCGAGGAAGGCACTATGGGTCTGTTCACTTAGCTCCCTTAGTTCATCTTGGATTTCTCAAGTATCCAATGATGTTGGAGCCTTCATGTGAGTTTAGTTTCTCCTGAGGAGGAATGTAAACCGTTCACAGTTGTCGAGCCGCATGGGATATGATTCCTAAGTGGGAGCCCCCTAGTATTTTCCTGAGGAAGGCACTATGGGCCTGTTCACTTAGTTCCCTTAGTTCATCTAGGATTTCTCAAGTATCCAATGATGTTGGAGCCTTCATGTGAGTTTAGTTTCTCCTGAGGAGGAATGTAAACCGTTCACAGTTGTCGAGCCGCATAGGATATGATTCCTGAGTGGTAACCTCCTAGTACTTTCCTGAGGAAGGCACTATGAGTCTGCCTACTTAGCTCCCTTTCTTTGGTAAGCTTGTTTTGAAGCTTGAAGACTGGGATTGATTTCTCTTGTGTAGGGTTTTGCTTAGGGTTTTGATTAGGGTTTTGATTAGAGATTTGATTAGGGTTTTGTTTAGGGGTCCTGCTCAGGGTTTTGGCTTAAGTTTTGGATAGGGGTTTGTCAGGCTGGTTCGCCTTCTCTTTGTGTTGTTTGACTTGTGTAGTGTTGTGCTGCATTAGACTTAGGGGTTCATCTAGATATTTCTGAGATAGGGGCATCTTAGAAATAGGCTTTGTGTGCATGAGAAGTTGAGGTGGTCCTCCTTCTGCTTGTTTGTTATTGGGTGGCTTTGCTTGCTGGTATTTGGTAGAGCTGAGCTCCCTTACCTCTGTGGTTTGCGGCCTTTGCGCCTTGCTTGTTTAGTTGTTGCATTCATGCATATTTCCAGTATTTCTTTACTTTGCAGTTGATTCCTGTTTGATGTTTAGTCCTGTTGCCATGATCCCTTAGGAGCTCTAACTTCTCCGCTGCGGAGGAGTTATGATAGACACTAGGTGGTCAACCAGGCATGATAGCAGTAGGTAGATTCCCCTTTTCAACCATAGTTTTAGGGTGGCTCTTTCCTTTCTCAGCAATAGAAAAACACTTGAGTAGCTTGTGTCGTAGTTAGCCGAACTACAGCTGCTCTGATTTCTCGTACCAGACGAGAATATGTAGGCATAGGATGCGATATCCTAGCGAGCACACTAACAACTAACCTTTTGTTCTCTCGCTGCTGTGCGATCGAGACTTTCCCGCTGACGACTGATGTTACCCTTTTCTCTTGCCCGAGTGCATTTGAGACCAGACCGTAGTTGTTCCCATAAGTTCCCCGAACCTTTAAAACCAGTTTGATTTCTCACTGCTGTGTGAGAACCCCCAGTTTAGCCGTAGTTAGTCGAACTACGTTTGCTCTGATCTTCCATGCCGTGTGGAAGTACATAGGCACAGGACGCGATGCCCTGGCGAGCAACCTCCCCCCGTCTAGACGTAGGTAGTCGAACTACGTTGACTCTGACTTTCCCATTGCACGAGGGAGTACGTAGGCCCAGAACAGCGTAGATAGATAAACACACCCTTTTCCTTATAAACACCAAGCGTGGATCCCGTCGAGTACGACGGACGTGAGGGGTGCTAATACCTTCCCATTGCGTAACCGACTCCCGAATCCAGGTTTTAGTTGCGATGACCATACCTTTCCCGTTTTTTGCGAGGTTTACTTCGAGCGTTTCCTTTCCCTCCGTTGGGATAAATAACGCACGGTGGCGACTCTTCTGTCAGCCGGCGCCGATTTTCGCAGTAGCGACAGTGAGCTATCGCATGAGTTTGATATCAAGAATTAACCAGGGTGAGATGGTGATCATTCTGAGGTAATTAATTTCAAGAATTGTTAGGACTGAAGTTTGAGCATATCTTTGATCTTGGATCGGGTTTGGAGATTTAGGGTGATTCAATGGATTTTGATGCCATGGTTAGATTCAGGGTGAAATTCTGGACAGATTAGGGTTTGGAATTTTAGTTTTTCATGGAGAATTGAGGTGATACGAGTCAGGGTAAGCTTGAGCTATGAAGCTGTTTCCATGGATTCTTCAGTTCAAACCTTGGCTAGAGGAAGAAGACGATGCCATGGCTGTTGGATGAGGCAAAACTCATTGACTGGGACTTGGATCCCACGGCTGAGATTTAATTTCGCTTGAAGAGGGAAATTCTGAAGACACCAAAAACGCGTCGTTTCATTAAAAGGGGGATTGGGCTCAATTGATATCCCCACCCCCATTCATGGCCCACTTGGATTTTGTACTGATTTTCCTTGCTTTATACACCGTGTGTTTTTCTTTTTCTTTACAATTTTCAATTGATTTTTTGATTAAATAATTGGGCCCAGCGCTTATGTTGTTTGCACCCCCATTTTGAGCCCATTCATGAATTGAACTGAATATAATTGCTATCTGCACAAAGGTTTTATCATTTTAATTTCTTTTTCTCCATTTTTCATTAATCTTTGGAAAATCATAATAAATAGAAAAATGATGATTTTTGCATGGGGATTTTTTATCCTATTTCATGTTAATGTCTAGAAAATTATGCAACCATAATATTTGCATTTCATGCATTTTTAATATTTTTTGTGTATTTTCTCTTTTAATAGCATTTTAATTCTTTTATGTTGATACATGGTTTTGTAGAATTTTGTTTAGCTAGTTCCCTTCATATTTTTAGGCCATTCTTTTTAGGATAGTTAGATTAGGACTTTAGCTCCCCTCTGGATTTATTCCATAATTTTGTGATGAGTTTTAGGTTAGTGTTGATTAGATGACTTTAGGTTGTGTAGAATTAGGTCAATCCTTAACATAGGTCCACAATAACACTAGAATTTTGGGTTTCTAGGTCAAGTTAGATATTGGGACATAGAGGGTATTAAGGGTAGGTATATAGGATACCTTAGGAATTATATTAGATTTTAATATAATAGTATACTATTTTTAGATGATTTTTGTAGTTGATGGTTGTTTGTGTTGCCCTTGTGGGCTTGTGCTTTTGTTTGCCTTGCTTTGAGGGTTTGTGCTTGGCTTGGTGAGCTTGGTCTTGCTTTGAGGAGCATGGAGGAGCATAGTAGAAGACTTGAAGATTGATTGTGGAGCTTGAGAGCTTGGGAATCTTGTTTGTTTTGATGTTGTTTTAGGGTTAGGAATTAAGTAGAGCTTAGACTTAGTTAAGTTCTTTCTTAAACATGGATGGTATCTTTCACCTCCATTCTTACCAATGATTCAAGGTCCTTCCATGGTATTCACCTCCCTCCTTTGGAGGGATAAGTGATGGTACCTAGGAAGTAGAACTTTTGAGGGAACCATTCTTTTGATGTTAAACCCTTATAGGCCACCTTTGGTGGTCAATAAGCAGTTTAATATCCTAGCTTATCCAGTTAAGTGATTTCTTCTGGTTTGAGTATCTTGAGAGATGTTGAGCTTGAGTGTGAAGATGAGGACTTCATTGAAGAGTGTGGAAGAGGATGATTCCTTGAGCATTGCCATTCCAGCTGAAGCTTGAAGAGCAACAAGAGCAAGTTGACACTTGAAGACCCAATGAAGATCCAGTAAAGACTGAATGAAGAGCTGAGGCTTAAAGATTGAAGGATGAAGTTGATACTTCTAAGTGATTAAAGGTTACTCTGAGAAGCTGAAGCTTGCAGGAAGAGAAGACCAAGTTGAGACTGGTAAAGCAAAGAGAGCTGAAGCTTGAAGACTAAGTTGATACTTAGGAAGAGGATTCAATTGAGATTGACTGAAGAGCTGAAGCTTGAAGAACAAAGGAAGTTGATACTTACTTTGAAGTTTGGAGATCCTGAAGGAGATCAAGTTGATACTTGTGGTTAAGAGTGAAGCCTGAAGGTGGAACTGATTAAGGAGCTGAAGCTTGAGGAAGTGAGAATAAGTTGAAACTTATGTGGAAGGGTTGAAACCTGGAAAAGCAAATTGATATTTGTTAAGAGTGATGGGAGTCTGAAGACTGAGTTGCTATTAGAAGAGCTGAGGCTTGAGAAGAGAGGAGTTGATCTGCTTTCTCTGTTTTCTTTTCTGTATTGATGTGCCTTGTTTGAATTGCTTGATGCATTAGAATAAGTTCATATCTAGACTAGGTAGAATCTAGGAGCATTATTGCACTAGAGGTTGAGTTGCTCCCTCTGCTTGTACTGTTACTGTATGGCTTTGCTTGCGGGTATTCGGTAGAGCCCAGCTCCCTTGCCCATGTGGTTTGTTTTGCTTGATTGCATGACTTTATTCCTTCTGTATGATTGCAGTTTACTGTATTTTGCTTGATAGCATGTTTTATTTCAGTATGATTACTGTTATTCATTCTGGCTTGAGGTTGAGATGAGCTTGTGGAGGCTGATGCCCCACACACATTTCCTCCCTCACTTGCATTGCATGCATTTTACTGTTTACTGTTTAAGCTGATGCTTTATCTGTTTCGGTGTATCATTGACATGATCCCTTAGGACTCTCATTTCCTTTCATAAGGAATTGATGATAGAACTTTAGGTTGAAACCTATGCATGATAACTTCTAGGAGTTTCCTGTTCAAACCTCAACCATAGGATGAATCCTTGGCATGACAACAGTAGGACTTGATAGTCTCCCTTTAGTTGAGCCCGTTCTCTTCTCATCTCAAAATAGCTTAAGATACAGTAATCATGAATGGTTTCTTTCGTACGTTACGAGCCTTAAGCTATCTGAGAAAGGATTGTAGGAGAGTTTCTTTTCCACAGTCTGGATGTTTAGTATGGTACCCTTTGGGTGACATGCGACGCATTCACTCTCAGGTCATAGTCTCTAGTGCGATTGAAATTGCAAACACAATAAAAAAACACTTCTTTCGTAAAAGACAGAAAATAATGCGTAGTGTCCCGAACTACGTAAGCTCTGATCTCTCATACCTGTTGAGAGTACGTAGGCACAATACTGGTGTATTGGCGAGCTACCTTCCCCATATCCAGTCGTAGGTCAAACTACGTTGACTCTGATTTCTCATTCGCTGATGAGAATACGTAGGCATAAAGTGCGACGCTTTGCCGAGTCATTTTCTTTTCTTTTTAAGCCAACCTTGATAGGTAGATAGGTAAAACCAACCCGTCCAGTAAACACAACAAGCGTGGATCCCGTCGAGTACGACGGACGTGAGGGGTGCTAATACCTTCCCCTTGCGTAACCGACTCCCGAACCGAGACAATGGTTGCGACGACCTTGTCTTACCCTTTTTCGTCAGGTTTTTCCGATCGTTTCCTTTCCCGCTCCGAGGGATAAATAACGAAAGGTGGCGACACTTCTGTTGTGCCGGCACCTTATTTTCGCGAAAGCGACAGCTGGCGACTCTACTGGGGAGCGAACCCAGAGTCTCTGGTTCTCCGGTTCCCCTATGTGAGTCAATCCTAGCGCTTGTATGATTACTTGTGGGGTTGCGTTTATTTATCGCATTTTTATTTTCCCGCACTTTATTTTCAGTATGATATGATTATCTGTGCTGTTGTGGAAGGGGAATTCTGATGAGTGAGAAGCCAGACCCAAGCTTGAGTGAACATAGCATTAGTTGTGGAAATTAGTGGGCGCGTGCTTGCTTTGCAGGCACTAGTGTCTCATGAAATCCACGCTCAGACGAGGTTCTCCCGGTTGGCTTCTCTTTCAATCCTTTGGGTTGAGACGGTTGCTGGTTTGGTGGATTGTCAACTCTGGGGACCGACCATTTGTGATTCAGCCAAGTGAGGCCGCTTCATGAGCTGGTGATGCCACACCTTCTGGGTATCGTATCACCCCTCTTGAATGTCTGTGACGCTGATGAACGCATAGGATGCCGAACTTGAGTCAGTTTAGGTCCATACCTGTGAGCAGGATTGGGTTTATTGCAGGAAACTTTGACCTTCCGACTACCTGATCTTCTTGACAGCGAATCAGTTTTGTTGGTACCGGAGTTTCTCATCATCAGATATATGTTTGTTCTTGATAGAGCAGGTTTTGATCAGAGGATCTTATCATCAGATATGTATTTGTTCTTAACAGAGCAGGTTTATGACTGGGGTCTGAGGATCTCATTATCAGGTGTCTGTTCTTGATGGAGCAGAGTTTTATTACCAGATGCTTGTTCTTGATAGAGCAGAGTTTCGGTCATCAGATGTTTGTTCTTAACAGAGCAGATTTATGATTGGGGTCTGAAGATCTCATCAGCAGATGTATGTTTGTTCTTGATAGAGCAGATTTATGATTGGGGTCTGAAGATCTCATCAGCAGATGTATGTGTATTCTTGACAGAGCAGGTTTCTTGGTCCCGTATTAGAGGTCCCTATTATAAGACGTTTGTTCTTGACAGTGCAGAGTTATGATCTTGTGTATATGGCCCTATCAGATGGTTGTTCTTGTGGTCCGATACCGGGGTTCTCTTATTATCAGATGCAGTGGTTGTTCTTGATAGAGCGGCATTATGGTTTTGTTGATACAAAATCTCCACAACACATTTGCCTTGATCTCCTGCTGCATGATTGCATTTTACATTATTTTGCATACATTTGCATTTCATTAACGTGTGTCTGTGTTGCAGGTACCGTTTTCCCCGATCCAGGATTTCTTGCCTCCTATTGTATTGTTATGGGTTCTCTGAGGAAGACCGTGGCTTACAAGTTCCCTGCCCCTGATGTGGTTAAGCTGACTGGTTTGATAGCTTTAGCAGATGATTCTGTGAGGGATGAGTTCAGAAAATCTTACGGCAGGTTGCTCAGTTTGGTTCATAAACCTTCTGCGTTCGAGGAGAATGGGTTGCACGCTCTGCTGCAGTTCTACGACCCTCCGTTGAGATGTTTCACTTTCTAGGATTTTGTTCTCGCACCCACGCTGGAAGAGTATGCTGATTTGCTTGGTGTGCCTATCAAGAGGCAGATGCCTTTTGTTCATATGGATGCTGAGCCTGATCTGGCTGGTTTAGCTCCTTCGCTTCATCTGGATGCCTCCGAGTTGGTATTGACTAGTTGGAACAAGGTTCCCGGGTTCTCCTTGCAGTTTTTAGTGGGTAAGGCCCAGCAGTGCGCCAAGGACGGATGTTGGGTCGCATTCAATGCCATTCTCGCGCTGTGCATATATGGCATCATTTTGTTCCCTAGTATGCCCGATTTTGTAGACTTGGATGCATTTCACATCTTCGCATCAGGGAATCCAGTCCCTACCTTGATAGGAGATGTCTACCATTCTATCCACTACAAAAACGAGAACAGGAGGGGCAAGAATGTCTCATGCTGTGTGCCCTTGCTTTACAAATGGCTTGATAGTCATTTGCCTAAGAGGGGTCCTTTTGTTTCGTCTGCAGCCACAGCTGAGTGGTCCGAGCGTCTGATGAGTTTATCTGCAGAGGATATTGACTGGTTTGACAGAGATAAGTTAGGTACTGAGGTGATCTTCAGCTGCAGCGGGTTTCTAAACGTGCCTTTGATAGGCAGGAAGGGCTGTATAAACTACAATCCGTCGTTGTTGGTCCGACAGTTCGCGTATGCTTTGAGAGCTCCGCCGAAGGATGAAGAGGTACAGGAATCTCTGTACCTCACTGGTCTTCTAGAGGGGGATCTGCTATCCAAGCTTCAGCGCGCATGGAATGGTATCAGTAAGCGAGGAAAGCCATTGCTGGGAAGAAGCAACAATCAAGCCTACCCTCCGTACGTGACTTGGATCAGAGCCAGGGCAGATGCTATAGGGATGCCGTTTCCTCATGCCAAGCCAGAAAGCCCTCCAATGATTGAAGAGCCTACTATTGTGCCCATTCAGCAGCATAATCAGGTGTTGGTTGAGCGAGATGAATTAAAGTGGGCAAACGAAGAACTGGAGAAAGAATTGGCTCAGCTCCGAAGCGAGAGGAACGAAGTCGTTCATTCCTTCAAAAGGCAGACAGAGCTGGTGAACCGGCTGGGGACAGACCTGACTAAGCAGATAGCCGAGCATGAGCACATGGGTCAGGACTTCAAAGCTGTCAACGACGTACTGGCTACGAAGAAGCAGCACTTGGACGAAGCATACCGGAGGATATCGAAGTTCAACCAGCACTGGAAGGCTTCCCTGGCCACCAGAAAAGAACGGGAGGATAAGCTGATGCTACAGATCTCCAAGCTGGAAGCCCAGGTGAAGGATAGCGAGAAGAGGTTTGATGAAGAAACCGCTCGCAGATACGCCACCGAAGGCCAGCTCAACAAAGCTCTCGCCAACCTGAAGGAGCGCAAACTGACGTTTGAGTCCAAGAAGCGGAAATTAGAAGATTGTTTCGGCGAAGGAGCATGGGAAGGTTCGGTCGAAGGACTTCAGTACACCATTGTGCAAAGGGAGTTACTCGTCGAGGGGTTACTCACGCTGCCGGATCATCCAGAAACGAAGGAGTTGTTGGAAGAGTATCGCGCCCGTGGCCGTACTTGACTATTTGTATTCCTTTTGTTTTGATCATTGTTGTATGCTGACCATCACCAGGCTTGTTGGCTGAGGTCACACTATTGATTCATCTTGTATTCGCTGATGTTATGTACTGCCTTGATGGGCTTTATTTATATATGAGATTGTTATTTCCATGATTGGACTCGGACTTCTTCTTATTGTCAGCACTGGCACTCAGGCACTAGGATCGGGGGAGATCTCCCTAACACACAGACACACGCATGCATTTGCATGACGAGCATTTTGTTGTTTTTCCTAACCCTTTTGTGTTTACAGGTTGTCGCAGGTTTTTCAGGTTGTTCCAGGTTGTTTCAGGCGGTTCCATGATTGATCAGAGACCTATTCACCGCTACCCAACTAGAGCTAATCAGACCAGGATCATGGAGCAAGTGCAAACTGATGTTCAGGAACTCCGCGAAAGGATGGATCGCTTCATGGAACTCATGCAAGCGGTCGCCAATGGCCAGGATCAGCTCAGAACTTTGGTTCAGCCTTTGATTTCCAGGGTTGATAGCAACGGCGTACTCCATGGTGGGACTGTGCCTACTCCTCCACCAGTTGAAACTCCACAGAATGGTGTCCCCGTGACCGGGGGCAACGACAATGCTAACGGCAATGTAATAGCCAACATAGGACTCAACACGACGTGCGTCGGTAATGGGAGTCTGGGAGCTAATGTCAATATCGGGCCGGGCAACGGCAATGCAGGCGTCGGGAATCTGTTTGTGCCTCAGCCATGGCTAGAGGATCGTCAGGACGATGTGTTCTCTCAGAGAGGTGCTGAAGGGGAGCTGAATGCTGAAACACGGCTTAGATTCAAGGCACTTGAAGATAAAATGAGAGATATCGAGAATCAAAATACTTTGGGCATTGATATGTCCAAGCTGGGATTAATTGCTAATTTCAAGGTGCCTCCCAAGTTCAAGGTACCTGACTTCGAAAAATATAAGGGCACCACTTGCCCTCGTGTCCACCTGAGATCGTACTACAGGAAGATGTCTGCTCATTCCAAGGACGAGAAGTTGCTGATGCACTTCTTCCAGGACAGTCTTTCCGGGCCATCCCTCGGATGGTACATGAGTCTGGATCCCACTAGTGTGCGCACATGGAAGGATCTTGCTGAAGCATTTGTGCACCACTACCAATACAATAGCGACTTGTCCCCGAACCGAGTTCAGCTGCAGAATCTGTCGCAGAGGAACAATGAAGGGTTTAAGGAGTACGCCCAGCGATGGCGTGAGTTGGCAGCCAGGGTTCAGCCGCCCGATGGTTGAACGTGAGCTCGTGCAGATGTTTGTAGCCACCCTCCCAGGGGTTTACTATGAAAAGTTAGTCAGCGGTATGTCTGGGACCTTCTCGGATCTCATTATCACGGGGGAGCACGTCGAAAATGGGATCAAAATCGGGAAGATTCAAGGTGAGTCATCCTCAGCTGGGGGAGGCGGAAAGAAACCTTATGCTGGCAAAAGACGGGAAGGAGAAGCGAGTGCTGTGACCAACGCTCGAAGGAAGGGTAAAGGGCCTCACCAGCAAGTGGCCAGTATAAATATCCCGGCAGCTCCGCAGCAGCAGCCGAATCAACAGGGATACAAGAAGTATCAGAATTGGACACCTTTGGCGAACCGTCATTTCGAGACACCGCCCATGTCGTATGCGCAACTCTTGCAGACTTTGCTTCATCTATAGTTGATCCAGAAGAGGACGATGGCTCCCTTGACAGGGGCACCTCCGCCAGGGTACGACGCGAATGCCACTTGTGATTTCCACTCAGGGGCACCAGGCCACACAATCGAGAACTGCAAAGCCTTCAAGCATAAGGTGCAAGGCATGATGGATGCCAAGATCATTAATTTCTCCGATAATGTGCCCAATGTCACGATGAATCCTATGCCAAATCATAGGGGAGGTGGTGTGAACGCCATTATCGAGGACGAGAGTTCGGATTTGTTGACTGGCGTCAGAGATTTGAAGACGCCGCTTAGCTTCGTTAAAGCTAAGTTGCTGAAAAGGGGTTTCTTTCCAGGTTGCGGAGAGCTATGTATGGACTGTGCCACACATTCTGATGGATGTGAGCAGTTGGTAGAAGGAATTCAAAGTCTGATGACTGAAGGGATTCTGCAGTTTAGCCGGAGGGCTGAAAGTGGATCAGGAGAGGTAGTGTTGAAGCAGGCCGATGAAGTTGCCACCATCACCATCCCTCGCCGGCCGATAACTATTTCTGCGCCCAGACCGCCCACGATTACTATCACCAAAGCTGGGCCGATACCCTTTGAGAGCACTAACGCCGTTCCGTGGCATTATAGGGCTGAAGTCTACTGCAACGGACATAAGTTGGAGCTAGAACCGTTTGGGTCGACTGTGGAGAACCTTGCGGGAATCAGTGGCATTACTCGCAGCAGAAGAGTGTTTGCACCACCAGAGGTCGTGGCGGATAAAGTGGTCAGAGCTGATGCAGCCGATAAAGGTAAAAGTAAAGTCATTGAAGAGATCCCGTGTGGGGCAGAAAAAGACTTACTTGTTAAAGACGCCGAGGAGTTTATGCGGTTAATTAAAAAGAGTGACTACAAGATTGTAGATCATCTCCATCAGACGCCCTCGAAGATTTCCATCCTGAACATGTTGCTGTGTTCTGAAGCACACCGCAACGTGCTGCTGAAGGTGTTGAACGCCGCATATGTACCGCAGGAAATATCGGTGAATCAGCTAGAAGAGGCGGTAGCCCACGTTAATTCTGGAAATGGGCTAGGTTTCACAGACCTGGAGCTGACGCCGAAGGGGAGAAATCACAATAGCGCTCTGCACATCTCGATAGAGTGTAGGGGCACGATTATGTCGCACGTATTGGTGGACACGGGTTCGTCACTTAATGTTCTTCCGAAGAAGGCATTAATGAAGTTGGATACTCGTGGAGTGATCTGCACACCCAGTGATCTGGTGGTGAAGGCGTTCGATGGGACTAAACGCCACGTTTTCGGGGAGGTGACCCTGCCAATCCAAGTCGGGCCGGAAACGTTCGACGCGGTCTTTTATATTATGGACATCATGCCTGCCTACAGTTGTCTCTTGGGCCGGCCGTGGATCCACGCTGCTGGTGCCGTGACCTCCACGTTGCACCAGAAACTCAAATATGTTGTCGGAGGTAGCATCGTAACCGTTTGCGGCGAGGAAGACATAATGGTGAGCCATTTGTCGTCCTTCAAGTATGTGGAGATGGATGGAGAAATCCATGAGACTCTATGCCAAGCGTTCGAAGCTGTCAAAGTGAAGGACGTAGCTCCTGTAGTCACTGAAAAGCCAGAGATGACTCTCTCCTCATTCAAGGAGGCTCGGGCTGTTGTCCAAGCCGGAGCTACCCCAGGCTGGGGGCGAATTTTGGAGATACCTAACAAGCAAGACAAGTTTGGGTTGGGATATTCTCCTGGAGCTGAAGCTTCTTCTTCTTCTAGCAGCGCGTCTCGAGGTAAAGGGCCGATCCAGTTTACCAGTGGCGGAATGATTTTCGAAAGCATCAACGCGGTGTCTGAAGACAACGGAGATAGCGACTGTGACCTCGACTCTTGGATCCAGCTAAGCAAGCCAGGCGAGGGCCTCAACAATTGGCCCGTCAAGGATATCATCCGGATGACAAGCGAAGAGTAATGATTTACTTTTTCCAATCATTGTACAACCCTATGTCCTACCCGGGGCATAGTGGTTTTATTGTCAGGGCCTTGTTGGATTATGTACATGCATTTTGTTAATAAATCAAAGGCGTTTTTCTTCGTATTCAAATATTGTGATCTCTGTTACTCCTGTTTTATATTTGTTTTGAAAAACAATAAAATGGCAATGGGGTTTGTGCTAACCTGCACATCCTTGTTTTAAACTTAACCCTTGTTATTGCAGGATCCACATAACAGATGACATCGACTCTGGACCTTCTACGGCTCACTTCGACTTCGATTGCCCGATCTATCAAGCCAAAGAAGATATTGATGAAGACGAAGACCTTCCTGAAGAGTTGGCCCGCTTGTTGAAGCAAGAGGAGAAAGTTATTCTGCCTCATGAGGAGGAGATCGAGATCGTGAATCTGGGTTCTGAAGAACTCGTCAGAAACATCAAGATAGGGGCTGCACTGCAGAGTGATGTCAAGCAGAGATTGGTCGAGATGCTGAGAGAGTATAGTGACGTCTTTGCTTGGTCATACGAAGATATGCCCGGACTTGACACGGACATCGTGGTCCACCACTTGCCGTTGCGAGAAGATTGTCCTCCCGTTAAGCAGAAGCTTAGGAGGACGAGACCAGATATGGCCGTTAAGATCAAAGAAGAAGTGCAGAAACAACTTGATGTTGGCTTCTTAGCGGTCACTACTTACCCTCCGTGGGTCGCCAACATAGTGCCTGTACCGAAGAAGGACGGTAAGGTACGCATGTGCGTGGATTATCGGGATTTGAATAGGGCGAGCCCTAAAGATGATTTCCCGTTGCCTCATATTGATGTGTTGGTCGACAATACATCCCAGTTCTCCGTACTTTCGTTCATGGATGGCTTCTCCGGTTACAATCAGATCAAGATGGCGCCGGAGGACATGGAGAAAACGACGTTTATCACTCCCTGGGGAACATTTTGCTACAAGGTAATGCCTTTCAGTCTGAAGAACGCAGGGGCCACTTACCAACGAGCAATGGTGACTTTGTTTCATGACATGATTCATTACGAGATTGAAGTCTATGTTGATGACATGATTGCGAAGTCCCAAACGGTCATCGCTTCATTCTAGTAGCCATCGACTACTTCACCAAGTGGGTGGAGGCAGCCTCGTACGCTAATGTGACCAAGCAGGTGGTGGCTAAATTCATAAAGAGGGACATCATCTGTCGTTACGGAATTCCCGAGCGGATCATTACTGACAATGGTTCGAATCTGAATAACAAGATGATGAAGGAGCTGTGCCAGAGTTTCAATATTGAACACCACAACTCATCTCCTTACCGGCCGAAGATGAATGGCGCCGTTGAAGCGGCCAATGAGAACATAACGAAGATTGTTCAGAAGATGGTTGTGACCTACAAAGATTGGCACGAGATGTTGCCATTTGCACTGCACGGTTATCGTACGACGGTACGTACGTCAACCGGGGCAACTCCTTTCTCCTTGGTGTACGGTATGGAAGCTGTCTTATCGTTAGAAGTGGAGATCCCCTCTTTACGAGTCTTGGTTGATGTGAAACTCGACGAGGCAGAATGGATTACGAACCGACTAAACCAACTCAGCCTGATGGACGAGAAGAGGTTGGCATCGATTGCACATGGTCGTCTGTACCAAAGCCGAATGAAGAAAGCTTATGATAAGAAGGTGCGTCCTAGAAGCTTTCAGACGGGTGATCTCGTCCTGAAGAAGATTCTTCCTCCACACACCGAACACTGGGGCAAGTGGACTCCGAATTACGAAGGTCCATACGTCGTCAGCAAGGTCTTCTCGGGAGGAGCTTTGTTGTTATCCACGATGGATGGTGAAGATCTTGCATCCCCGGTGAACGCGAACGCAGTTAAAAAATACTTTGCTTGAAAGCGACCCGCTGGACAATAAAAAGAGAGTCCAGGCAAAAATGGGGCATCCCGGCGAACCATAAAAAAGGAAAAAGGTTCGGGCAAAAATTAGGGATATAAATTGAAAAAATGTACACCCGCAAAGTCGAAAACCCGGATGGGCGACTTTGGCAAGAAAGGGTATCCCGGTGAACTGAAAACCCGCAAAGGGCGGTTCACGCAAAAGTTAGGGATTTGAAAAAGCAAATGACTGCGTTCCGCGTGTGGACTTTCTTTGTTTAGTGGTTTGGAAGACCTGAGGGCCGTTTATCTGAATCAATCTCTTCTGAAGCTGAAGCGTCGGAGAAGTATCAAAGTTGAGTAGGTCATAGAGGGATCAACTTATGGTGTTCGTCTACGCCTCGTTGCCGACATTTGTATATACTGATGTATATTTATTTTTTATTTTTGCGCGGCTTCCTCATTCCAGGAGCTTGCATCTGTTGTAAAACATTTTTACCCATTCAGGGGTTCGTTATCAATAAAATGCGTACTATTCAGCAATTCTGTTTGTCTGTTTAGCATTTATCTATTTTGTTTGCGAAAAAAGAACGCCGATGTTTTTGATAAAATGCGCATACATAAACTTACTGGCCTAGGCCACTGATTGTTGAAACAATGAATTACTTAAACATTGGCACAAGATGATAACCTTGATAGGTCCCTTTGAGAAGGGTATCTTGTCTGTTTGTTTGTGTTGTTACAGGTGTAGCATATTCCAGACAGTGCGTCGTGCGCATCTCCAAGCAGGATGATTCCTCTTTTTCCAGCAGAGCTCAGCAGCCTCTCCCCGCAGAGTCTGAACACGAGATCGTGAGCATTGATATGTCTCCCCGGACAGAGAAGATTCTCTCCCCAATCAGACGCATCCTGAAGGAACGTCATCTCCTCAGCTGAGTCACACCAAAGTGTGCAGCAACTGATGGTTCAAGACTGAAGTCTCCAGCGGAATTGAGATTCCCCACCAGAGTCGTACTCTCCCCCAAAGCCGGATGATTCCTTCTTCCCCAACGGAATTGAGATTCCTCACAGAGTCGTACTCTCCAGCAAGTAGAATGATTTCTCCTTCCACAGCCGAGTTTGCAGATGCCCAAAAGAGTCGAGTCCTTGGGAGCCGCTCGGGCAATGATTGGTTTTCCCCAGTGGAATGTTGAATAGCTGATGCTGTGTTTCCCCTCCAGAGTCGTTATCTCCAGGGAAGTAGCGGTGAAGGCCGTGCAGTTTATTCCCGCGATTGACGTCGCTTTCCCTCAGTAGGTCCAGGTTCTCGTAGAGCTTCGTTCCCCCGCAGCAGTCAACTGAAGTTGTTTCCCCTGCGGAGTCCGATTGAGATTGGCGTGACCTTGTTCTCCTCAGCAGGATGATTCCTCTATTTGAGTAGTTCTTTCTCCTTGACAGGAGGATTTCCCCTTCGGCATTTATTTTGCTAACAGGATTGCATCATTTTGCATGACTGCATAGCATTTATCATAGACGCGTAGCATTTCCACCGTGTGGAGCATTGCACCATTGTCGAAGCATATGCATAATAAACATGATACAGGTTGTTACCGTTCTTGTTTTGCAGGTGTTCGGCCATATAATTGACTGCTCAAGATGATTCTTGAAGTCCCCAGCGAAGTCTTCCTGCTCAAGATGATTCTTGAATTCCCCAGCGAGGTCGCTTGCTTAAGATGATTCTTAAGACCTCAGTACAGTCGCCAGAGTGGTTGCTCAAGTTGATACTTAGAGTCCTCGGCAGAGTGTTTGCTCAGGATGATTCCTGAAATCTCCAGCAGGGTTATCGGTTCAAGATGATTCTTGAAGCCCCCCGGCGGAGTTATTTATCCAAGATGATTCTTGAAGTCCTCAACAGAGTTGATTCATCCAGAATGATTATTGGATCCCCGAAGTGGAGTTACTTGATAGTTCTCCAGAATCCCCAGCGGAGATGCATCATCCCCAGCAGGTTCCTGAACAGCGAAGTTGAAACTTCCCTCGAAGACTTCATGATTGAAGTCCGACCGTGTTAACAAAGCAGTTCTCTCAGCTGATGCGGAGTGCCTGATGGCAGAAGTTTGGGTATCCCCAACTGGTTCATGATTGACCGAGAATCCTACTCCCGACTTACTGATGAAGTCCGACTGATGCCCGAAAGTTTTCTTCGAATGCCCGATGGCATGATCAACATGATTGTTGACCTGATGAGTCCCGAGGAACCTTGATGCTTGATGGCATGATCGACCATGTATTATCGGTTATCGTGTGACCAATTCTCCAGCTAGTTGCCGTGCAGCTATTATTTCAGTTCTCGAAGATTTGTTCACGTCAGAGTACCGTGCACTTGTGCAGTTGGAAAATTTCCGGGTTTATCGGTATTCAACCGTCTCGCACCTTGATTGGCTGAGATTCGTTCGCTCCTCACCCAGTCAGGTTCAATCCGTTTGAATAGGGGTAGCTGTTGCACCCAAAAATTTGACCAACATTTCTTTACCTAGCTTGTGTTCACTAGCATTATCATCTGCTTCTCATTGATATGTGTGCAGTAGATCAAGATGTATGATTACCAATCAAGAGCTATACAAGACTTTGAAGCTAGCCAAGATGGTTATTCAAATGTTCAAAGGTTGATATCTTTGTCAGAAAAGTTAAGAGATCCTCAGAAAGATTGGTTGAAACCAAGGTTGTGTGCCTTATAACTTGAGAGTTGTAGGGGCTCCTCAGATGATTCTGAGGCTATGAGGATGGACTTGAAGCTTTGAGAGAGCTTATAAGATGTCTTAAAAGCCATCATGAGGCCTAGAGAGGTCATTGTACAAGTTTAAGAAGACTCAGCCATGAGTGGTATAATTAGGGTTTGATTGGGTCAACCCTAGGTCAACTGATGATTTGGAGAGGGTTGAGACCTAATCCAAGATCCATTTGATCATGGATTGAGGCATTGAGATGCTATAAGTATGATTCCTAGACCAAATCATCATGATTGAGGAGTTTGAGAAGTTTTAAGCTAGGGTTTCTAAGGCTTGACAGTGTAAAATCCCCTAGTTTGACCCCTATCTTCAAGGCAGTTTAGCTTAAGATGTGATTGTCATATCATCTTACCTACAACATGAATGTTGTAGAGCTTGCTCTTAGCTTTAATTTGAGTACTAGAAGTCCTTGATAGGATTTGTAGAGCTCAAGTTATGACTTTGACAAGTTACAGGTCATCTGAGGTATGTGAATCTAGGGGCCTTGAAAGTCACCCAACTTGCATCCAACTTTTGCCCAAGAAGGATGATTCCTATGAACTTTTGGTCAACATGAATGTTGTTACTCATCTTCTTAGATTTATAGAGAGTACTAGAAGTCCTTGATAGGATTTGTAGAACTCAAGTTATGGCTTTGACAAGTCAAGGGCATTTTGGTCATTTGGAGATTATAGGTCATTTCAAGCATAAGGCCATAACTCCTATTTCCAAGCTTCAAATGGAAAAATCTTCAACATAAAACTTGCTTAAAATGATGTTTTAAGGCTAGTAGGGAGGTCATGGGATGTTGAAAAGGCTTGTAGCAAAAAGTGATAAAAATGACCTAAAATGGAGGCATAAGTTAAATAAGTTCAAGTTGGAAATTGAAATTTCCAAGTTACACATCCAAACCATGGCATATAATAGGTCATTTTGACTCCAAATAACATTTTAGAAACAATGGTTCAGCCACTTTTTTGAATTGAGGCCTAGATCATGGGGTTGCTTTGGAAAATGCTTGCTTGCATAATAAGGCACAAATGCAAAACACAAGGAAAGGCAATGAACAAGCTTGCTAAGTATCTTAACACATCCTATATCTCATCTAAGGATATTTTCAGGTCAGAATTGGTTGCTGCAAGAGGCATGGCATGAGATGAGGCATGAGATGAGATGAATCCATAAACTCATGGCATGAGAATCCCAATTTCTCATTGGATGGTTCCAGATGGTTCTAGATGAGTCTAAACCATTCTATATATGATTTAGAACTTGCTCAGATGCAAGGTTGGTGAGAGATTTGAGAGAAGAGAGAGATAGCCATTTCACTTGCTTCCATTGCAAGTTGAAATCAAATTCTACATTCTGATTCATTTCCATTCCTTCTTTCAATCCAAACACATTCCATTGATCACACTGAAGCTGTGTAGACCAAATTGAAGGCAAAACCATGGAGAATTGAAGAGATATCACTTGGATTTTGAAGGTTGCAAGTCACAATCGGATTTGGAGATTCAAGCTTTCTTGGTCCAATCTTTTGCAAACACTAGCAAGATCATCATTCAAGGATTGATTCTGAAGAGTTTGAGAGCTTGCAGTGAAGGTTTACCCTATCTGTTAATCAAGATTTGACAGGTTAGTAACTTTTCTTCTACACCATGATTTAGGCATAATCAGGCAGAATTGTTAGGATAGAACGGTTAGAGACAATTAGGTGATGGATTCTGGGAAGTTTGAGATCAATTGGTGAAGTTTCAGTTGATGACACCATTTTTGTTTTGACCAAGAACATGAGATATGGTGAGCTATAGCATGAGTTTGATATCAAGAATTAACCAGGGTGAGATGGTGATCATTCAGAGGTAATTAATTTCAAGAATTGTTAGGACTGAAGTTTGAGCATATCTTTGATCTTGGATCGGGTTTGGAGATTTAGGGTGATTCAATGGATTTTGATGCCATGGTTAGATTCAGGGTGAAATTCTGGACAGATTAGGGTTTGGAATTTTAGTTTTTCATGGAGAATTGAGGTGATACGAGTCAGGGTAAGCTTGAGCTATGAAGCTGTTTCCATGGATTCTTCAGTTCAAACCTTGGCTAGAGGAAGAAGACGATGCCATGGTTGTTGGATGAGGCAAGACTCATTGACTGGGACTTGGATCCCACGACTGAGATTTAATTTCGCTTGAAGAGGGAAATTCTGAAGACACCCAAAACGTGTCGTTTCATTAAAAGGGGGATTGGGCTCAATTGATATCCCCACCCCCATTCATGGCCCACTTGGATTTTGTACTGATTTTCCTTGCTTTATACACCGTGTGTTTTTCTTTTTCTTTACAATTTTCAATTGATTTTCTGATTAAATAATTGGGCACAACGCTTATGTTGTGTTGCACCCCCATTTTGAGCCCATTCATGAATTAAACTGAATATAATTGTTATCTGCACCAAGGTTTTATCATTTTAATTTCTTTTTCTCCATTTTTCATTAATCTTTGGAAAATCATAATAAATAGAAAAATGATGATTTTTGCATGGGGATTTTTTTCTCCTATTTCATGTTAATGTCTAGAAAATTATGAAACCACAATATTTGCATTTCATGCATTTTTAATATTTTTTGTGTATTTTCTCTTTTAATAGCATTTTAATTCTTTTATGTTGATACATGGTTTTGTAGAATTTTGTTTAGCTAGTTCCCTTCATATTTTTAGGCCATTCTTTTTAGGATAGTTAGATTAGGACTTTAGCTCCCCTCTGGATTTATTCCATAATTTTGTGATGAGTTTTAGACTAGTGTTGATTAGATGACTTTAGGTTGTGTAGAATTAGGTCAATCCTTAACATAGGTCCACAATAACACTAGAATTTTGGGTTTCTAGGTCAAGTTAGATATTGGGACATAGAGGGTATTAAGGGTAGGTATATAGGATAGCTTAGGAATTATATTAGATTTTAATATAATAGTATACTATTTTTAGATGATTTTTGTAGTTGATGGTTGTTTGTGTTGCCCTTGTGGGCTTGTGCTTTTGTTTGCCTTGCTTTTAGGGTTTGTGCTTGGCTTGGTGAGCTTGGTATTGCTTTGAGGAGAATGGAGGAGCATAGTAGAAGACTTGAAGATTGATTGTGGAGCTTGAGAGCTTGGGAATCTTGTTTGTTTTGATGTTGTTTTAGGGTTAGGAATTAAGTAGAGCTTAGACTTAGTTAAGTTCTTTCTTAAACATGGATGGTATCTTTCACCTCGATTCTTCCCAATTATTCAAGGTCCTTCCATGGTATTCACCTCCCTCCTTTGGAGGGATAAGTGATGGTACCTAGGAAGTAGAACTTTTGAGGGAACTATTCTTTTGATGTTAAACCCTTATAGGCCACCTTTGGTGGTTAATAAGCAGTTTAATATCCTAGCTTATCCAGTTAAGTGATTTCTTCTGGTTTGAGTATCTTGAGAGATGTTGAGCTTGAGTGTGAAGATGAGGACTTCATTGAAGAGTGTGGGAGAGGATGATTCCTTGAGCATTGCCATTCCAGCTGAAGCTTGAAGAGAAACAAGAGCAAGTTGACACTTGAAGACCCAATGAAGATCCAGTAAAGACTGAATGAAGAGCTGAGGCTTAAAGATTGACGGATGAAGTTGATACTTCTAAGTGATTAAAGGTTACTCTCAGAAGCTGAAGCTTGCAGGAAGAGAAGACCAAGTTGAGACTGGTAAAGCAAAGAGAGCTGAAGCTTGAAGACTAAGTTGATACTTAGGAAGAGGATTCAATTGAGATTGACTGAAGAGCTGAAGCTTGAAGAACAAAGGAAGTTGATACTTACTTTGAAGTTTGGAGATCCTGAAGGAGATCAAGTTGATACTTGTGGTTAAGAGTGAAGCCTGAAGGTGGAACTGATTAAGGAGCTGAAGCTTGAGGAAGTGAGAATAAGTTGAAACTTATGTGGAAGGGTTGAAACCTGGAAAAGCAAATTGATATTTGTTAAGAGTGATGGGAGTCTGAAGACTGAGTTGCTGTTAGAAGAGCTGAGGCTTGAGAAGAGAGGAGTTGATCTACTTTCTCTGTTTTCTTTTCTGTATTGATGTGCCTTGTTTGACTTGCTTGATGCATTAGAATAAGTTCATATCTAGACTAGGTAGAATATAGGAGCATGATTGCACTAGAGGTTGAGTTGCTCCCTCTGCTTGTACTGTTACTGTATGGCTTTGCTTGCGGGTATTCGGTAGAGCCCAGCTCCCTTGCTCATGTGGTTTGTTTTGCTTGATAGCATGACTTTATTCCTTCTGTATGATTGCAGTTTACTGTATTTTGCTTGATAGCATGTTTTATTTCAGTATGATTACTGTTATTCATTCTGGCTTGAGGCTGAGATGAGCTTGTGGAGGCTGATGCCCCACACACATTTCCTCCCTCACTTGCATTGCATGCATTTTACTGTTTACTGTTTAAGCTGATGCTTTATCTGTTTCGGTGTATCATTGACATGATCCCTTAGGACTCTCATTTCCTTTTATAAGGAATTGATGATAGAACTTTAGGTTGAAACCTATGCATGATAACTTCTAGGAGTTTCCTGTTCAAACCTCAACCATAGGATGAATCCTTGGCATGACAACAGTAGGACTTGATAGTCTCCATTTAGTTGAGCCTGTTCTCTTCTCATCTCAAAACAGCTTAAGATACAGTAATCATGAATGGTTTCTTTCATACGTTACGAGCCTTAAGCTATCTGAGAAAGGATTGTGGGAAAGTTTCTTTTCCACAGTCTGGATGTTTAGTATGGAACCCTTTGGGTGACATGCGACGCATTCACTCTCGGGTCATAGTCTCTAGTGTGATTGAAATTGCAAACACAATAAAAAAACACTTCTTCCGTAAAAGACAGAAAATAATGCGTAGTGTCCCGAACTACGTAAGCTCTGATCTCTCATACCTGTTGAGAGTACGTAGGCACAATACTGGTGTATTGGCGAGCTACCTTCCCCATATCCAGTCGTAGGTCGAACTACGTTGACTCTGATTTCTCATTCTCTGATGAGAATACGTAGGCATAAAGTGCGACGCTTTGCCGAGTCATTTTCTTTTCTTTTTAAGCCAGCCTTGATAGGTAGATAGATAAAACCAACCCGTCCAGTAAACACAACAAGCATGGATCCCGTCGAGTACGACGGACGTGAGGGGTGCTAATACCTTCCCCTTGCGTAACCGACTCCCGAACCCAGACAATGGTTGCGACGACCTTGTCTTACCCTTTTTCGTCAGGTTTTTCCGATCGTTTCCTTTCCCGCTCCGAGGGATAAATAACGAAAGGTGGCGACTCTTCTGTTGTGTCGGCACCTTATTTTCGCGAAAGCGACACCATGGCCTGCAAAATCAGTTCCTATTATGGTCAACTCAAATACTGCCTTAGATGCGAATGCGCAATACGGGATTCACACTTAAGAAGATCAAAGGACAGGAAATTCATATACAAATACCAATGGACTACAAGCATTTTGTGGTAAAAGAATTCCTTAAAGGAACGTTACGAACAAACCGAGGGTTTCTTCACAAACCAAGTCGAGACCGAACGAAACGTCAACGACGGCGCCGCAGCTCACGTTGATTGATAGATGACAATCCTGTTCAGTATATACTAAGTCATCAGGGACAAGAACCGGAAGATAGAACTTGACAGTGCACAATCCTTGGTAGAATTTCTCCGAACGGCATCATCTGTGCAATAGTTCCAAGTGTAACTTCCTGAATTTACAATACCAGAACTTGTGAGCAAAGTCTTTTGTTCCTAGCATTTGTTTTAACATAAAGGAAGTCAAGATTTCTACCTCTCAAATGAAGTTGTCAATTTTGGCGAGAACGATGTAATCAGCAACATTGAAACCTCCACCCAATCATCATAACCACATATGAAGGCAGTATATTTGACTTTCCCAAGCGTCTGTTCCATTACTATTGGGCACTCTTGCATTTAAGCTTCCAACTACATTATTAACGTGTGTACATGAGGTTGGCTCGAGAACACAATTACAATTGCCACTTCTGGATGCCGGAGAACAACGGGTGCATTGCATAGATGAAATCACACCTGACATTAAAGAAATTCCATTAAATCAGTGAACCGTAAACATGGTTTTTTTTCCTTCCTAAAAACAATCAAACCGTCAAAACCTGTAACTTACCCATTCGAGAGACAAGAGGTCATAGTTTAGGGGCTTATACCTAGAGGTGCCCATAACTACGGTGGCATTCCGTATTCGCAAACCAAGGCCAACTCCTCACCAAGAATTACGGCATTCGCAGTCTCTGCAACAGAGCTTGCAATTTTACAACTGTTAAGAATCCAGAAGGGGAAATGTCCAAATCTATGAGTGAGATTGAGTTTGTAACTTATGAGGAAATACCTGGTGACCCAATTTGTTTGATATCAGTCACGACCGTGATTCAGAATTTGAATAAAAGGACAAGGTTAGCTTGGATCGGTGCATATGGAGTGTTTGGACCTGAAAAGAAAAGGTTGAAATAAAAAGATGAGAAAAGATGTAGACAGGTCGGACAAGACATTAGCCAACAGTCTGAAAGCAGATTTAATTCAGGCTGTATAGAAAACAGGCTGTCCCAATGCCTTCATGACCTATCCAAAACAAACAAGGATAGAATTTACTTCACAGCTCATGTTCTGGCTTGCCAAAAGGAGTATTAACAATGTTCAGACATGTTTCTAGTTAAAATAGAAACAAATCGCAGATATGGAAACATTCTTATCACACGAAATACACAGAGAATCAACAAATAAGTTTCATACCAAATCAAATCCGACATAATTAGTGAGAAATGGAAACATTTTCAAACTCAATATCCCTCAATTGGAAACATATTACCACATTCATTATCATACAAATCTGAATTTGGAAGGTAGATCATTTGAAGCTTATAAAAGGGGCATTGGGCGTAAGAGAAAAGGGGGCTCCACAACTTCAACGAAAACTCCAAACTCGCAACTCTGTAGTTCCAATTAGCTTCAACCTCAATTTCAAATCCAAAACCTGTAAAAAATTCATTCAACAACATTAAGACGCAATACCAAAGACAACGACTCATAGCAACTCAGAAAACACACAGAAATCCCAAATTGGAAAAAACTCTAACATACAAAGTAAAAATTGAAGAAAGAAGAGGAACTTTTCTCTTCTTAGATTCCCCTGCAAACCGCCGGAGACCATTTCACAACCTCAAATTGACGTCACCGTTCGCGGATCGTCCACCGTCGAAATCCTCAACCACCACCGAAGAACTACCGCGAAGCCCTCCCGCCGTCCTCGAACGGAACCCTCGAAAACCTGCACCAATCCATTTCAGTTTGATTTCTATGCTAACCGTTTAAATTTTGTTTTCGTGTTTGTTTATGCAGAGGACAGAGGAGGAGGCGAGATAGAAGACAAAGATAAGAGACAGAGGAAAGTGAGAAGAACAAAGAAGAGGGCGAAGACGAAGAAGCTCAGACGGGGGGGATCGAAATTGGGGATTTAGGGTTTAATCTTGTTTTATGTTGTATTGCAATCACATGTGCACACACACACACACACACAGGCGATATTACCACGCACCCTACGCACGTGGCCCTTAGATCTCCAACTGATCTAATCCACTGATCCTCACCCGCATCCCCACCATAAACCCCATGCTTGCACACCGCACAAGATTACGTGCCCATAATCACCACTTAACACTTAACCCTTCGTTAACCACCCTTAATCATCATTTAACTTTTAATTAACCCAAAACTCTTAAATAATTTGTCTAATTAAAAGTAATCCTTTTATTCATTTAATTATGTAACTAACAATTACTTTTCTTAATAAAAAATTAGACTAATTAAATCTTAATCAACCTTCTTTATAAAATTAAACTAATGACCTTTTTTAATTATTAGATATTTTTAATCATCCTTTTTTATTATAAACTTAGTAGCCCTTTTTTTTTTTTAAAATAATGATATATCTATTTGTTCATTTTCTTGAAATCCAATTCATATTTAAAATAAATAAAAATAAACAACCCCTTTCTTTAAATTCCAATAACTTTTATCTTTCCTACTTAATAGAAACTTTTCCTCAAAATTTATATTTATTTAAAATCTTTTCTATTTAAAAACCTAATTATTATTTTAAATCTAAAAATAAAAAACTTTTACTAAAACGAATCTAGTATAATTTCACATAAAAATCAGTCTCACCAAAATATAATACGACTAAAATTAATCAATATCCCCAAATCAATCGTGCACGCTTACGCCTCCTCTCCAATTCCATGCACGTGTTCACAATTCACTCACTTGTATGTTTTAGCACTTTCATTCATCTGTTGCTTTTATTTTCCGTATTTATCTTATCGCATCGCATAAACGTCCAAAGAAAGAATCTACGCGTAACGTAAAACTTGCACGTATGCATTACATTTGCATCATATTCCCCATGTGATCCTTGATCCCAATCAAGTTGATCTCTTAAGTTAGATCATACCCCATAAGGAGGACCTTTGCTTTTTATTTTTACAACTTAGAAAAACTATTAAACAACCCAATCAAACTATTCAAACCATTAGAGAATAAGATGTTAGTCATCTTGACAGTCGAGATAAATCTCCTGCCCCATAACAATACAATCGATATGTAGGGACTTTTCTGCTTGAGAGAGATAGTGGCGTACTCTTCGATTAAATTCTGAGTGCTAGAGCCCTTCTCTTAAGACGATGCAAAGACCATTTTCCTACAAAGTTGTGGTGGCTAAGTCAAGTATTCTCCCTCGAGATGACAACTCGTATTTTCTCCTAGACCTAATCAATCAACGAACCCTTTACCCTTAGGAACTTTGACCCACAGTCAAAGAGTTTCTCAAACCCTTTAAGGGAACTACAAATACTCTGATTGCATTCTTGTCAGGATATGTAGGCACAAGATGCGACGTCTTGGCGAATATACTTAGAATTAAACCATTAGGTCTTTCATTCCTTAAGCAGATAACTTTAGCAATAAAAAACATAAAATAAGAGGTTCCTGTAGAGTACTACAGAAACTTAAGATGCTAGCACCTTCCCTAAGTTTAACCAACCCCCAAACCTAAAACTCTCTAGCTTTTGCATTTGCATTACATTGTGGGTAATTCGATCTTTTTCCCTTCCTTTGGACAAATAAAAGACCGGTGGTGAACTAAACGAATTAAGATTCAAATTAATTAATAATTTGACATCTAATTCTCACCACGACAGCTACCAAAGCCATTGTTTCGCCATCATGATAACGTCGTGTGTGCTGGTCGAAAGCTCAACCAGACGAGTCATAAGAATTGCCTGAAGTTTGCTAAGTCGACTCAACACCTGGAGTTGCCTGTGTTTCATTGCAAACCTTCGTTCTTTTCCACTGAGAGTTTCAATGGCTAGTGGTCGGAGTATCAAGCGTGTAGATATTCTTGATTGACTGCATTTTATGGTAAAACATTGCTGTAAGTAGATGTCTTGACTGATGTCATGACATTCGTGTGTAGTGTACTGCAGGGTAAGTCTGGTTAGCTAGAACATAGTGTATTGGATGTCATGTTGGATGTTATGACATCAGGTAGCGGCCAGCAAGGGCGCATGTTTGTTTTTTTTGGTATAATGCATGAGTTAGCTCAGGCTAGATTTCAGGAAACATTATAGGGGTTCCTTGTTTTCTCAGGCGAAATGCTTGGCAGTGCTGAGCATAGCATGAGATGCCTATGACCTAATTGAAAGAACCCTGAATTATTGAAAAGGGTTTAACTTGGTTAAACCTAGTTTCTGCCACTTAGGCCCAAGGTCCATGCGCTGCATATAAATAAAGAAGTGGCAATCCTGATTGTGTACTTGGAGATTATGAGTGAAGAGTTATGTGTGTGTAATTTGTTCTTCACGTGTGTTTTTGTGTCTTAGGATTACTTGTGAGCCAAGAAATTATCACCTGGATGATTGCATTGGACTAGTGTGTTTTGAGTTGTACTTTGATTGTGTCACTCCAAGCTTTTAAGCACGAGTGTTGTGTCTCTTGATTGAAGCTGAGAAGCAAGATCAAGATTTGTTTGAAGTGTGACTTCTTTTTTAATCTGTATCTTAATTGGTTGATATCACTGCTATGATTGAGGGGGAGTGGGTAGGAACTCAGGTCTAGTGTTAGACTGAAGTTGCATTGGGTAGGTCTTAAATGAGAAGTACAAACTGGTAGTTTGGCTCTGAATTAACACTGCTTATAGTGGATTTCCTCCCTAGCTTGGTAGCCCCCAGAGTAGGTGTGATTTGCACCAAATTGGGTCAACAATTTCCTGTGTTATTTACTGCTTTCTTTAAGTATTTACCGCTTAGCTTAATATTCTGTCCAGTGGAGGATGTTATAACATCCATTATAACATCGACTGTCTGTTAATAGAATTTCAATTGGCATAAGAGCAGACACCCTGCCTTTTATTTTTTGGGTGAGATCTAGGGAAGATAAATTCTGGTACTATGGACAAGGATATAGGATTTACAAATAGACCGCCAATTCTAGATCAATCTAACTATGACTACTGGAAACCTCGTATGATAGCCTTCTTGAAATCTCTGGATAACAAGGCCTGGAGAGTAGCTAACTCAGGATGGGAACATCCAGTGAAGACAGATAAAGATGGATCAACTGTGCTAATACTTGAAGAAGAGTGGAGCAAAGAGCAAGAAGCTTTGGATCTTGGGAATTCTAAGGCCCTGAATGCTCTATTCAATGGGATAGATAAGAATATATTCAGACTTGTGCATCACTGTGAACTGGCCAAAGAGGTTTGGGATACTCTCAAAACAACTCATGAAGGTACCTCCAAGGTCAAGATGTCTAGATTACAGATGCTGACTACTAAGTTTGAGAATCTGAGAATGAAAGAGGATGAGACTATTCATGAATTCTACATGAATATTCTTGAGATTGCAAATACTTGAGGAGCTAGGAGAAAAAATGACTGAAGAAAAACTTGTAAGGAAGATTCTCAGATCATTGCCTAAGAGATTTCCCATGAAGGTTACTGCTATAGAAGAGGCTCAAGATATTAGCAACATGAAGGTTGATGAACTCATTGGTTCCCTCCAAACCTTTGAGATGGGAATGTGTGAAAATACTGAGAAGAAGAACAAAAGCATAACTTTTGTATCAAATACTGAAGAGGACTTAGATGAAGGAAATGGTGGAAGTGAGGAAAATCTATTAGAAGCTATAGCTATGCTTGGAAGAAAATTCAACAAACTCATCAAAAGAATAGATCAGAAGACCAGACCCATTATCAAGAACATTCCCCCTGACATCAGCAGAAAAGGTAAATATGAAGAAAAGTCCAACCAAGGCAAAGGAATTCAGTGCCATGAATGTGAAGGCTATGGTCACATTAAAGTTGAATGTCCCACTTACCTCAAGAAGAAAAAGAAAGGTCTAAATGTCACCTGGTCTGATGGAGATTCTGAGAGTGGATCAGAAGAAGAATCTGCAAAACATGTCACTGCACTAACTAGTGTATGTCTTTCTGATGATGATTCTAGTGAAGATGAGCTGACTTTTGATGAGCTTGAAACTACATATAAAACGTTGTGTATCAGAAGTTCTGAAGTGTACCAACAAGGGGAGAAGCAAAAGAAACTCATAAGGGAGTTGGAGGCTGAGAAGAAAGAGAATCTTGCTACCATAGACTCACTCAACAGTGAGGTCAGCTTGTTGAATTCCAAACTTGATCAGATGTCAAAGTCTATCAGGATGTTAAACAATGGGACTGAAACTCTAGAAGAAATTCTACAAAGTGGTCAGAAAGCAAGAGACATGTCTAGAATAGGTTTTGTTGATGAACAGGGACCCATCTTGGGGTTTAAGAGGCCAAAACCTGAAAATCATGGGCCAAACCGGATGTCACGACCAATGTCTCAACATCAGGGGAACAAAAGGAAGAACCAGACAAAAAGAAAGTTCCAAAGGTGGAGGTGTCACTACTATGGAAGATTTGGACACATAAAGCCTTTTTTCTTCAGGCTGCATGGATTTCCCAGCCACACTCATCAAGTCAAACCCAAACAGGATGCTCCTATCAAGAAACAACAATGGGTTGCTAAGGATATGGCCTTAATAGCTCATACCTCTCTAAGGGTATCATCCAAAGAAGACTGGTATTTTGACAGTGGCTGTTCTAAACATATGACTGGAATAAAGAAACTATTGGTGGACATCAAACCTCATTCCACTAGTTATGTGACTTTTGGTGATAGAGCTAAAGGGGAAATCAAAGGTGTTGGAAGACTAGACTGTCCGGGAGTTCCAGACCTAGACAATGTTCTGCTGGTGAAAGGACTGACTGCAAACCTTATTAGTATCAGTCAGCTCTGTGATCTAGGATTCAATGTTAGAATCACTAAGGAAAAGTGTGTTGTCACAAATGGAGAAAATGAGGAAGTCATGAGGGGATCTAGATCTATAGAGAATTGTTACTTATGGGAGCCCAATGTCTCAAATGACTTCAGTGGTTGTTCAATAGCCAAAGAAGAAAAGGAGGTCAAATTGTGGCTTAAAAAACTTGGACATCTTCAAGGGATGAAAAAGATCATATCCAAGGAAACAGTGAGAGGAACTCCCAAGCTAACAATTGATGAAAGAAAAGTCTATGGTGAATGTCAGGTTGGCAAGCAAGCCAAGATGTCATATCCAAAGATTGGACATCTGGAACTGTTGCACATGGACTTAATGAAATCCATGAATGATGAACAACATGAAGAAATCAATGTCTCAGAGGATGAAACTCATACTGATGCTGAAGATCCTCAAGGTGTACATCTATATTCTGAGTTAGAAGCTCTCAACAAAGAACATTTTATCAGAATCCAGAAAGATCATACCAAAGATCTCATCATAGAAGATTCCAAAGGATGTAACCCTAGTATATGTGGGTATTGCGATGCTGATTTGGCTGGGAGGGCTGATGATAGCACATCTAGTGGCAGCTATTCCAAATTGGTCTGGATGAAGCTAATGGTAACTAAATATAATGTCACTTAGAATGTCATGACATTAAAATGGGACAATCTTAGTGCCATTCATATTTTCAAGAACCCAAGTCAGCATAGCAAAACCAAGTACAGTGATAACATACATTGTTTTAGAAAAGATCTTGTAGAGCTTGGGGACACTGAACTACAAATTGCTGACATTGTTACAAGAGATCTCGAAGCTACTCAATTTGAAAAGTTAAGAAGCATGTTTGGAACATGTCTTTATGAGGAATTATAGCAATTAATGGTATTTGGGAATTATATTTTGAATAGTCTAAATATTAATCATTTGCTGATTGGTCAAAATTTTGAGTTCCCTCTTCTTTTGCAATCACATCACTCTAGTCCCTACACACAATACGTTTGCTTCATTTGGTGTCTATACCACTTCTTCATCTTCCATACCTCTCTCAACAACCACAGAAAACCTTCTCTCACACTGTCAAAGCCTCCTGAAATGTCTCAACAACCAAACTCTATATCTCCCAAGAAGAGAGTTGTGTCAAAAAGTACTCATGTTGGTCCTACTAAAGCTTGGAGAAAGGTGGTTCCAAAGAAAAGAAAGGCTCAAATAAGTATTGAATCTGGCTCAGACTTGGATGTTGCTTGTGATGTCACTGACATCCCACCCAGGAAGAAGCCAACAACTAGTAAACTTACTGCTAGTGTACTTGAGGATCCTATTGATAACATCTCGTTTCATTATCCCACTAGTGTCAATAGGTGGAAATATGTGTACCAAAAGAGGCTGGCCTTAGAGAGAGAGTTAGCTCAGAATGCACTTGACTGTAAGGAGATCATGAATCTTATTCATGTAGCTGGTTTGATGAGGATTGTCACTAAGTTTTCTAAGTGCTATGAAATACTTGTGAAGGAGTTCATAGTGAATCTATCAGAAGACTGTGCTGATAGAAAGTCAAATGAGTTTGGAAAAGTGTATGTAAGAGGGAAGTGTGTCACCTTCTCCTCAACTATCATCAATAACTATCTAGGAAGATCAGATGAAGCTCAACCTGATCTAGCTGCTTTTGACAACAAAGTATGTCAACTTATAACTGCCAACCAGGTCAAAAGCTAGCCCTTAAAAGGGAAACTGGTTGCCAGTAAACTAAGTGTGAAGTATGTTATGATGCATAAGATTGGAGCTACCAACTGGGTGCCCACAAACCACAAATCAATTGTTGCTACTGTCCTAGGGAAGTTCATTTATGCTGTTGGAACCAATACAAAGTTTGATTATGGGACCTACATCTTTGATCTAACAATGAAACATGCAGGCAATTACAGTGTGAAATGCCCCATTGCTTTTCCATCTCTTATTTGTGGGATCATCTTGAACCAGTATCCTAATATCCTAAAAGAAATGACTCTATGAGCAAGAGAGAAAGTCCCTTGTCTTTTCACCACAAATTGTTTCAAGGAACTCATGTTCCTGACATTGTCATGACTTGTGCTGAGACATCCAAGGGGAGCTCAAAAACAGGGAAAGCTGAAGTCATTGCTATGCTCAAGAAGACATGCAAAGAGCTGGAGACATGCAAGCTGACTCTAAAAAAGTTGATCAGCTCTCTTGAGAAGGGTGAAGATGCTGATTTTGATGACACTGATGAGGATAAGCATGATGATGGGTCTGGGGAAGGTGATGATCAGGAAGCTGAATCAGAAGAAGCAACTGCCAGTTCTGAGAATGACACTGATGAAGAAAGGGATAGTGATTATGCTAGCTCTGAGTTTCTAACTGTGTTTGATCAATGCTAATTCATTAGTTAGGATCATAATTTTGTGGCTAAAAAATGGGAGAAGTAGTAATTGAACAACAGGTTTAATTGTATGTCACACACAAGTGGAAGATTGTTACTCTGTTGCTCTGAGTTGATGTGCAAGTGTGTCGATGTGCTAGAGTTGATCTCTTATGTGTGTGAGCAGGATGATGATCCTGTATGTTTGATGTTTGATGTTGTTGTTGCTAGTGAGTGTGTGTGTGTGTTCCTGGTTGGAACTTAGTAGTATCCTAGTTGTTGGTGGTAGTGTGTGTTTCTACAGGTTGCTGGTATGTTGTGGTTGGCTGGTGTGCCATGATCTATTATGCATCCCTTGAGGGGGAGTATCACAGGATGTTCCACAAAATGTTGTGACATCTGTAGTCTGAACTAGCAGATGGTATTTTGTGTTGTGGAACAAGTGCTTTTCAGGATGTCAACCTAGATGCCTTGACAGTCTGGATGATTATGTGTGGACAAATTGATCCGAAGTGGTTGATTATTGACAGGAAGCTGATATGGTTAGTATGTGTGATTGGGAGTGTAGTTGAATCTGATTTGGTATCACAACATGTATGTTAAGTGGTAGTATTAGCTAGTAGCTATCCTGCATGATTAGATGTGTATTGTGAACTATTCTGCTGCATATGTTCTCTGATATGGTAACAGATTGTTTAAGCCAAAATTTATCCAAAGGGGGAGTTTGTAGATGTTCTTGATTGGCTGCATTTTATGGTAAAACATTGATGTGAGTAGATGTCTTGACTGATGTCATGACATTCGTGTGTAGTGTACTGCATGGTAAGTTTGGTTAGCTAGAACAAAGTGTATTGGATGTTATGCTGGATGTTATGACATCAGGTAGCGGCCAGCAAGGGCACATGTTTGTTTTTCTGGTATAATGCATGAGTTAGCTCAAGCTAGATTTCAGGAAACATTGTAGGGTTTCCTTGTTTTCTCAGGCGAAATGCTAGGCAGTGCTAAGCATAACATGAAATGCCTATGACCTAATTGAAAGAACCCTGAATTATGGAAAATGATTTAACTTGGTAAAACCTAATTTCTGCCACTTAGGCCCAAGGTCCATGCGTTGTGTATAAATAAAGAAGTGGCAATCCTGACTGTGTACTTGGAGATTGTCAGTGAAGAATTCTGTGTGTGCAATTTGTTCTTCACGTGTGTTTTTGTGACTTAGGATTACTTGTGACCCAAGAAATTATCACCTGGATGATTGCATTAGACTAGTGTGTTTTGAGTTGTACTTTGATTGTGTCACTCCAAGCGTTTAAGCACGAGGGTTGTGTCTCTTGATTGAAGCTGTGAAGCAAGATCAAGATTTGTTTGAAGTGTGACTTCTTTTTTAATCTGTATCTTAATTGGTTGATATCACTGCTGTGATTGAGGGGAGTGAGTAGGAACTCAGGTCTAGTGTTAGACTAAAGTTGCATTGGGTAGGTCTTAAGTGAAGAGTGCAAACTGGTAGTTTGGCTCTGAATTAACAATGGTTATAGTGGATTTCCTCCCTGGCTTGGTAGCCCCCAGAGTAGGTGCGATTTGCACCGAACTGGGTCAACAATTCCCTGTTATTTACTGCTTTCTTTAACTGTTTACTGCTTAGCTTAATATTCTGTCCAGTAGTGGATGTCATAACATCCGTTATAACATCGATTGTCTGTTACAATATATTTAGAGCATGAGCATACCCTTTTTTGATCTTAAAGGCATTTGTTTTGGAACTTGACTTTGAAAATGCATTTCAAAACCTCCACCTGCATTTATCTTCGAATTTTATTTTATGTGTGTTGTTTTGAAAAATGGTTGTTACCATCACGATCCTCTTCAAATTTCAAGTGGATTAGAGTCTTATTTCATGAAAATTGGTTGTGTTTTGCTTAAGATTGATTTTGAAACCGTTTGACACAAACTTTCCTTGAGGTTGCTTTGTCTTGGCCCAAAATATTTGACTTGGAAGGGTCATGTATTATTAGGGTGGATTGATACATTGGATGTATCGCCACCCCAGTGGTTATGTCTTGCGTTTCATGTACTTGCCTTGCCCAATGTCTTGAGTTCGATCCGTGTGGATCAACTCTTTTAGCTATTTGTTGCATTTTCCCATGTTTTAGTGTTTTATATCTCTCTTCCATTGTTGATCACGTGTGCACGTTGGTTGAGATGGTAATATTTTGACCTACAATCCATAGGTAACGAGTTATATCCTTGGATAAGACACTCCCTTCTTTTTTAATGACTAATTTCTTTGTTTTTTCTTCAAATTTCAAACTAATGTAACTTTGCCATTTCCTATCATTTTTAAATGGTTCTTTTTCCAAATGTCTTGTAATTTTGTCTATTTTCATATGGTAATTAAAGAATCCAAGAACTTACATTCTAGAAACACTTTATACCATGAGAAAATCTCGCACTAATTTAGGGTTTTTACCCACCTCTCTTTCAATCTTTTTTTCAAAAATTCTGATTCAATTTCATAATTTAGGGTTTTTACCCTCCTTCCATTTATGTTGTATCAACTATCCAAGTCCTTGAAAAAAAGTTGGAACATCATTTGCTAGGACTATTATCTTTGGTCACTTATTACTTCAAGAGGAAGAAACTTCAAAGCTTGCTCAAAGGGATTCTCACTCAAGGCTGCTAGCTTACTTTGGGAAGTCTACAAGAGGTATGTGATTTCAAAACCTCTCATTGATATGCATCATATGCTGAAATTGATTTATGCTTGCTTAATGATTTGTGACTCTCATGAAAAAATATGTTTGATCTTGTTTGACATACTTGTTGTCATGAGGCTGTGACCTTCCATTTGAAGTAAGCAATGAGTTAGTTGATTGAATGCTATGTTTAGGCTTGCAAATTTTATGTTTGAAACTGTTCTTGAGTTGATTTGTCCAAATTATGTTTGCTTGCATTGAAGAAGTAACTGTCAGTTAAAACAATGCATTTGAACTGCTGTTTGATTTTTGGTATTGTAATATCAAAGTTTGTTGTTGTTTCTCTTTTAAATAAAACTCCATTGATTGATTTGTGTTGAAAGAGCTGTTAATCATGATTTGTAAGTTTCTTAGATCAGTATGATAGGTTTTGTTTCATTTGTGGTTGTTACCTTGAACTTGTATGTTTTCTTCATGAAACTTCTTACTTGCATTGTTGTAACATTGCTTGCCTACTTGCTTACACTTGATTGTCATCAATGCATGATTATTGCTCTTATGTTGTTACATATGACATATTTAACCTATGACATGCTTGCCTCAAGTTGTTACTTACTTGCATTAAAAGTTGTTTGCATTTAAACATGTGGTTGTTACCTCATTTTCCCTTCATCTTTGTCAAGATGTTTCAAGTGGCTTTTACCCCTTTATGTTAGTCTTGTAAGAACCTCTATCATGATATTGTAATATCTTTGTGCCTTATTGGTGGTAAACATTTTCTTTAATTGTAATATTTGCTTGATGTTGTCACATGCTTACATGCTCTTGGTTGTAACCATACTTGTTATATGTTCATCATGTCTGAATGAATGCTTGTGTATGCTTTTGATTTTGTTAAGTTGTTCCCCAAGTGATGGAACTTGTTAGTTCCCATCCAGTTTCCTTATTCTTTTCCCATTCCAAAGGAAAGTCTCCCTATTGACCCTTGGGTCATAGACAGCTCATTACCCTCCCTTTGACTTTGTTAAGTCATCTTGAACCATAACTTAGTTAAGTTGGAACCTACCCATTATACTTTTGCTTTAAAGTCTAAAAGACCTACCCCTTTGTTATGAGTATCTTTCAACTAGAACTTTAAGATAGAGTTTGTTAATTCTATGTAAGAATCACTGTCATGATTACTTACTCCCCTTTGGCTTTTGTAAAAGTCATTTCTTTTGAGCGTAACAACTTAGAAATAGAGAGTTTTGTCAAACTCTACGTAAGCATTGTTATGTTTGCTCCCCTTTGAACCTTGATCATAATCAAGTGTGCATCAAACTTAGTTAGGTGAACTATGATTGATCTGATTCTATCCTAGTTAGGATACGTAGGCAGATGACGCGATGTCTTTGCGGACAAACTTAGAAACTATCCTTAGGTCTTCACCTATCACTCTTGAACTTATACTAAATCCCAAGCTATAGCAAATAATTAGCAACTCATAGCATACAAACATACAAAAGGTTCCTGTAGAGTACTACATATGTTTAGGATGTGAAATACCTACCCTAAGCATAACAAACCCCCAATCCCCGATCTCTTAGCGTTGTTGTTACATCACGCAAAAATTTATTTCTTTCTTTAACCTTTCCTTTGGATAAATCAAAGTCCAGTTGTGAATTTAATGAATTAAGATTCAAGTTAATCAATAGTTTGATATCACGATTCTCACCGCAACAAAAATGGCGACTTCACTGGGGACATGCAACTTAAACTTGAGGGTTTAGCCTATTTTTCATTTGAATGCTATATTTGTGAATATTTTCTTACATGTATATTTGTAAATATATCTGTTTGTATGTTGTGGATATTGGGTGCTTTGAATAGTGAGATAATCCTAACCCGAATTTGAGTAACACATGAGATAGGATTGCGATATGATAAATCCTGGGCTATTGGGAGTAGTCCCAATATGTCTGACATATGATGTAATCACGCTCAGTGGAGACTTCCTTGAGATGGTTAGTAATGCATGAGTAGTTGTGTATTCACTAATTGTTTCAATGAGAGTCTGTGAAGCTGAGGAATTTTAGTGACACTTTTACCCCACTTGGCCTTTTTAGGACGTAGCGCGGAAATTGTTAGGGAGTAGTCCCTCAATAGTTGTCATGCAATGCTGCACTCAAACGAGTTTATCTTGAGAATATTGTTGACTCACGTAAGTAGTTGTGTTAGTTGGCAATATCCGAAGGATTTACTATGACTCTGGGAACTTTGATAGAACCCGTTCGGTAGATACAAATAACTCATAATACAAATCCATGGGGATGGGTAGACCTTTGACTCCATGCTTTGACCTTGAGCCTAGGGAGCCTTTGTGTGTGCATATGCATTGTGTTTATGATTACTTGCCTTTTTGTTGTGTGTGCATTGTCTCATCATAGCATTTCATATTGTGACTAGTTTTGTAAAACTCAGTTGATCTCTTTGTGTAAAATCCTAGAGATATCATGGATATTGGAACAAGAAACACCAAGAGATACATTTTCAAGAAGCCTGATACCTCCGAGTTGAGAAAGCTAGGAACTATGGTGTCAGAAGAATTTGGAAAAAGATATGGAAAGATTTTGAGCCTAGTCAGGATAGGGATGGAAGAAGGAATACTCAATACTTTGGTTCAGTTCTATGATCCATTGTATCATTTCTTTACTTTTCCCGACTATCAGTTGATGCCGACTTTGGAAGAGTACGCCTATTATGTGGGAGTCCCCGTGAAGGATCAGAAACCATACAGTGGATTGGAAAACTTACCTTCACCGAAAGAAATAGCAGATGCTCTTCACCTTGAAGCCTCCGAAGTTAAAGCCCAGCACGCAACCAAAAAAGGAGTAGCAGGTTTCCATTCAGATTCCTTAGTCAAAAAAGCTGCCTATCTTGCCAACGAAGGGAGCATGGATGCATTTGAAGCAGTATTAGCTTTGTTAATCTATGGAATAGTATTGTTTCCCGAGGTAGAGGAATTCATCAATTTCCCTTCTATTACCATATTTTTAAGTGGCAACCCTGTGCCTACCTTGTTAGAAGATGTGTATAATTCAATTCACCATCGGACACTTCAAGGAAAATGAGCTTTCCTTTGTTGTGCACCTTTGTTGCACAAACGGTTTGTCAATCATTTGCCAAAAACCGACGCTTTCAAGGAGAATCCCAATGGATGGAGATGGTTTCAAAGGATAATCTCTTTAATGCAAGCCGGTATTTATTGCTACAATCCCGCGTACGACCGAGGAGTTTACTTTGATCGTTGTGGAAGTTTCCCAAATATACCACTTATTGGAGTACGAGGAGGGATCAATTACAACCCAGCCTTGGCTAGACGACAATTTAGTTTTCCAATGAAAGATAAACCCAACAATATGCTTCTATCTGGTTTCTTTTATCTCAATGCCGAGGTAGCAGAAAATGTGAGAAATAACACAATTGATGTTTGGGAGAACATCCAAAAAAAGACGAAAGCAGATATAGGGAAAAGAAATTGCATAGCTTTAGAACCATTTACTCAATGGGTTCAATCTAGAGCGAAATATTTGAAGATGCCGTACATCCCAGAAAAGAATGCCCAGATTGTCATTGTGTCATCATCCTCTACCATTCTCGTTGAGAAGATGGAGGAGTATCAAGAACTACTTGCAATAGCGTAACTTGAGAGAGACACTTGGGAAGGAAAGTATCACGCGCTTTCTTTCGAAGCAACAAGACTCATCCGAGAAGTCCAATAAAAAGATGAATTGATAGATTGGCTCGAACGACGAGTGATTGATGGGGAAGCAACAAAGGAGAATTTATTTTTCTCTAGTATCAAGCCCACTCAAAGCAATCATGAATACTCCAATATGCCTCCTACCTCCAGAGCCTGGAAAGGGATAGTGGATAAGTTGGTAATGGAGAATGCAATCCTAAAGAAGTTGAAGAGGCCTCGTGTTTGAAGTCATTAGTTTAGACTATGGAACTTAGCCTCTTGATGTAATTTAGACTTCTTGTATTATATCTCAAAAGTTGTAACTTTTACCAAAATTGAATGAAATGAGGGTTTGACACAAATTGATCTTCTGAGTTTTGTAAAACCAGTTGCATTTGCATTGCATCTTTGCATTTTACTAACCATTCAAGGAAATTCAAATTTTTCTTTGCAGACATTAACATGGCACGACGAAGCAAATTCCCGTTTCCAGATTTGAAATTGGACAACCTCAAGATCTTGGCAGGCCTTGTTAGGAATCCCGCTGCTTTCATCGTAAAGTATGGAGATCTTCTGCCAGTACTTAACATTCAAATCAACAAGAACATGCTGCAGGCGCTCATTGAGTTTTACAGTCCAGTATATCATTGCTTCATCTTTTCGGACTTCCAATTGCTTCCGACTATAGAAGAATATTTGGCTTACATAAAGCTTCCCCTAACCTTCAAGGCTTTGTATGGGAAACCGAGAAAAAGAGACCTTGCCAAGGCATTACATCTTAGGCCAGATGAATTTCCTGCTGATTTGGTAGCCAGGAGTGTTTGCGTGGAATGGAGGCGAAACCATTTATGGAAATGGCTGAGTTTCGCTACGACAATAGGAATTTGGGCATCTTCTAGGCGATCTTGGCATTCTTGATCTATGGCTTGTGCATCTTTCCATGCTGTAATGAATTCATTAGTGAGGAGGCTATTCGAATCTTCATTATCAAAAATCCCGTGAATACATTTCTAGCAGACACCTACGTTGTCATCCACCGCCCGACTTTGTATAACCTCGGACAGTTCTCGTGTTGTACAACTTTGCTTAGCAAGTGGTTTTCTTCTCACTTGCCCAAGACTCATGTTCTGTGGAACCTCCCTGGCAAGGAAGCATGGGTCGCAAAATTAATAACTCTCAAGAACTATGATGTCAATTGGTATGATCCCAAAATCATTGGTGTAGCCATGATCCAAAGCTGTGGGGACTTCCCTAACATATCTCTCATCAGTACAAGAGGAGTTATCAGCTATAACCCAATTCTTGCTCGACGCCAACATGGATCTACAATCGGGCCGGAGCCAGAGCCAGAGATGCTAAAAGCCTATTTTTGTGAAAAAAGGTAGCAATGAAGAACTCGAGACCCAAGCTAGCCTTGCTTGGTGGCTTCCTTACATGCAAGGGATGACTGCAAAAGAAAATATAAGCTCTCTAGCTACTAAAGCCTATCTACTTTTGTCAAAGGAGATAACTTTGTCAATGTTCTACACTCGTGACTATGAGATCACGATGGAGCCCGAAGTTCCTATGCTTAGGGAAGAGATGAGGTATGCTTTAGTCAAGGCCCAGCGTGAGAATGAAGAGCTATGGGAGATTATTCGTCAGAGTCAAGCTCATCCCAGGTCTCAAGAAGGAGAAGAATCATCTAGTTAGATTGATAGATATTTCACCATTTCCTGCTTTCCCTAAAGATTGTAATCTTATGTTGCATTTACTTTTGTTGTAAGAAAGGTCTTGATTGTTAGCAAGGGCCATCTATTGTAATAGACCTTGATTTATCAATGAAAATTTGCTTTTAAAGCACGTTGTTACGTGTGTTCCTAATTTTTCTTGTAAGCAAAATTTGCTTTTTTTCCTTGAATGGTTGGTTCTGCGTTTGCATTTGCATGTGCATGTCATTCTGCATCGGTCTTGCATTGAGTTCTGCAGCTCATCTATTGTTCTTGTCCACCAGAGAGAAAGAGGAGAGTCACACTGAGTTCTCATGGATACAACACCTGAGCTCAAGCTCAAAGAAGGATGGCAGACAACGATCAGAGGATTGACCAGATAGACAATGACATCGAAAGGATTAAAGACAACGTCAGTCAGATCATGGAGGTTCTTAATGTGATAAAAGAAAAGATGGATACATAGGTTACAGTGGTTTCTGAAGTCGCTACAACAGCAAATCTTCCAATCGCTACAGCTACGACAGCTGGGATTTCCTACCACCGATCGGTAATCCTCAATCGTCCAGTTTTCAACCACAAGTTGATCCAATAACGACGAATCCCATCTTCACTCAGGCAGGAGGACCAACTCATGTTCGACCTATTTTCAACAATCACCAGCCAATCTTCGATATACCCGATGGTTCTGAGATGGAAGACGAGAAGCATGAAAAACTAAGTGTGGATATGGATATTATGGATAAAAGAATGAGAGCCATTGAAGGGAGTAATGTCTTTGGGTCAGACGCCAAGGACATGTGTTTAGTATCAGGACTGATTTTCCCACCAAAGTTCAAAATGCCTATGTTTGACAAGTATGAGGGTACCACTTGTCCCAAAGTTCACTTAATCATGTATTGCAGGCGGATGGCTCCGCATATCAAAAACGACAAGCTGTTGGTACATTGCTTCCAAGATAGCCTCAAAGGAGCATCCGCCAAATGGTACCTGAGCTTAGATCAGGAAAAGATCCATGGTTTTCAAGACTTATCAAACGCTTTCATTCAGCAGTACAAATATAACATGGATCTAGCCCCAGATCGTCGTCAGCTCCTTAGCATGACCCAAAAAAGTACTGAATCTTTTAAAGATTATACCCAAAGATGGCGCGGAACTGCAACTCAAGTAGAGCCACCCCTCACAGAAAAAGAGCTAGCTGATTGGTTTGTAGAAACCGTCAGGCCTGAGTTCTACGAAAGGTTAATTAGCAGTGTCACAACCAATTTCTTCGACATTGTTGTGGTAGGAGTAAAGGTTGAAGCAGGGCTGAAAAGTGGTAAAGTAACAACTTCAACTGTTAACTCCAGCACTAGTGCTGCCAAAAAGCCGGCCAACAACTTCCATAAAAAGAAGGAAGGCAAAGTAAGTGTCATAACATATGGAAAAGAGCACAAAATCCAAAAAGTCAATGACAACAATATCAACAACCAACCTATGTAGCAGCAGTGATGCCTGTTTTTCAACAACAAGCTCATCAGGGTCCCCAATAAGGGGCACCCAACCAACATCAGCATTACCACCAGCAAATGCAGCAACCTCAGGCTCAAGCTCCAAGAACAAATTACCGAAGTAATAAGCCAAGGATACAGCCCATTCCTATGAGCTACACTGAATTATTCCCCATGCTGATGGAAAGAGGACTTTTTTGAACGAGGAAGTTAGGTGCTCTGCCTAACCTGCTGTTGTAACCCAAAATTTGACCAACCATTTCTTGTACTTGGCTTATGTTTCATTTCATTTTTAGCATTTGCATTTGCATGGCATTTTTCTTAACAGGGGATCAAAAGGAGAGTCTCTTTGGTTTCAAACTCAAGCTAAGGTATTTTTGCAAACCATCAAGTGTTCATCATCACCATGAAGTTATTAGAATTCCTTGAGAGGAGAAGTTTGTGTATTGGAATCACCTCCCATCCTGAGGATCATCAGAGGGTTCTCAAGGATTAATGAGGTCTTGTTCTTGGTTGAGGAATTGTGCAAAACCTCATTGAGTACCTTATGGGTCATGATGGAGCTTGAGTAGTCATTCAATTCATCTGCATGAGGCACAGTCAAAAGATATGGAACTAGGGGTTCATCTGGTCAACCCAAGGTCAACTGTGGACTTGAGAAGGTTCAAGACTGGATTCTAAGTTACTTGAGTCATGGGAGGTCATCTAAAAGCATCCAGGATGTCATAATAAGATCAAATCAAGAGGAATCAAGAGTTCAAGAAGTTACTAAATTAGGGTTTAAGATGATTTCAGTGTAAAATCCCCTTCTTTAGTGCCTAACTTCAAGGACTATTTTCCCTATGATACAAGCTCGATCTCACTTTCATGAAAACATAAGAATTTTAAAGCATCCTTCAATCTTTCTTTAAAGTACAAGAACTCATCCATTGAGTTTTTACATCTCAAGTTATGATGCCAACAAGTTAGGGTCCTCAGATGAAGAGAATTTTGGTCAACTAAAAGTCAACCCACTTCCAAGGCAATTTTGGCCTAAAATCATGTTTCTCCTTGTCGCTACTACAAAAAAAGAGGTCGGCAGTGACTAGCAGAGTCGCCACCTATCGTTATTTATCCCAAAGAGGGGAAAGGAAACGATCGGAAAAAACCTGACGGAAACGGGAAAAGACGAGGTCATCGCAACCAAGTCCTAGGTTCGGGAGTCGGTTACGCAAGGGGAAGGTATGACCACCCCTCACGTCCGTCGTACTCGACGGGATCCATGCATGTGTTGTTTATCTAAAAGGGTGTGTAAACTATCTACGCTAAAGGGCTATGGACAAAAGAAAAAGAAAAAGGACTGACTCGGCAGAGCATCGCCGCTCTATGCCTACGTACTCCCTCGTGCAATGGGAAGGTCGGAGTCAACATAGTTCAACCAACTACGGCTAAAGGGAAGGGGGAAGGTTGCTCGCCAAGACGTTGCGCCTTGTGCCTACATACTTTCATCTGGTATGAAAGATCAGAGCAAACGTAGTTCGGGCTTACGAGAACACAGGTTGTTCAAAGGTTTTACCCGAGTAGGGTTAACAAACAGTTCTAACAGTTTGATGTATGCAGCTCGACCATTGGAGACTAAGGCATTACCGTTTGCGATACGACTGAAAGTTAACAAAACTCTTGTTTATGAAAAAGGTTTTCCTGATTAAGACCCCAAAGGGTGAAAAAGGTTTGAAGTGTTTTTTGTGTTTTTTATAGAAGAAATGTTTTGAACTTGGTTTGTGACTCATGTTTCACTAAAGACTATGATCTAAGAGCGAACGCGTCGTATATCGTCCAAAGGACACATACTAACATTCTAGATAATTGAGAGGCAACCACCCAATCATCATTTCCTAAATGGCTTAAGGCTCGTAGCATACAACACTTGTCATTCTTTATTAAGTGTTTTATGAATGTTTGAAGATGAGAAGAGAAAGGGAAAACTAATGGGAGACTAATCAATCCTAAAAGTTATCATGCAATGTGGACCTAAAGTTGGGATTCAAAAGGGAACTACCTAATTTTATCATGCATGGTTATAAGTATAATGTCTATAATAACCTCTCTTAAACAAGAGAGATTAAAAATCCTAAAGGAAGGAAGACAAAAGAAGAAGAATAAAATAAGACATGCAAATAAGAGAATGCATACATGGAATGCACAAGTAAGAACTCATAGAATGAAAGTGGGAGGAAAACATGTGTGGGGAAGTAGCCACTACAAGCCCATCTCAACCAAGCATGCACATGAGAATGCAAAGAGGAAAGAGAGAGAGATGCACCAAAATCAAGCAAACAAGTGTGACAAAGTCACTAAGAAAAAGTCCTCATGGATTCATTACTTTAGGTAAGCTTCAAGTTCCTCCTCAGGAGGGACCAAGCAACCTTAAATAACATTCCAAAGTCATGGGACAGAATGGAGGATGAGGAGAGAGTGCATAAATGCAAAAGCAAGCACATCACAAGAGAAAGCAAGCATATGCACAAAGGAAAAGCAAGAAAACTCCACATAGAAACCCTAATTAAAAGACTCAAAAGATGAACACAAATGAGCAAGCAAAAAGAATTGTCATGACCTAAAATTGAACCAAAAACATCCTTAACATGTTGATAACATGAATTACAAGGCATTGAAAGCTCAAGGGATCAAAAAATATCATATCCAAGTTAAACTAGGTCAAGATGTGTGTAGGAACCTCCCTTGGAGATGACTTGACTTGCAAGTCATCTCAAAATTAGGAAAAAGGCTCAACAATTACCAAATAAAATGCACAAGATAGCCAAACAAGTTGGCAAACAGAAGCCAAGGGCACAAGGTCCATATCCCCTCAAAGCACCATCAAAAGAAAATTGAATTCAAGATGTACCACTTTGAAATGGGAGAATCTAGGGTCAAAAGGAAAGCATCAAAAGTCAACCCTAAAGACAACCAACCAGGGGCAAAATGGTCCTCAAAAATTGCTCAACTCATCAAGTGTATGAAGATTAATTTTTGTTCATTTGGACCAAAGGGAGAAGGAAGAAACAATTAAAATATCAAACAATATCATAATTTAATTCAAATAAAACCTCTCCAAATAATTAATTCATTTTTAAATGAAAAATAAACTAAAAAAATAAAATAAAATTTCTATAAAATAAAGGACATTCCAAAGAGTTTAAAACATATTTTTTTTGAGAATTTTACTAATTGGAGAAGTTATTTAAATGAATTAAGTTGAAATAAGAAAATAAACAAAAAAGAAATGAAAATAAAATAAAAATAAACAAAACCGTGGTGCCAATAGCAAGAAAATGCAGTTAAAAAAGTGGACTGGGCCAAAAAGGGGGTGTGCATAGCATATGGGGCCCAAGGCGCCCAAATAAAATTAGGTCAGATCAATAATCCACCAGGGCTAGTCAACATGTGGAACAACATGGAAATCAATCAAAACCACCTGATCATTCAGTATGCACATCACAAGGCACATCACAGAACCATCTGGTCAAAAGGAGCATAGTATACGTCTTAATCATGAGCGTTAAACACAAGTATTCAGATCCAACGGCATGGACATTATCTTCCCAAAGGGAAAGTCAATGGAAAGTCCAAAAACCAGAGGGTGGCTGGAGATCCCTTGGTCATCTTTTCCGGTCACCCAACCACCGTGAACAGTCACCAGAAAATCACAATCATGAAAACTCAACCAAAATTAACAAAATCATAGTGCAAATTCATCCTCTCAACAAGAGGAACTCAAACCCAACCTTAGTTTTCACTTTTGAGCAATAAATAAACCAAATCAAAGACAAATGCAAAATAAGCAAAAGCTGAAAAGCTTAAAATCAGCCCACCAAAATGTCCAGAGCGCATCTACAACTCACAAGGAGTTCAAATCCACGTTTCATTTGCTCTAAGAACTCAAGAATGAGCCAAAATTCAAACAACAAAAATTATGCATCACACTGAAACCACACCAAATGCCAGTTCCTTTTATATATTAACGATCTACATTGTTTCTACGTCTCAAGTATGCAATAATGGCACATAAACAAATCTTAAAATGAGAGATATGGTGATTTTGAATTTACCTAGTGGAACACCTCCACTGGGTCTTGTCTTTGGCCGATCCTTTGAACAAACCACCCAGAAACGTTCCAAATGCCTTAAGGAAGCTTTTGATCAACTCAATTTTGCTTGCAATGGTGTGTAGATCCAAAACCGATTTTCAACTTGCTCTTACTTTTCCACCTTGCTATTTCTGCCAATTCACCACCAAAACGAGCTCTCTAGGTCTGGGAAGTTTCCTAGCCTCTTATATGTTGGGTTCAAATGAAAATGATGCTTCATATCATGTCCTAAAGCCCAATTCACAAATCAAAATTTTCACCATTTTTCCACTTGCCATACGCGTATTTATCCACTGCACCAACCTTGATTATGTTTCAAATCAATTCCAAATGGCTTGAGTTGATCAAAGGGCCAAGAATTAAGCCTTGTTTTAATTCTATGGTGGATTTCCAACTTGTTACTTCATGATGAAGAAACCATGAAAATGACCAATCTAAAGACCTCAAATTGCAAATGTGAAAATGGCAATGTCTTTAGAACATTATTTGCACTCAAAAAATGCATAAATTTGCCTTGAGAAAGTTCCAAATCTTTTAATTCTCAATTTCTCATTTTAAGCCTTCTTTAAGAAAAATTCAAACATCCAATCTTCAATCCAAGCTCCAACCATGACAAGAGATGATTTTGTAATGCAAATGGCCCGATTTGGAGCAAGTTTCATGTTGAAAAGATTTCCATTTGAAGTGGGCAAGTTGGTGAAATGGACCTATAATTTTATGACCTATAATGTTACTTTCCCAAAATACCCCTGACTTGTAACCCTCACAACCTGAGTTCTACAAATCATATGAAAGACTTCTAGTACTCTTTGGAAATCTAAGACCATGCCCTACAACTTTCATGTTGGCCAAAAGTTGAGGAGAAACACCCTTCTAGGTCAAAAATGGCTTGGAAGTTGGTTGACTTTTGTTGACCAAAATCACATTCATCTGATGACCTGTAACTTGTTTGGATCATAACATGAGTTCTATAAATCCAATGAAGGACTTCTAGTACTTAAAAGAAATCTAAGAACGTGCTCTACAAGTTCCATGTTGGCCAAAAGTTGAGATGAGACTTGTATCTTGAGGTAGGTGGTCTTGAAGTTAGGCACTAAATAGGGGATTTTACCCTGAGAACCCTAATTTAGTAACTTCTCACACTCTTGATCCTTGATGAATTGATCTTGAAATGATATCTCATGTATATTAACACAACATCCCATGACCATAGAGACTTTGAATTGAGTTTCAATCTCCTTCAATTTCACAATTGACTAAGGATTTACCTGGTGAAAAACCTAATTGCAACACTTTTGACTGGGGCTTGTTATACTTCACACATCAACTTGAATAAGCTCCAAATGGCTCTCAAAGCACTCAATCAGCTCTCCCAACATCTCATACCCATAATCATGACCTCACAATCTTCTGATGCTCTTTAATTGGCCTCCAAGTTAGGAGCTGACCCACACACATCCATTTATCCTTTCACAAGACATTGACCACTTCAAGATGTCCTGATGACCATTCAAGCTTGAGTAACAACTCTTGCTTAGGCTCAACCCTATGAGAAGACCTCTCTTGCTATTTACAACCTCCTGATCCCCTGTTCAATGAATTATGCTATGCAATGCAAATGCTAGAACAAAATGAAATGAAATGAAACATAAACCAAGTTAAGAAAAGGTTGAGCAAATTTTGGGGTACAACACTCCTCAACTTCAAATGAACATGAAAGTTGTCCCTCATGGTTTTAGCTTTCCAAAAAGTCCTAGAAGTCCTCATTATCATGTGTGGAGCTCAAGTTATGGTCTTAAAAAGTCAAGGGTATTTTTGGAAAGTTCATTATAGGTCATTTGTTTCAATGGTCATTTTCATGAACTTTAAGGCCTCAAATCCAATTTTGACCAACATGGAACTTATACCTAAGGGTCTCAAATTCACAATGGACTCAAAATTCATGGAGTTTGGTGCATTATGTGATCATGTGGACCATTTTAAAGGTGAAATGTTAACTTTTGGTCATGGTTCAAGTATCTTACATTACAAGTCACCTTTTGGCCTCATTTTTTTATCTTTTCACACCAATACATGGTCATAAAGAAGTTTACCACATTTGGACCAACATGTTCAAGTCATTGTGTGCTACTTTTTTCTCAAAATCACTTAAAAAGTCATGATTTGAAACTTGGTGAAAGGCTTTGCTACACGACCAAAATCATTCCACTTGTTTTCTACACACTCCAAGTAAGCTAATGCTGACCCAAAAGTGGAGGAAAGTGGCCAAACTCGTGTGTGGTGTACAAATGAATTTTTTGGCAAGAATTTAAAAACATACATTGCAAGCATTATGGGCCTACATGGTCATTGGAAATTCATCACATAAAAGCATTTTTGCTTGCCCTAATCATTAGAATGGCTGTTGCTGCGTGAGAAAGAGAATATCACATCAAAATTTCTCCAAAATTCTCATCTTCGAATCAGCTGTTTCTTGGGCTATTTCTCCAAATTTTTACTCATTTCCTCATCAGTGAAGATCATTGAGCTGAAGTTTGCGTTCCATTTCAAGAGCCAACGGAGCTGCTCTGTTCAGTAAGATTCTCTACTCATTTCTCTCATTCTAGACTTGCATTAGGTTCATTTTGGCTTGCATCTGAAGTCCTACTCAATGTACGCCATGTATGGATTGTTTTGGTTGATGTTTGATGCAATTTCAATTCATGCTCTCAAATAATCGTGGTATGTTTTCATGTCTTTTTAAGAACCTTTTTGCAAAATGGTTAGTGGATTTGGATTCCTTGTTGAAAGAGCTTTCATTTGGTACCAGCTTTTCCCATTTTTATCGCATTTTTGCGCCTGAGCTCTGGCGAGCATGCCAGAGAAGACGACCGGAGCCCTAGCTCCGGCGTCTGGTCATGTTTCAGGCCAAGGCTGATGTGGTTGGAGTTTGAATCATTGACCCCTTGATGTAGTGTGTTTCATTCGTTTGACTGAGCATGCGTGGGAGTTTGACTCCACGTGGTTTAATGAAACACCGAGTTTCATTAAACCTAGTTGTGTTTTGGATTGGGCTTAGTGCCATCTACTAATCACACCCCACTTTTGGTTGGCCCAATGCGCGTTTTCACTGTTTTCAGTTCAAATTGATTTTGCTTAACACACCTCCCATTGGTTTTCCACCTACTTTATTTTATTTTATTTTCATTTCTGTTTTCATTTATTTATTTTAAAAATAGTCTCCAATATCAAAACATTTCACAAAAACTATTTTCTTGCATTCGAAGGTGTTATTTAATTTTCCAAAATTATTGTTTCTGATTTTATTTTGTTTTGCTATTTTATTTTAATTTCGCAATTGGATCACTTTTATGGTGTACACCTTGTGTGGTTTTGATTGTTTGGACCTCAATCTTTATCTCCTATGACCATGGCCTCTTCCATACCTATATAAGGGATTGAGGTATTCTTGAGGATAATTTTGAGTGACCAAATATAATTTTTCATTTGTTTTTGGTTGACTTTTATTGTCCCTCGATTAATGCTCGATAAGGTGGAATAGCCTTAACAATTGAATTGTTTGGTGATGCTTTGAGTTGAGTTTGAATTTGAAGCTTTGGCTTATGTTTTCCCTTGGACTTGGTTACTTTGTGATTTTTATTTGGAATTTATTGAACAATATTCCTATTTTTGATGAAGCTTGGAAGTCAAGTCATCTTAGAAGAGGTTCATACAAACTAGTTTGACCTAGTTCCTTTGGGAAATGACTTTTATGGATCCCATATGCACCCTATGAGTCTTGATGTTTATTTATGACATGATTAAGGTGCTGGTTATTGATTTTTAGGTCACACATTTGTGTAACTTGTTTCACAAGTTACTTGGAAGTTAGGCATTTTCACTTGTTTTTAAGTGTTGAACATGAGATAGAGCTTTGGTTCTTCCATTTGCCTTGACAAGTTCTTGTTTGTGCATTTCTTCTTACCTTGATTGGAGCCTTTCTCTCTTGGTTTCACTTCTTCCCCACTTGCTTTGATCATCATTCAAGGTAATTTGGTTTTCATGTTTATGCTTTGAGTTTACCTTGAATAGTGGATCACTTCTAGCACTTGTTTGCTCTTTTCTTCTTCATGATCAATTTGAAATGTTTGGTTGAGATGATTTTCATGTGCTTGCTGCCATGGATTCTTTCTCCCATCTTCTCTTTGATCATAGCCTTTTGGTTTTGCTTTTTGTTTAGTTTTGTTTAAGTGATTGATGTTTGAATGGTTGTAGGAGTTGTTACTTCTCCCATTTCATCTCACTCTTTTTGACTTGTTTAAGTCAACTTGTTTTGATCATTTGTCTTTCTTGCATCATTTGTTTCTCACATATCATCTTTGTATCTTTGCATATCATGTTTGCATTTGCATTGACTTGTCTAAGTCAACTTTTTCTCTTTCGTCATTTCATCTGTGATTGAATTATCTGTTGTTTACAATTGACTGAGGATTTCACAATTGACTGAGGATTTACCTGGTGAAAAACCTAATTGCAACACTTTTGACTGGGGCTTGTTATACTTCACACATCAACTTGAATAAGCTCCAAATGGCTCTCAAAGCACTCAATGAGCTCTCCCAACATCTCATACCCATAATCATGACCTCACAATCTTCTGATGCTCTTTAATTGGCCTCCAAGTTAGGAGCTGACCCACACACATCCATGTATCCTTTCACAAGACATTGACCACTTCAAGATGTCCTGATGACCATTCAAGCTTGAGTAACAACTCTTGCTTAGGCTCAACCCTATGAGAAGACCTCTCTTGCTATTTACAACCTCCTGATCCCCTGTTCAATGAACTATGCAATGCAATGCAATGCAAATGCTAGAACAAAATGAAATGAAATGAAACATAAACCAAGTTAAGAAAAGGTTGAGCAAATTTTGGGGTACAACAGCTGCCCCTATTCAAACGACTTGGACCTGAATAAGTGAAAAGCGAACGGCTTTCACGCAATCAAGGTAAAAGACGGTTGAACACCAAAGAACCCGGAAATTTTTCAACCGCAGAAAAAATCTGAATACAGCAGTACTGATCTCAAAGCCACTCCATTGGGGAAAAAGAATACAAACGTCAAAAGTGGCGCCATGGTCTGGATACCATATTGGCGAAAAATAACAATCCAAATTACCGGAGTCTGAGTACTCCATAGAAATCGAAGCCTGAGTGCTCGAGGTAATCAGATCCTGAATGCTCAAAAACACAAATTGGAGCCTGGATGCTCAAAGAACAAATCTAAGTCTGGATACTCAAAAACTGGAGCCTGGATGCTCTAATGCAAATCTGAACCTGAATGCTCAATGCAATAAACCTGAGTCTGGATACTCAATTAATAAATCTAAGTCTGGATACTCAATAACCTGAGCCTGGATGCTCAATGCAATCTGAGCCTGGATGCTCTATGCAAATAACCTGAGTCTGGATACTCGGTTAATAAATTTGAGTCTGGATACTCAATAACCTGAGTCTGCATGCTCAATGCAATCTGAGCCTGGATGCTCTATGCAAATAACCTGAGTTTGGATACTCGGTTAATAAATCTGAGTCTGGATACTCAATAACCTGAGCCTGGATGCTCAATGCAATCTGATCCTGGATGCTCTATGCAAATAACATGAGTCTGGATACTCGGTTAATAAATTTGAGTCTGGATACTCAATGCAATAAGGAATATATTCATCAGGATCTAGATATCCTACAAGTTCAAGTCAAACGATGTTGCTGGGAAAAATATTAGGCGCCAAGGTCTGGATACCACACGACAATAAGAGATAACAATAACTACTATGATTTGGATATCACGGAGCATCGGATAAACTACCATGGTCTGGATACCAAAACTGCCTTTACCGGAGTCTGGATACTCGACGGATAAAGCACAAACATAAATTCATCAGGGTCTGGATACCCAACTGACTTCACCGGAGTCTGGATACTCGACGGAAAAAGGAAAACCTTGTCAACTAGGAATGGACCGGAGTCTGGATACTCAACGGACTAAGGAATTCATCACCATACTTATCATGATCCACTCAGATCTGAAGATGCTGCTAGGGAATAACATGAGCCGGGGTCTGGAAACCACGCGAGCTAAGAGAAATCACATGGTCTGGATACCAAAGGAGAAGATCAGACCTCCGAAGATACACCTGAAACAAAGAGATAACAACCTGGTTTATGTTTCACATGCATATGTTTGAAAATGGCGTAATGCTCCATACGAAATGGAAATGCTACACGTTTGGGTAGATGCTATGCACGTATGCAGATGCAATGGAACTAAAACAGCAAAATAAATGCTAGAGAAACAGAAACCATCCTGTCAGGAACAACAAACAAACCTGCAGGGAATGGCTTACCCATGCCAATAACGATTGGACTTACGCCAAAGCGAAAAGGCCCTGAAAGGCTCACCTACCGGGAACAAAATTCATACATGAATAGGAAATCCAAACTCAACCTAGGATTCAGATCACCACTTGTTGAGGAAAACGCCCGGACTGACTCTCCGGAATACAAACTTTCTGAGGAACAGATAACTCACCGAGTACTTAAAACATCCGGCTAAACAGCCCAACTTACTTGATAGAGAACAACAATGCCCTGAGCGGCCTTCCAAGAAACAACTCTCTTGGGGAACAAAGACCTAACTGTCGGAGGCCTCAGTCTGCACTGCTGGAAGCTGAGTTCCTACAATCAAACTGAATGAGAGGGAAAAGTACCAGGCCACTGCTAGGGAAAACTTGGCACCTACTCTGTGGGGATACACCCAAATTTTGAGTCGCTGGGGAGTAAACAAAATACTCGTACTCTGTGGAGGATTAAAAGTGCACCGACAGACTGCCAAGGGCATGCTAACCCACTGCACATAACTCTACTAGGATAGAGATGCAACTTCACCTGCTGGAGAACAATATTGTTTAGGGAACATATGAATCTATCCCTATTCATAAAACTTTACCCCAAGGGTAACACCCTGCAAAAGACAAACAAACAAGACATCCTATACAACAAGACTATCTTGGTCATCATCCGTGACATTATTTAGTTAATATCAGAGCTTTAACAATTATTGGCCAAGGCCTGCAAGTTTATGTATGCAAGTTCATCAAAAACATCGGGCGTTTTTCACAAACAAAACAGTAAAAACTAAAACAAAGCATACAGACAAGTACTGAATAGTATATGTTTATTGATAAACGGCCCGTAAATAGGCAAAGTTTTACAACAGATGCAACTCCTGAAAAGAGGAAGTTGCACAAAACTACCGGTATGCATAAAAGCAAATACAAAAGTGTACACTTTAAACAAAAAGTACAACAATGTCGGCAATGTGGCGCAGACAAACACCATGAGCTGATTCCTCTATGACTCGCTTGACCCTGACACTTTCCCGACGCTTCCTCTTCAGAAGAGATTGATTCGGATAAACAACCCTCAAGTTCTCCCAATCCACTAAGCAATGAAGTTCATACGCATACCACAGTCATTTTCTTTTCAATCCCTAACTTTTGCCTGAACCGCCCATTCGGGTTTTCGATTCACCAGGATACCCATTTTTGCCAAAGTCGCCTTTCCAGGTTTTCGACTTTGCGGGTTTACATTTTTTCATTTTATCCCTAATTTTTGCCCGAACCTCTTTTCCTTTTTTATGGTTCGCCGGGATGCCCCATTTTTGCTTGGACTTTTCTTTTTGTGTCCAGCGGGTCTCTTTTAAGCAAAGTATTTTTTTACTGCGTCTGCGTTCACTAGGGATGCAAAATCTTCACCGTCCATGGTGGATAATACTAAGGCTCCTCCAGAGAAAACCTTTCGTACAACAAATGGACCTTCATAGTTGGGAGTCCATTTGCCCCTGTGATCTGACTGTGGTGGGAGAATCTTTTTCAGCACAAGATCGTCCTTCTGAAAGCTTCAAGGGCGCACCTTCTTATCGTAAGCTTTCTTCATTCGGCTCTGGTACAAATGACCATATGCAATTGATGCTAGCCTCTTTTCATCCATCAGACTAAGTTGATTCAATCTGTTCTTAATCCATTATGCCTCATCAAGCTTTACGTCAACCAAAACCCTTAAAGAAGGAATCTCAACCTCTAGCGGTAGGACAGCTTCCATACCGTACACTAGTGAGAAAGGAGTTGCTCCGGTTGGTGTGAGTACCGTCGTACGATAACCGTGAAAGGCGAAAGGAAACATCTCATGCCAATCTTTGTATGTAACAACCATCTTTTGCACTATCTTTTTGATGTTCTTGTTGGCCGCTTCAACAGCGCCATTCATCTTCGGCCGATAGGGAGATGAGTTATGATGTTCAATCTTGAAGTTTTGGAATAACTCCTTCATCATCTTATTGTTCAGATTCGAACCATTGTCAGTAATGATTCGCTCAGGAATTCCATATCTGCAGATGATGTCCTTCTTTATGAATCTTGCTACTACTTGTTTGGTTACATTAGCGTACGATGCTGCCTCTACCCACTTGGTAAAGTAATCGATAGCTACCAGGATAAAATGGTGTCCATTAGAAGCAGTGGGTTCGATCTTTCCAATCATATCGATGCCCCACATGGAAAACGGCCAAGGGGATGACATAACGTTCAACGGGCACAGCGGCACATGAATCTTATCAGCATAAATCTGGCATTTATGGCATCTCTTCGCGAATTTGAAACAATCCAACTCCATTGTTAGCCAAAAATAACCAGCTCGTAGTATCTTTCGAGTCATAGCGTGTCCGCCGGCATGTGTGCCAAAAGTACCCTCGTGGACCTCTTCCATAAGCAAACTTGCTTCTTTTTCATCCACACACCTGAGTAGTACCAGATCATGATTCCTTCTATACAGCACACCATATGGGTTAAGGTAAAAGTTACCAGACAATCTCCTAAGAGTTTTCTTATCCTGAGTCGATGCCCCTGGCGAATACTCTTGGTTCTTAAGGAAATTCTGGATGTCATGGAACCATGGTTTACCATCGGAAACTCCCTTAATGGCAAATATGAAAGCGGGCCTGTCAAGGCGTGAGATAACAATCCTTGGAGCTTCATTCCAAAAATTAATCTTGTACATTGAAGACAGCGTAGCCAGAGCGTCTTCCATTTGATTCTCCGCTCTTGGCACATGGTGGAAGTCTATACGATCTAAAAATGGCAACAGTCTTCTTGCATAGTCCTTGTAAGGGATCAGATTGGGCTGACGAGTTTCCCATTCTCCTTCGATCTGGTTAACAACCAACGCTGAATCGCCATATACATCGAGATTCTTAATCCTCAGATCAATAGCTTCTTCCAAACCCATGATACATGCTTCGTACTCGGCTTCATTGTTGGTGCAAGGAAAAGTTAATCTGGCAGTGAAAGGGATATGAATTCCATGAGGAGTCATGATAATTGCCCCAATTCCACTACCGTATGAATTAACTGCGCCATCGAATATCATCTGCCATTGAGACCCCTTCTCCGGACCTTCAGTGGGTAATGGCTCATCACAATCTTTCTCTTTCAAGTACATAATGTCCTCGTCAGGAAATTCAAATCTCATTGGTTGGTAATAATCAATTGGCTATTCAATAAGGTATTCTGACATAACACTCCCTTTAATGGCTTTCTGAGAAACATACTGGATGTCGTACTCTGTCAGTACCATTTGCCATCTGGCAATCCTTCCAGAAAGTGCCTGCTTTTCAAAGATATATTTAATCGGATCCATCTTTGAAATTATCATGGTTGTATGATTGAGCATGTACTGTCTTAAACGTTTGGCCGCCCAAGCGAGTGCACAACACAATTTTTCAAGCATTGAATAACGGGACTCACAATCTGTGAACTTTTTACTCATGTAATAAATCGCATGCTCTTTTCTCCATGTCTCGTCGTGTTGACCGAGAACACAACCCATACTATTCTCAAGAACCGTTAAATACATGATTAATGGTCTTCCAGCAACTGGGGGTATCAGTATCGGAGGCTCCTGCAAATACTGTTTTATTTTGTCGAATGCTCTTTGACAATTTTCATTCCAGATAACCGCCTGATCTTTCTTTAACAGTTTAAACATTGGTTCACATGTGGCTGTTAGATGAGATATAAATCGAGCGATGTAGTTCAATCTCCCTAAAAAAACCACGAACTTCTTTTTCAATCTTCGGTGCTGGCATTTCTTGAATAGCTCTTATTTTTGCAGGATCTACCTCGATTCCTTTTCTGCGGACGATAAACCCCAATAACTTTCCGGACCGAACTCCGAAAGTGCACTTATTTGGATTCAACCTCAATTTGAATTTCCTCAGCCTCTCAAACAACTTCAATAAGTTGACCAGATGCTCTTCCTCTGTTTGGTACTTCGCAATCATGTCATCAACATAGACCTCGATCTCATGATGAATCATATCATGAAACAAAGTCACCATTGCCTGCTGATAAGTTGCCCCTGCGTTTTTCAACCCAAACGGCATCACCTTATAGCAAAATGTTCCCCACTGTGTAATGAATGTTGTTTTCTCCATGTCTTCCGGTGCCATTTTTATCTGATTATAACCGGAGAAGCCATCCATGAAGGAAAACATCGAGAATTGAGCCATATTGTCGACCAATACATCAATGTAAGGGAACGTGAAATCATCCTTTGGGCTCGCCTTATTCAAGTCTCTATAATCAACGCACATCCGTACCTTACCATCCTTCTTAGGTACAGATACAATGTTGGCGACCCACGGAGGTTAAGTTGTCACGGCTAAAAATCCAGCGTCCAACTGCTTTTGAACTTCTTCTTTGATTTTTACAGCCATATCTGGTCTCGTCCTTCTGAGCTTCTGCTTGACGGGTGGACATTCTTCCCAAAGTGGCAATCGATGAACCACGATGTCAGTGTCAAATCCGAGCATATCTTCATAAGACCAAGCAAAGATGTCACTATACTCTCGAAGCATCTCTATCAACCTTTGCTTGATGTCCTCTTGCAATGCAGCCCCTATTCTGACATTTCTGACAACCTCTTCAGAACCCAAGTTGACGACCTCAATCTCTTCTTCATGAGGCAGAATGATCTTCTCTTCTTGTCTCAAAAGTCTTGCTAACTCTTCGGGCAAGTCTTCATCCTCATCAATCTCTTCTTCAGCTTGAAATACCGGGTTATCAAAGTCAAAGCGAGTCATAGAAGATTCTTGATTGGTGTCATCTGCAATGATATGAGACCTGCAATGAAAATGGTTAAGTGCTTCAAATGATATGCAAACAAACACATTGCCATTTTATTGTTAAAAATAAAACAAGAAAAAAAGAGATCTCAAAATTTGAATGGAAAAACGCCCTTTGATTAATAGATGAAACAGTATTCAAACATAAACAGACAAGCCCTAAAATAACAAAGCACTATGCTCCGGGTAGAATATAGGGTCGTACAATAATTGAAAAACAAAAGCATTATTGTTCATTGGTCACTTGGACAAATTCCTCAATGGACCAGTTGCATAGACGTTGTCCTGGAATGCATGGTTTGATCCAGGCATCCATATCGCAGTCACTGTCTCCAGCTTCATCATCAGAAATGGCATTAAGCTGCTCGAAGAAGACACCCCCGCTAGTAAACCTAATCGGCCCCTTGAACTTCGGCGTGCTTTGTGAAGACGATGGGCGGTACCCCAGACCGAACTTGTCTTGCTTCTGAGGTATATCAATCACCTGCCCCCAGCCTTGGGCTGACCCAGCTTGTACCACAGCCTGCGCTTCTTTGAAAGAAGACATAGCCACTTCAGGCTCTTTTCTCACCACTGGCGACTTATCCTTTAACTGAACGGTTTCAAACGCTTGGCACAAGGTCTCATGAATTTCCCCATCTAGTTCTACATACTTGAAAGAAGACAGATGGCTAACCATGATGTCCTCTTCTCCACATACTGTCACAACAGTGCCACCAACCATGTATTTCAGCTTCTGATGTAGAGTCGATGTAACAGCCCCAGCCGAGTGGATCCATGGTCTGTCCAACAAAAAGCTATAAGCAGGCTGAATGTCCATGATATAAAACACAACGTCAAAAAATTATGGGCCCACTTGTATAGGCAAAGTCAGCTCACCAAAGACAGACCTCCGAGTACCGTCGAAAGCACGTACAACCAAATCACTTGGTGTACAAGTAATGCCTCGAGTATCTAGCTTCATAAGTGCCTTCTTCGGTAGCACATTCAAAGATGACCCTGTGTCAACAAGGACGTGGGACATAACCACTCCTCTACATTCAACAGAAATATGCAGCGCACAATTGTGATTTCTGCCCCTTGGCGTTAAGTCTAGATCTGTAAATCCAAGGCCATTTCCCGCGTTTACATGCCCAACAACCCCTTCAAGCTGATTCACTGATATTTCCTGGGGCACGAAAGCGGTACTCAATACTTTCATCAATGCATTCCTGTGAGCTTCAGAACTCAACAACAGCGATAATATCAAAATTTTGGAAGGGGTCTGCTGTAAGTGCTCGACTATCTTGTAGTCTCTTTTGCATATCATCCTCATGACTTCCTCCACATCATTCTCCAAACATTCCCTCTCACCAGACTGGGAAGTCTCTTCTATTACCATCTTACCCTTCCTTCTATCTTCTTTTTCAGCCACCACTTCGGGTGATGCAAAGATCCTGCCGCTTCGGGTCATCGCTCCTGCTCCCACAACATTCTCTACTGACTCCACAGGAAAACTTTTCAAATCTATCTTCTGACCATTACAATACACCTCAGCTCCGTAGTTCCACGAAATCTCTTTGGTGCTCTCATAAGGCACGGGTCCTGCTTTGGTAATAGTGATTGTTGGTGGCCTAGGAGGCGCTGAAATAGTTATAGTCTTATATGGGACCGAGATCGTAGCGACCTCATCCCTCTCCTCACTTACTTCCTCAACAAGTTTCTTTTCTGCGGTCCGTTCAAACTGCAACGTCCCCTCATCTATCATTCCTTGGATACACCTTCTCAAATCAACACATCCCTCAGGATGACTTAAACAATCAACACAGTCCTCATTGCAGCCTGGGAATACACCTCCTCCCAACAATTTGCCTTTCACAAACTTCAATGGAATTTTTAGTTCATTCACATCCATTATTAAATCTAAATTCTCCTCCACCAAGATAGCACCAACCCTAGCCTGCCCATGGTTTGGCATAGGGTTTTGCACAACGTTAGGTGCATCATGAAAAAATTTATTGCTTTGCTGTCAATGAGATTTTGCAGCTTGTGTTTAAAAGCCTTGCAATCGTCAATAGAGTGACCAGGCGCCCCAGAGTGAAACTCGCAACGGGCATTTGCGTCATAGCCAGGTGGGGGAGGACCTGTCAAAGGAGCTAGAGTCCTTTTCTGAATCAATTGCAGCTGTAATAAAGTATGAAGTACTTGAGAGTAGGGCATCAGTGGAGTATCAAATACTCTATTCGGCCTGGCCCTATCAGGAAACCTCCTATAACCTTGCTGATTTTGTTGCTGTGGCTGATACTGTCTTTACTGTTGTTGTTGTTGTGGTTGTTGTTGTGGTTGCACATGAATAGTAACACTGGCAACTTGCTGTTGGCGATATTGGTTCTGTGGCTGACCCCTTCCTCTTCCTCTAGAACTTGTCACTGAGTTAACGTCACCTTCCCGCTTCTTGTTTCCAAATACCTTCTTTCCTCCTCCTCCAGATGAGGGTACTTCTCCCGCCTGAATCTTTCCAAGCTTGACGCCGTTTTCCACCCTTTCACCGGTGATTATCAAGTCTGAAAAACTTCCCGACATACTGCTAATTAGTTTTTCATAGTACACCCCTGGTAAAGTAGCAACAAACATGTCCACACACTCCCTTTCTACCATTGGTGGTTGTACCCTAGCAGCAAGCTCTCGCCACCTCTGGGTGTATTCTTTAAAGCATTCGTTATTCTTTTGGGAAAGATTCTGCAACTGGACTCTATTTGGTGCAAGGTCACTGTTGTACTGATAGTGCCTTACAAAAGCTTCGGCTAGGTCTTTCCAGCTATGGATGTTAGTGGGCTCCAGCCCCATGTACCACTCCAAAGAGGGACCAGACAGGTTGTCCTGGAAAAAGTGCATCAAGAGTTTTTCATCTTCCGAGTACGCAGACATCTTTCTATAGTACGAGCGCAGGTGAACCCTCGGGCAAGTAGTTCCTTTGTACTTATCGAAGTTAGGAACTTTGAATTTGTGGGCCACTCTCAAGCTTGGGATCAGCCCCAGGTTAGACATATCTAGCCCCATAGAATTTTGGCATTCAAGAGATCTCATCTTCTCTTCAATCATCTTAATCCTTCTATCAGCCTCAGAAGGTACTTTAGCATTTATAAATCTTGGCGAGAACAAATCCTCCTGCCTATCCTCATTCCAGGTATGGTCCATGCTACCATGTACAACACTTGTGGTGTCGAGGCCAAAACCGTTTCCATTTCCATTGCCACCATTAGCAAAACCAACATCATTAAAACCTGTTGTATTTCCAACACCATCAGCGTGACCACTCCCTCTAGCAGTAGGGACAACTAAAGTTGGCATAGAATTGTCCGCACGAGGAGTTTCTATATGAGGAGGGTTAGAAGCAATCCCACCATGTAACACCCCATCATTATCCACCCATGCAACAAGAGGTTGCACCAAAGTTTGAAGTTGCGCCTGGCCACTAGCAACCCCTTGCACGACCTCCATCAGTTGTGCCATACGATCTCTCATCTCTTGTATTTCTACCTGCATCTGATCCATCAGTCTTTTCTGGTTTCCTCTGGTACCGTAGCGGTGAGTTATCTGATCTGTAATCCTGAAACACTAGTGGCACAAGAAACAAGATAGGGTTAATAGTTCCGATGTGCCTGCAAATGCGAGAAGCATGCTAAAATGCAGACATGTGTTTATGCAATAGGGACATTTCCCCCTCGATTCTAGTTTCCAGGAAAAACATGACAATGGAGAACTCTTCTGATAAGCATAGAATACTAACTCCTCGTATATAGATCAAAAAGCCATCAGGCAATGTACAAACTACAGCTGAGTACAAATAAGGAAAAGACCTCAACCAACAAGCCTGGCGATGGTCAATACAACAAATAAACAGCAAAAACTACAACAAAAATAAACAGAACAGGTCAAGCAGGATGACGTGATCGGAAATCCTCTAATAGCCTCAATGTCTCAGGATGATCCGGTCTAGCAAGTAGCCCCTGAATAAGCAAATCCTGCTGGCTGACAGTATGCTGTAGGTTATTGACGTGATCCTCCGAAGCTTCTTCAGGCCTGCATCTCTTGGAGTCAGCCCTCAACCTAAGATCTTTCAAGTTCGCGATCGCTTCATTCAACATGTATTCAATGTCTCATCTAAGTGATGCTTCTGCTGCAATTTCCCCATCTTTGGCATTAAGCTGAGCTTTCAGCTTGCTGATCTGAGGTTTTAACCGATATTCACGCTCCTTGTTGTTAGTGAGCGTGGCATTCCATATTGATTTGAACTTGGAGATGCTCATGTAAGCCTTATCCAACTCTCCTTTCCTGGTGGCAAGGACACTGTAAGCGGCATTGAAATCTCGGCCTGTGCGCTCTCTGTCATTAGTCTCCTTAGTCAGGTACGTACCCAGTTTGTTCACAAGCTCGGTTTGTCTTCTGAAAGAAGGAACTGCATCTATCTTCTCACTGCGAAGCTAGATAATCTCTTTCTCCAATTCTTCATTTGCTTTTTTCAATTCTTCCTTCTCAGACAAAACCTGATTATACTTCTGGATATCTACTGTGGTAGGCTCTGCAATCTCAAGAGGATGCACAGGCTGAATAGACGGATATGGCATCATCAACTCTTTGGCTCTACTCTGAATCCAAACCAAATAGGGAGCGTATGCTTGACTATTACTCTTTCCCAAGGAAACCTTTCCTCTCCTGTGGACATTTCTCCAGGCATGTTCAACCCTAGCTAAAGTATCCCCCTCCAACAGACCAGTGAGATACAGAGATTCCTGTATCTCTTCATCCTTTGGAGGACCTCTCAGTGCATACCCAAACTGTCTGATAGCAATGGTCGGGTTATAGTTTATGCAACCTTTCCTTCCGACCAGCGGGACATTAGGAAAGCTTCCACAACTATAGATAATCTCAATGCCCAATACATCCCTATCAAACCAAACAATGTCTTCGGCGGACAAGCTCATCAAGCGCTCGGACCATTCCGAAGTACCAGCAGTAGCAGAGAACAGACCAGTCTTGGGAAGGTGGCTCCTGAACCACATATAGAGTAAAGGTGCGAAACAAGATACACTTTTCCCTCTCTTATTCTCGTTCTTGTAATGTACGTGTTGCACCCCAAAATTTGGCCAACAATTATTTATTCATTGAGTATTTGAAAATGGATACCTTCATCAGAAAGTTCAAGAGATCCTCAGAAAATTGGTTGAAACCAGGGTTGTGTGCTTCACAGTTTGAGAGTTGTGAGTGCCCCTCAGATGATTCTGAGACTTTGAGGATGAACTTGATGTTTTGAGAAAGCTTATGAGATGCCTTGATAGCCTTCATAAAGCCCAGAGGAGTCATTATGTAAGAATTCAGAAGATTCAACCATGAATGGTAGAATTAGGGTTTTGACTGGGTCAACCCTAGACCAGCTGAAGATTTGGAGAAGGTTGAGACTTAATCCAAGGGCCATGAGATCATGGAATGATGCATAGAGATGTTATAAAGAGGATTCCTAGACCAACTCATCATGATTGAGGAGTTTTGAGAAGTTTTGAGTTAGGGTTTCTGAGGATTGTCAGTGAAAAAACCCTAATTTGATCCCTATCTTCCAGGCAGTTTTAGCACTAGATGTGTTTGATATCTCATTTTCCCCACAACATGAATGTTGTAGAGCTTGTTCTAAGCTTTAATTTGAGTGGTGGAAGTCCTTGATAGGAGTTACAGAGCTCAAGTTATGGTTTTGACAAATTGCAGGTCAGCAGAGGTATGTGAATCTGGGTCCTTGAAAGTCACCCAACTTCCAGACAACTTTTGCCCTAGTAGGTTGATTCCTATGGTTTCTTGGTCAACATGAATGTTGAAGAGGATCTTCTTAGCTTTAATTTGAGTGGTAGAAGTCCTTGATTGGATTTGTGGAACTCAAGTTATGGTTTGAGCAAGGCAGGGGTATTTTGGTCATTTGTCAGTTATAGGTCATTTTAGCCAATGCCTAAAACTCCTATTTCCAAGCCTCAAATGGAAAAACTTAAAACATGAAAGTTGCTCAAAATGTGATTTTAAGTCTAGAAAGAAGGTCACAAATTGTTGAAAAAGCTCATAGCACAAGATTCCATGATTGGTCAAAAATGAACTAAAAATGGCTTATAACTTTGAAAAGTTGAAATTGAAAAGTGATTTGGGAGATCTACAAATCCAAAATAGGTCATCCAATATATCATTTTGATTGAAAAAAACATTTTGAGAAGATTGGTTTAAGTGGATTTTCCATTTGAGGTCCAAAAAATGAGGTTTCTTTGTTAATTTGTTACTTGCAAATGAAGTTAACTTTGAAAATCTTTACACAAGCCAATGTAAAGCCTTATTTTGGTTCATGACACTTGAATATCTCATGTAAGGAGTATTTGGCACGAAAATAAGGAGTAAGAGCATGAGATAAGAGGTTTTGAACTTATCATCGCATGATACTTTCATGAAGTTTCTAGATGATTCTAAGGAGTTCTAGATCATTCTTCCAATTGTTATTTAAAGAGGGTAATACACTAAATGCAAGGTTGGTTGATAGAGAGAGAGAGAGAGAGAGAGACACCATTGAAGAAAGTTCCTTCAAGTTCAAGAAAGTTGTGATTTCTGCCATTACAAGCTGTTTCCTTCGAAGCTTTTGCAAACAGAAGAGAGTGCATCTTCTAAGGATCACATACAAGCCATTGCAAGCCTTGAAAGTACTGCAAGCAACCTTCACCATCATTTCTTGAGCAGGTTTTTCTCTTCTTCGAATCTCAATATTTATGAAGTTTTAATTGGATTCTTGACCATAGGATTAGTGTAGGAGGTTAGTAGATTGATCCCTGAAGGTTATAGCACAATCCATTAAGTTTTGTAACAGGTGTAGGAATCTTGAATCTTCCATAACTGACTGTTTAAGAAGTTTTAGGTATCAAGAATTAGTGTATAATGACCAGGATAGCTTGTCGAGTATCTGTAAGCCTTTAGCTTTGAGTTTGCTAAAGTTTGATAGCAGTTAACCATGGTGGTGCCAAGGTGTTCAAGCTTTCGGTTAGAAAAACCTAGGAGGAGTTAGAAAAATCTAGTCGTACCATCTTCTTCTAGGCATTTAGCAGAGCAAGTTTTGTGTTGGGAGCGTGTGAAATCATGGCGTGTGGAGAGAGCTAGAAGAGCTCGAACGTGCGTGCATGGAGGCAAGGGGTTCTGTAAACCCTAGTTTGGTTGGAGAAGACGAAGGGATGTCCGTTGGATCAAGTCCTGGTATTGACTAATTCACCCAATCCAACGGCTGTGGTTATATCTGAGAAAGAGAGGGAAAATTTGAATTATTTGAAACGCAGCGTTTCATTTAGGGAGCCATTCTGGGCTCAATGCTATTCGCCCCCCCCTTTATTTGGCCCAATTGGTTATAACTGGCGCGTATTACTTTTCTAACCCCCCCTCCCTTTTATTTCTTTTAATTGTTTTAATTTTCTTTAAATATTTTTCTGATTTGTAAAATGCATTAAAAATAGATAAAAAATGTTTTTTAATTTCTTCTTTTTTCTAGGAGTAGATTAAAATGTATAGAAAATTATAAAAATAAAATTGAGATTTTATTTTTATGTTTGATATTTTTGGTAGATTTTCCAATTAAATAGCTTTTTAATTGTTTCATTTTGATATTTGATTTTGTAGGAATTGTTTTAGTACTTTCCATTAATCTTTTTTACCCATTCTTTTTGGTGCAATTAGATGATGAATCATACTTCCCCATAGGATTTTTTCTAGATTTTTTTAGAATTAATTTGATTAGTTTAATTAGGGTAGACTTAGGGCTTCCTAATTAGGGTTTAGAATGGTGTTTAGGTGATGATTCCTTTCTTTGATTAAGTTTTATCTTGATTTTTAGGTAGAAACCTTTATAGATGTTATGAGTAGGTGTTGAGGACCCTTATGAATAATTGATAGATTTTTCCCCATTAGTTTAATATTTTTAGGTATTATCTGAGGGTTGCCTGATGATTTGGCCTGTTCAGTGGGTTATCTGTTCATCTGTGGGGTTCATTCTGAGGAATTTGATGAGGGGCTTGTGTGGCCTTGAGGATATCGATGGTGAGCATCATAAGGAGAAGCTTGTAGATCAAGATGCAGAGACCCAGAGCTTGTCTCATCTCCTGTCTGTGAGGTTTGAGAGCCTGAAGTTTGAGGGAAGTTCATGGTACTTTCCTGAGGAAGGCACTATGAATGACTTTCATCCTTCCTTCTCACCTCTTTCTTAAGTATCCAATGATGTTGGAGCCAACTTGTGAGTTTAATTTCTCCTGAGGAGGAATGTAAACTGATCACATGTTGTTGAGCCACATGGGATACAACTCCTAAGTGGAAGCCTCCTAGTACTTTCCTGAGGAAGGTCCTATGAGTCTATTCACTTAGTTCCACTAGTTGATCTAGGATTTCTCAAGTATCCAATGATGTTGGAGCCAACTTGTGAGTTTAATTTCTCCTGAGGAGGAATGTAAACTGATCACATGTTGTTGAGCCACATGGGATACAACTCCTAAGTGGAAGCCTCCTAGTACTTTCCTGAGGAAGGTCCTATGAGTCTATTCACTTAGTTCCACTAGTTCAGATAGGATTTCCTAAATATCCAGTGATGTTGGAGCCTGCTTGTGAGTTTAATCTCTCCTGAGGAGGGATGTAAACTGATCACAGTGGTTGAGCCACATAGGGTATGACTCCTGAGTATACACCTCCTAGTGTTCTCCTGAGGAAGACACTATGAGTATGATTGCTTAGCTCCCTTTCTTTGGTAAGCTTATTGTGAAGCTTGAAGACTGGGAATGATTTCTCCTGCCTAGGGTTCTGCTTGAGAGTTTTTGCTTAGGTTTGTTTAGATCCTGTGATTAGGGTTAGGATTAGAGAGTAGGTGATTCTTTCTCATGTGTGTTTTGTTTACCTGATGGTACTTCATTTCCTTTATCTGTATGATTGCAGTTTACTGTTTTGCTTGATAGCATGTTGATTATTTTCAGTATGATTGCTGTTATTTCATGACTGGCTTGAGGTTGAGATGAGCTTGTGGAGGCTGAAGCCCCACACACATTTCCTCCCTCACTTGCATTGCATGCATTTTACTGTTAAAGCTGATGCTTTTGTCTGTTTTGGTGTATCATTGACATGATCCCTTAGGGCTCTCATTTCCTTTGATAAGGATTTGATGATAGACTTTTAGGTTGAAACCTATGCATGACAACATCTAGGAGTTCCCTGTTCAAACCTCAACCATAGGATGAATCCATGGCATGATAACAATAGGACTTGATAGTCTCCCTCCTAGTTGAGCCATTTTAACCCGTAGTTAGCCGAACTACGTTTGCTCTGATCTTTCATACCAGATGAAAGTACGTAGGCATAGGATGCGATATCCTAGCGAGCAACCTTCCCCCCATAACCCGTAGTTAGCCGAACTACGTTGACTCTGATTTCTCATTCTCTGATGAGAATACGTAGGCATAAAGCGCGACGCTTTGCCGAGTCATTTTTCTTTTCTTTTTTCAGCCAGCCTTGATAGGTAGATAGATTATAACCAACCCGTCCAAGTAAACAAACAAGCGAGGATCCCGTCGAGTACGACGGACGTGAGGGGTGCTAATACCTTCCCCTTGCGTAACCGACTCCCGAACCCAGACAATGGTTGCGATGACCTTGTCTTACCCTTTTTCGTCAGGTTTTTCCGATCGTTTCCTTTCCCGCTCTGAGGGATAAATAACGAAAGGTGGCGACTCTTCTGTCATGCCGGCACCTTATTTTCGCGCAAGCGACAGCTGGCGACTCTGCTGGGGACTGCGATGGTTCCCTATGCGAGTCTCGCCTTGGGTTTTCTTCCTAGCTGTCTGGGCCTGTCCCCAGCAGCTGGCGACTCTGCTGGGGACTGCGATGGTTCCCTATGCGAGTCTCGCCTTGGGTTTTCTTCCTAGCTGTCTGGGCCTGTCCCCAGCAGCTGGCGACTCTGCTGGGGACCGAACCCAGAATCTCTGGTTCTCCGGTTCCCTATGAGAGTCAATCCTATCGTTTGTGTGTTTGCTTGTTGGGTTGCGTTTATTTATCGCATTTTTACTTCCCGCACTTTACTTCCCGCATTTTATTTCCCGCATTTTATTTCCAGTTCGATATGATTATCTGTGCTGCTGTGGGAGAGGGATGTTACTGTGAGTGAAAAGCCGGACCTGGGCTTTGAGTACACACCTAGATATAGTTGCGGAGAAGTAGTAGACGAACCTGTCTGCTGAGCAGGCACAGTTCCCTACGAAAATCTGCGCTCAGACGAGATTCTTGCAGAGGTGCTCCTTTCCGGTCCTGAGGATCTGAGAGGAGTCCAGACGTGAGGATTGTCGACTCTGGGGACCGATCATTTGGAAGTCAGCTAAGAGAGGCCTCTTCATGACTTGACGATGCCACTCCTTCTGGGAATCGTATTGTCACTCATGAAAGTCTGTGACGCTGACGACCGCATAGGATGCCGTACCTTTGTCCGTGGATTAGGTCCATCATACCTGTGAGTGGGTTGGGATATTGCAGGAAACTTTGACCTCCAGACTACCTGGTTTTCTTGACAGTAAATCAGTTATGTTGGGTTCTCAGTTGCAGAGATGTTCTTGATAGAGCAAGGGTTTGATCAGAAGATCTTATCATCGGGTGTTCGTCTGTTCCCGATGGAGCAGGGTTTGATCAGAGGATTTTATCATCAGGTGTTTGTCTGTTCTTGATAGAGCAGGCTTTGATCAGAGTATTATTATCAGAGGTTTGTTCTGGATGGAGCAGATTTTTGAGTGAGGTCTGAGGATCTCGTCAGCAGTTGTTATTTTGTTCTTGATAGGGCAGATTTTGAGTGGGGTTTGAAGATCTCATCAGCAGCCGTGTATTTGTTCTTGAGAGGGCAGATTTTTGACTTGGGGTCCGGAGACTTCATCAACAGATATTCCTTGATCTTGCATCCGGGGTCTTTATTATCAGGCCTTCGTTCTTGACAGAGCGGAATTTTGGTTTCGATCCTACCAGATGGTTATTCACAGCTGATCAGAGCAGTGGGTTTACACCGGGGTTTCCTTCTCATCAATGACTGTTGACATCGAATCTCCACAGCAGCTACCCGGATATATTATTGCATGACTGCATTTTGCATTAGCTCGCATATTCATGTTTGCATTCCATTAGCATGTGTCTGTGCTGCAGGCGTGTTTCGTACCCTGATCCTGGTGTCCCGAGCAATATGAGATATTTTCTTCCATGAATGGATCCAGTCTTATCACTGCATTAACACTATGTTGGCACGTTGACACCAGAATCAGGGGTGATCTCCTGAACGTACAGACACCCATAATTCATCTTGCATGGCAGAAGCCAGGACTTGTCTTCTAACCTTTGTGTTGACAGGTTTGACTCAGAATCAAGCAGCTCAGACTAATGGAGCAGATACAAGCTGAACTAGAGAAAATCCAAAGCCAGCTGGGGCAGGTCATGAATGACATGCAGGCAGTGCGTCTGGACCAGCAAGTGCTCAGAGAGGAGAATCAGCAGCTGCAGAATCAGCTGAGCTTTCTCATGGGAGTGGTGAGAAGTATGTTAGATAAGGAGAGTGGTCAAGCACCCAAGGAGGAGACCAGAGTGCTTCCTCCGTTACCGTCAGTGCCACCTGTGCTGAAGCCAAGTGGACCTCATGGACCCTCTACACAGCATGAAGCTCGAGGCCTGTCTCGTCGTCAGCCGCGCCGAGCATCTCAGAATAATCCTGAAGGTTATGGTCAGAAGAAGAAGCTACTTGATAGAGCTGTGGACCCACTACCTGTGAGTTATGCCCAGCTGCTGCCGCTGTTGGTTCAGAACCGAGTTCTCAAGCTTCGGACCTTAAATCCACCAGATGAGGGGTCATCAGACGTTGATCTAAGCGTGCGTTGTGATTTCCACTCTGGAGCGCCGGGGCACCATGTTGAAACATGTAAGGCTCTCCGGAATAAGATTCAGGACCTGATCGACTCGAGGACGATTAGGCTTGTGCCGGGCGGCATAAGAGCATCGGGAAAGTTCATCCCTTACCCTGCAGGAGAGGTGGATGATTCCACTCCTTTGCCTAAAGCTGAGAAAGATCTCGAATACGTCCCACGACCTTTGGTGACTGAATCACCTCGCTCGCAGTTGCTGCCTGGATCAAGCTCAGGGACGCAAGCGTCTAAACAAGAGACCGTTGCCATTCAGAAACGACGACCTCTTGCTCCTGGGCGGAAAGAATACCAGCCCCAGGGTCACAAAAGGCCTCGCAGCCTCGTGGAACGAAGGAACGCTTCTCCCCATCCAGTGCCTGTGCCGTATAGCCAGATTCTTCCGCTATTGGTTCAGAATTCTTTGGTGGAACCAAAAACTCTCAAGCCCGTGCTAGAGCCTTACACCCCAGGGTACGATCCCCATGCTCAGTGTGGCTACCATGGTGGATCTCTGGGGCATTCAACTGAAGATTGCAAGGCTTTCCAGGCGAAGGTGCAGCAATTGATCGACCAAGGGTGTATTTCCTTTCCAGAGGGAGTCTTGGTTGTGCGTGACGACCTATCAGCTGCCTGAGCTCACAGATTCAGAGGATTGTTTCCAGAAGCCAGTGATCCAGACGGGCAGGCGTCCTCAACATTGGCAGTCCTCGGGCTTTTTACCATTTGCACTTGTAGTTTCTTTTCTGTTAGTTACTACTTGCTGTTAAACATTGTATGTTTCGAATGGTAATGATAATAAAGTGACTATGCATTTCTTCTGAATTAGTTATGTCGTTGTCACTCATTTACTGCATTGCACTGATTTGCATTTTATTTTACTCCGATTTCTTACTATGATTAGCAACGAGCGGAGGGAGGATGATGAAACTGAATACTGATAACCGATGATCGTATTGCTTTCAGATAAAACTTAGCCGATGACGTACAAGGCATTGTTTCAAATCCCTAAACACCGGAGAGATAAGGAAGAGAATCCCTTGTTAACCACTTCGAGCCGAGGAGTAGGAGTTTCTTTCGGACTTTTTAACCCTCACATCTTAACCCAGGGCAGGGTAGTTGTCAGTCAGCTTGATCGAGCGTTCAAGTCTTATAGAGGAGTGTTGTCCTTCGAGGACCAATCACGTCATATTCCTCTCCAGAGGTCGTACCTCATCAACCACAATGGTTAAACCTCACCAATCAGGAGTGAGACAGTTACAATCCTTTCGGAGCAATCAAGACAACCAGTGTCACACGACCTGTTCCAAGAAAAAAGAGAAATAAGAAAGCCCGCTAAGTAAAAAAGAAAAGCTAGAAAGCAAATACTTAGGCAAAAATCAGGGCATCCCGCTGGACTTCAAAAGAAAAAATCGAAAAGAACTCAAAAGGAGTCAGTCCAGGCAAAAGTTAGGGAATCAAAAGAATGAAAAAGAAAGGATTATAAAAAAGGAAAATCCCCGAACAAGGACGAAGTCGTGTAGACACAGACACCAAAAATGAAAAGGAGTAACTGTCACTCCGAAACACCTTGAGAATTCTTTAACCAGTTGTTCCCAATGTTCAACGTACCTCTCGAAGAGGCGAGCGCTCGACCCAAGTTAACTGAACTTTAGGATCGGAGAACATCACGTAGAAGGGGTGGGTACAAATCATAATTTGAGCCAAATATCCTTTGTTTCGCGAACCGTGAACCCGGCCACGATACAACCCTTAAAAGACCTAATTGAGGTAGGGTTATTCTGAAAGCGCATTACGATAAGGTTGAGTAACCTGACTCCTTCATGATTTGCTAATCATATCCTTATTGTATTTTTCACTGATCATATCAGCATTGCATTTGAACTCTTGAGTTCATTCGTCACTCACTAGCATGACACGTAAATGAGTGACAGTACATGTTTTCGAAATTTGCATGAACACTGCATTAAAATTACCATTCGTGAATAAACAGTTTTAATTGCAGGTTAGTAGCTGATATGAAGGAACTTAAACAGGGAATAGTCAATCAGGACTGAATCGTCAGAAGTCTGGATCAGAACGGTATGCTGCGAAGCCCTGTGAATCTGGGGCATCGACTTCCAGTGAGTTTGGAATCGGTTTGCCTGAGGACAAGTCCCGGAACATCATTTGATTATGGGGCAGTTTATGCAAGCAGCGGTTGATCGGAAGCGAATCTTCTTGAAACCCAACCAGGGGCAGTTATCCATAATTCTTGCGATTTAAGGGCAGATCCCTCCAGTGTTCGATCAGAGCATGTTGAGTCGCTCATCGCTCGTTCAGGGGCAAACTACTTCAGAGATATTGAAGCCGACCATGCTGAAAGTTGATTAGTTGAGGATGAATCCTCCCGTTGTGCAGATGCTGGGGCAAGCCCTCTGAAGATTGTCTTGTTGCCAGTTGTTTTCGGCTCAGAATGAATTATTCCCAAAGGTCGGATTGGGGCAAGTAGAATTGCGCTGGGGCAAGTTGTTCAAATGAGTTTGCTCACCCTGGCAAGAATTAAGTATCAGGGAATCGTGTCATTACCCTGCCGAAACCTGAACCTTCTGAAGAAGCCTGGCAGTCATTGGATCGCTATCCTACAGCATAACCTGTTACTTGACTCCATGATTGGTAGCCTGTATTCCCTGTGTTGGCATTGTTGAATCAGGATTGTTTCTCTGCAGAGATGTACGGTTTGAGGTCGTTCCCCCTGTACAGTTTGAGACTGCAGCAAACTGAGATGGCGTTTATCCCTTATCAGATTAGGGTCAAGATTACCCTCAGCGGACCAGGATTGATATCCCCGAAGCAGGGCGAGTCCTCCTTCTCCATCAGAGCTCAGTAGTCTCTCCTCCGCAGAATCTGAACGCAGGATAGTGAGCATTGATATGTCTCCCCAGGCAGAGATGATTCTCTTCCCCCAAGCAGACGCATCCTGAAGGAACGTCACCTCATCAGCTGAGTTAAGCGCCGAAGAATGATTGAGTACCGTAGCTCGTCTTTCCCCAGCACCGGGTCACAAGTGCAGAGTTCATAGAAGTGTTCGGGTGCCGAAGCTCGTGTTTTCCCCAGTAAAGTCGCCGAAGCAGGACTCTTCCCCAGCACCGGGTCACAAGTGCAGGTTTCGCAGGAGGTTGTTCGTATGCCGAAGGATGCAGCAACTGATGGTGCCAGACTGAAGTCTCCAGCGGAATTGAGATTCCCCGCCAGAGCCAGGCTCTCTCCTGGAGGCCGATGACTCCCTCTTCCCCAGTAGAGTGTTGGAACAGCTGATGTTGTATTCCCCGGCAGAGTTATACTCTCCCCCGAAGTCAAATGATCAATTCTCCCCAGCAGAGCAGCTGATGTTGTATTCCCCCAGAGTCGTACTCTATCCAGCGAAGCAGAACGATTTCTCCTTCCCCAGCCAAGTTTGCAGATGTCCAAGAGATCCGAATCCTTGGAAGTTGATCAGATCATGATTGGTTTTTCCCCAGTGGAGTGTTGAACAGCTGAAGTTGGTTCCCCACGGAATGGTTATCCCCAGAAGAGTAGCCGAGACGGCCACGCAGTTCATTCTAGCGATCAATATCAGCAGATCCAAGTTCTCGTAGAGCTTCATCCCCTGCAGCAGTCAGCTGAAGTTGTTCCCCTGCAGCAGTTCGCGGAAGATTGATTCCCCAGACAGAGCCTAATTGATATTGGCGTGTTCACATTCTCCTCAGCAGGATGATTCCTCTACCTGAGTGGTTCTTTCTCCTTGACAGGAGGATTCCCCCCTCGGCATTTATTTTGCTGACGGGATCGTATCATTGTGCATGACTGCATAGCATTCAACACTGCATAGCATTGTGCATGATTGCATGGCATTTAGCATAAATACATGTCATTCCCACTGTATGGGGCGTAGTGCAGAAGCATACGCATCATAAGCATGACCTAGGTCATTATCATCCTTATTGTACAGGTGTACTACCGAAAGACCGGTTGCCCAGGACGATTCCTGATATTCTCTCCAACAAGGTCGCTCTCTTAAGATGATTCTAAAAGACCCCGGTGATCCCCGCAGTCGCTCGCTCAAGATGATTTTTGAGATCCCCAGCAAAGACTTCGGTTCGAGATGATTTTCAAGTCCCTCAGCAGGGCCATTTTGCTTAAGACGATTCTTAAGACCTCAGTGCAGCTTCCCGAGTTGTTCGCCTAGTATGATACTTGAGTTCCCCAATAGCTCCTCCAGCAGGAGTTGCCTAGGAAGATTCCTGGAATTCCCAACAGAATGTTTGCTCCAGAAAGGTTATTAGTCCGGGACGATTCTTGAAGACGCCCGATGGATCTGTTTGGTCAAGAGATTCTTGGAGACCAGAGCAGCGTGGTATGTCTGCTCCAACAACGATGTCTAATCTGAAGATGGATTTCGTAAGCGCCAGAGGGCGATACCAGAAGGTTCCTGTGAAGCCAGATTTCCGTGTGGATGAAGCAACGGGTGGCTGAAGATAAGGTTCCAAAGGTTGTAGATACAACAAAGTGATTCGTGTGAGTCTGAAGACCAAGTCAGTTGTCCTGAGGTGATGATTGAGCGCGATCAAGTGAATGATACGTCTTCTGATTGAAGTCGAAGATAGTTCTCCAGCGGTGATGCGGGGTATTTTGATTTTCCGACGGTAATGTCAGAAGATGTTTCTCCAGCGGTGATGCGGGGTATGTTGATTTTCCGACGGTAATGTCAGAAGATGTTTCTCCAGCGGTGATGCGGGGTATGTTGATTTTCCGACGGTAATGTCAGAAGATGTTTCTCCAGCGGTGATGCGGGGTATGTTGATTTTCCGACGGTGATGTCAGAAGATGTTTCTCCAGCGGTGATGCAGGGTACTTCGATCGTCCGACGGTGATGTCAGATTTAGTTCTCCAGCGGTGATGCAGGGTACTTCGATCGTCCGACGGTGATGTCAGATTTAGTTCTCCAGCGGTGATGCAGGGTACTTCGATCGTCCGACGGTGATGTCAGATTTAGTTCTCCAGCGGTGAGGTTGGGTATTTTGGTTGATCGACTGCGATGTCAGAGTTAGTTCTCCGGCGGTGATGTCAGGTGGTTTAGTCTCCCAGCGACGATGTTGGGTGTTCCCCAGAATTTTGTCTGTTTCTGACGGTGATGTCAGGTGGTTTAGTCTCCCAGCGACGATGTTGGGTGTTCCTCAGAATTTTGTCTGCTTCTGACGGTGATGTCAGGTGGTTTAGTCTTCCAGCGACGATGTTGGGTGTTTTGGTTGTTTGATGACAATGTCAGAAGAATTTGATGTGTATGACTGACGGTGATGTCAGATCAGTATCTCTCCAGCTAGTTGCCGTGCAGCTGGCATTGCAATATTCGAAGATTTGTCCCCCGCAGAGTACCGTGTGCTCGTGCAGTTGGCAAATTTTCGGATTTACCGGTATTCAATCGTCTCGCACCTTGATTGGGTGAGAGCCGTTCGCTTCTCACCCAGTCAGGTTCAAGCCGTTTGAATAGGGGCAGCTGTTGCACCCCAAAATTTGGCCAACAATTATTTATTCATTGAGTATTTGAAAATGGATACCTTCATCAGAAAGTTCAAGAGATCGTCAGAAAATTGGTTGAAACCAGGGTTGTGTGCTTCACAGTTTGAGAGTTGTGAGTGCCCCTCAGATGATTCTGAGACTTTGAGGATGAACTTGATGTTTTGAGAAAGCTTATGAGATGCCTTGATAGCCTTCATAAAGCCCAGAGGAGTCATTATGTAAGAATTCAGAAGATTCAACCATGAATGGTAGAATTAGGGTTTTGACTGGGTCAACCCTAGACCAGCTGAAGATTTGGAGAAGGTTGAGACTTAATCCAAGGGCCATGAGATCATGGAATGATGCATAGAGATGTTATAAAGAGGATTCCTAGACCAACTCATCATGATTGAGGAGTTTTGAGAAGTTTTGAGTTAGGGTTTCTGAGGATTGTCAGTGAAAAAACCCTAATTTGATCCCTATCTTCCAGGCAGTTTTAGCACTAGATGTGTTTGATATCTCATTTTCCCCACAACATGAATGTTGTAGAGCTTGTTCTAAGCTTTAATTTGAGTGGTGGAAGTCCTTGATAGGAGTTACAGAGCTCAAGTTATGGTTTTGACAAATTGCAGGTCAGCAGAGGTATGTGAATCTGGGTCCTTGAAAGTCACCCAACTTCCAGACAACTTTTGCCCTAGTAGGTTGATTCCTATGGTTTCTTGGTCAACATGAATGTTGAAGAGGATCATCTTAGCTTTAATTTGAGTGGTAGAAGTCCTTGATTGGATTTGTGGAACTCAAGTTATGGTTTGAGCAAGGCAGGGGTATTTTGGTCATTTGTCAGTTATAGGTCATTTTAGCCAATGCCTAAAACTCCTATTTCCAAGCCTCAAATGGAAAAACTTAAAACATGAAAGTTGCTCAAAATGTGATTTTAAGTCTAGAAAGAAGGTCACAAATTGTTGAAAAAGCTCATAGCACAAGATTCCATGATTGGTCAAAAATGAACTAAAAATGGCTTATAACTTTGAAAAGTTGAAATTGAAAAGTGATTTGGGAGATCTACAAATCCAAAATAGGTCATCCAATATATCATTTTGATTGAAAAAAACATTTTGAGAAGATTGGTTTAAGTGGATTTTCCATTTGAGGTCCAAAAAATGAGGTTTCTTTGTTAATTTGTTACTTGCAAATGAAGTTAACTTTGAAAATCTTTACACAAGCCAATGTAAAGCCTTATTTTGGTTCATGACACTTGAATATCTCATGTAAGGAGTATTTGGCACGAAAATAAGGAGTAAGAGCATGAGATAAGAGGTTTTGAACTTATCATCGCATGATACTTTCATGAAGTTTCTAGATGATTCTAAGGAGTTCTAGATCATTCTTCCAATTGTTATTTAAAGAGGGTAATACACTAAATGCAAGGTTGGTTGATAGAGAGAGAGAGAGAGAGAGAGACACCATTGAAGAAAGTTCCTTCAAGTTCAAGAAAGTTGTGATTTCTGCCATTACAAGCTGTTTCCTTCGAAGCTTTTGCAAACAGAAGAGAGTGCATCTTCTAAGGATCACATACAAGCCATTGCAAGCCTTGAAAGTACTGCAAGCAACCTTCACCATCATTTCTTGAGCAGGTTTTTCTCTTCTTCGAATCTCAATATTTATGAAGTTTTAATTGGATTCTTGACCATAGGATTAGTGTAGGAGGTTAGTAGATTGATCCCTGAAGGTTATAGCACAATCCATTAAGTTTTGTAACAGGTGTAGGAATCTTGAATCTTCCATAACTGACTGTTTAAGAAGTTTTAGGTATCAAGAATTAGTGTATAATGACCAGGATAGCTTGTCGAGTATCTGTAAGCCTTTAGCTTTGAGTTTGCTAAAGTTTGATAGCAGTTAACCATGGTGGTGCCAAGGTGTTCAAGCTTTCGGTTAGAAAAACCTAGGAGGAGTTAGAAAAATCTAGTCGTACCATCTTCTTCTAGGCATTTAGCAGAGCAAGTTTTGTGTTGGGAGCGTGTGAAATCATGGCGTGTGGAGAGAGCTAGAAGAGCTCGAACGTGCGTGCATGGAGGCAAGGGGTTCTGTAAACCCTAGTTTGGTTGGAGAAGACGAAGGGATGTCCGTTGGATCAAGTCCTGGTATTGACTAATTCACCCAATCCAACGGCTGTGGTTATATCTGAGAAAGAGAGGGAAAATTTGAATTATTTGAAACGCAGCGTTTCATTTAGGGAGCCATTCTGGGCTCAATGCTATTCGCCCCCCCCTTTATTTGGCCCAATTGGTTATAACTGGCGCGTATTACTTTTCTAACCCCCCCTCCCTTTTATTTCTTTTAATTGTTTTAATTTTCTTTAAATATTTTTCTGATTTGTAAAATGCATTAAAAATAGATAAAAAATGTTTTTTAATTTCTTCTTTTTTCTAGGAGTAGATTAAAATGTATAGAAAATTATAAAAATAAAATTGAGATTTTATTTTTATGTTTGATATTTTTGGTAGATTTTCCAATTAAATAGCTTTTTAATTGTTTCATTTTGATATTTGATTTTGTAGGAATTGTTTTAGTACTTTCCATTAATCTTTTTTACCCATTCTTTTTGGTGCAATTAGATGATGAATCATACTTCCCCATAGGATTTTTTCTAGATTTTTTTAGAATTAATTTGATTAGTTTAATTAGGGTAGACTTAGGGCTTCCTAATTAGGGTTTAGAATGGTGTTTAGGTGATGATTCCTTTCTTTGATTAAGTTTTATCTTGATTTTTAGGTAGAAACCTTTATAGATGTTATGAGTAGGTGTTGAGGACCCTTATGAATAATTGATAGATTTTTCCCCATTAGTTTAATATTTTTAGGTATTATCTGAGGGTTGCCTGATGATTTGGCCTGTTCAGTGGGTTATCTGTTCATCTGTGGGGTTCATTCTGAGGAATTTGATGAGGGGCTTGTGTGGCCTTGAGGATATCGATGGTGAGCATCATAAGGAGAAGCTTGTAGATCAAGATGCAGAGACCCAGAGCTTGTCTCATCTCCTGTCTGTGAGGTTTGAGAGCCTGAAGTTTGAGGGAAGTTCATGGTACTTTCCTGAGGAAGGCACTATGAATGACTTTCATCCTTCCTTCTCACCTCTTTCTTAAGTATCCAATGATGTTGGAGCCAACTTGTGAGTTTAATTTCTCCTGAGGAGGAATGTAAACTGATCACATGTTGTTGAGCCACATGGGATACAACTCCTAAGTGGAAGCCTCCTAGTACTTTCCTGAGGAAGGTCCTATGAGTCTATTCACTTAGTTCCACTAGTTGATCTAGGATTTCTCAAGTATCCAATGATGTTGGAGCCAACTTGTGAGTTTAATTTCTCCTGAGGAGGAATGTAAACTGATCACATGTTGTTGAGCCACATGGGATACAACTCCTAAGTGGAAGCCTCCTAGTACTTTCCTGAGGAAGGTCCTATGAGTCTATTCACTTAGTTCCACTAGTTCAGATAGGATTTCCTAAATATCCAGTGATGTTGGAGCCTGCTTGTGAGTTTAATCTCTCCTGAGGAGGGATGTAAACTGATCACAGTGGTTGAGCCACATAGGGTATGACTCCTGAGTATACACCTCCTAGTGTTCTCCTGAGGAAGACACTATGAGTATGATTGCTTAGCTCCCTTTCTTTGGTAAGCTTATTGTGAAGCTTGAAGACTGGGAATGATTTCTCCTGCCTAGGGTTCTGCTTGAGAGTTTTTGCTTAGGTTTGTTTAGATCCTGTGATTAGGGTTAGGATTAGAGAGTAGGTGATTCTTTCTCATGTGTGTTTTGTTTACCTGATGGTACTTCATTTCCTTTATCTGTATGATTGCAGTTTACTGTTTTGCTTGATAGCATGTTGATTATTTTCAGTATGATTGCTGTTATTTCATGACTGGCTTGAGGTTGAGATGAGCTTGTGGAGGCTGAAGCCCCACACACATTTCCTCCCTCACTTGCATTGCATGCATTTTACTGTTAAAGCTGATGCTTTTGTCTGTTTTGGTGTATCATTGACATGATCCCTTAGGGCTCTCATTTCCTTTGATAAGGATTTGATGATAGACTTTTAGGTTGAAACCTATGCATGACAACATCTAGGAGTTCCCTGTTCAAACCTCAACCATAGGATGAATCCATGGCATGATAACAATAGGACTTGATAGTCTCCCTCCTAGTTGAGCCATTTTAACCCGTAGTTAGCCGAACTACGTTTGCTCTGATCTTTCATACCAGATGAAAGTACGTAGGCATAGGATGCGATATCCTAGCGAGCAACCTTCCCCCCATAACCCGTAGTTAGCCGAACTACGTTGACTCTGATTTCTCATTCTCTGATGAGAATACGTAGGCATAAAGCGCGACGCTTTGCCGAGTCATTTTTCTTTTCTTTTTTCAGCCAGCCTTGATAGGTAGATAGATTATAACCAACCCGTCCAAGTAAACAAACAAGCGAGGATCCCGTCGAGTACGACGGACGTGAGGGGTGCTAATACCTTCCCCTTGCGTAACCGACTCCCGAACCCAGACAATGGTTGCGATGACCTTGTCTTACCCTTTTTCGTCAGGTTTTTCCGATCGTTTCCTTTCCCGCTCTGAGGGATAAATAACGAAAGGTGGCGACTCTTCTGTCATGCCGGCACCTTATTTTCGCGCAAGCGACAGTACGGAATGATAAACATCGCCCAACAGAGTAGGTATGGGATTCTTCAAAGCAAAGATACGGAATGCATCCACATCTACAAAATCTGGGATATTCGGGAATAAAAGAATTCCATAGATACATAGGGACAATATAGCGCTGAATATCACCCAACAACCTTTCTTAACAAACTGTCGAGCCTTGTCCGCAAGAAAAGGTAACGGAAACCCAAACATTCCATTCCTACTAGCTAACTTTCCTTTCAACTCAGAGACATCCGAATGTAAATCCTTAGCAAGTTCAGTCAGATTTGGCTCTCCCTCAACATGATAGAATGGTATCTGGTTCAGAATAGGTACTCCCAACATATCAGAATACTCTTCCAATGTAGGCGCCAAAACAAAACTCTGAAAGGTGAAGCCTCGCAACTGAGGATCATAGAATTGCAGCAACGTCTAAAGGCCATTCAATTCATCCAAAGAAGGTATGCAAACAACATTCAAAAACCTCCCATAAGACTCTCTGAAATCCTCCATAACCTTCTTATCAGCTAGAGAAATCAAACTTCGCAGAGTTCTAATATCAGGCATAGGAAACTTGTAGGCCATGGTCCTCCTCAAGGGCTCCATGTTAGCAAAAAGAGAACAGAATCACTAGAATCGAAGGGGAAATATATACCTGCAACATAAAAACATGTTAATGAAATGCAAATGAAAATGCACATGCAAATGAAAACAAGGGATCAAGACTGCTGTGCTGTTGGTCGAGAAGAACTAGCGCTCCGCCTTAGCAAGAACAAAGTACCGATAAAGGACCCACTGATAAAGAGATTCACACTGAAAAGAACCGGGTATTCTGAAAGCCAAGGTTTCCTGCATAACCCAATCCCTCTCACAGGTATGGACCTATCCACAGACAAAGGTTCGGCATCCTATGCGTTCATCAGCGTCATAGACTTTCGAAAAATGATGATACGTTTACCATTTCTGGTTTGGCATCATCATCTCGCGAAGAGGCCTCACTTAGCTGAATCACAGATGACCGGTCCCCAGAGTCGACAACCCTCAAATCTGCAATCCTCTCAACGGCCCACTGGGCTGGAAAGAAAGTAATCAAAGAGAATCTCGTCTGAGTGCAAATTTTGTGGGAACTGGTGCATGCCTAACATACAGGTTCACCACTACTTTTCGCTTCTAATACTAAGTTTGTACTCAAGCCCAGGTCCGGCTTATCACTCAATGGAACTTCCCTCCCCACAGCACAACAATAATGATATATGATGCTAAAAATAAATGCAAGAAAGATAAATAAAGCACATATATACAACACCCAAAAATAAACACACAAGCGCTAGGATTGACTCGCATAAGGGGCATTCCTGTCCCCAACAGAGTCGCCAGCTGTCGCTACTGCGGAAAAAGAGGCCGACAATGACTAACAAATTCGCCACCTATCGTTATTTATCCCAAAGAGGGGAAAGGAAACGATCGGAAAAAACCTGACGGAAACGGGAAAAGACGAGGTCATCGCAACCAAGTCCTAGGTTCGGGAGTCGGTTACGCAAGGGGAAGGTATGACCACCCCTCACGTCCGTCGTACTCGACGGGATCCACGCATGTGTTGTTTATCTAAAATGGTGTGTAAACTATCTACGCTAAAGGCTTATGGACAAAAGAAAAAGAAAAAGGACTGACTCGGAAGAGCATCGCCGCTCTGTGCCTACATACTCCCTCGTGCAATGGGAAAGTCAGAGTCAACGTAGTTCGACCAACTACAACTAAAGGAAAGGGGGAAGGTTGCTCACCAAGACGTCGTGTCTTGTGCCTACGTACTTTCATCTGGTATGAAAGATCAGAGCAAATGTAGTTCGAGCTTACGAGAACACAGGTTGTTCAAAGGTTTTACCCGAGTAAGGTTAACAAACAGGTCTAGCAATTTGGTGTATGCAGCTCGACCATTGGAGACTTAGGCGTTACCGTTTGCGATAGGACTGAAAGTTAACAACACTCTTGTTTATGAAAAAGGTTTTCCTGATTAAGACCCCAAAGGGTGAAAAAGGTTTGAAGTATTTTTTGTGTTTTTTAGAGAAGAAATGTTTTGAACTTGGTTTGTGACTCATGTTGCACTAAAGACTATGATCTAGGAGCGAACACGTCATATATCGTCCAAAGGACATATACTAACATTCTAGATAATTTAGAGGCAACCACCCAATCATCATTTCCTTAATGGCTTAAGGCTCGTAGCGTACAACACTTGTCAGTCTTTATTAAGTGTTTTATGAATGTTTGAAGATGAGAAGGGAAAGGGAAAGCTAATGGGAGACTAATCAATCCTAAAAGTTATCATGCAAAGTGGACCTAAAGTTGGGATTCAAAAGGGAACTACCTAATGCTATCATGCATGGTTAGAAGCCTAATTTCTATCATAACCTCTCTTAAACAAGAGAGATTAGAAATCCTAAAGGAAGGAAGACAAAAGAAGAAGAAAGAATAAAATAAGACATGCAAATAAGAGAATGCATACATGGAATGCATAAGTAAGAACACATAGAATGAAAGTGGGAGGAAAACATGTGAGGGGAAGTAGCCACCACAAGCCCATCTCAATCAAGCATGCACATGAGAATGCAAAGAGGAAAGACAGAGAGAGAGAGAGAGAGAGAGAGAGAGAGAGAGAGATGCACCAAAAGCAAGCAAACAAGTGTGATAAAGTCACTAAGAAAAAGTCCTCATGGATTCATTACTTTAGGTAGCTTCAAGTTCCTCCTCAGGAGGGACCAAGCTACCTTAAATAACATTCCAAAGTCATGGGACAGAATGGAGGATGAGGAGAGAGTGCACAAATGCAAAAGCAAGCACATCACAAGAGAAATCAAGCATATGTACAAAGGAAAAGCAAGAAAACTCCACATAGAAACCCTAATTAAAAGACTCAAAAGATGAACACAAATGAGCAAGCAAAAAGAATTGTCATGACCTAAAATTGAACCAAAAACATCCTTAACATGTTGACAACATGAATTACAAGGCATTGAAAGCTCAAGGGATCAAAAAATATCATATCCAAGTCAAACTAGGTCAAGATGTGTGTAGGAACCTCCCTTGGAGATGACTTGACTTGCAAGTCATCTCAAAATTAGGAAAAAGGCTCAACAATTACCAAATAAAATGCACAAGATAGCCAAACAAGTTGGCAAACAGAAGCCAAGGGCACAAGGTCCATATCCCCTCAAAGCACCATCAAAAGAAAATTGAATTCAAGATGTACCACTTTGAAATGGGAGAATCGAGGGTCAAAAGGAAAGCATCAAAAGTCAACCCTAAAGTCAACCAACCAGGGGCAAAATGGTCCTCAAAAATTGCTCAACTCATCAAGTGTATGAGGATCAATTTTTGTTCATTGGACCAAAGGGAGAAGGAAGAAACAATTAAAATATCAAACAATGTCATAATTTAATTCAAATAAAACCTCTCCAATTAATTAATTCATTTTTAAATGAAAAATAAACTAAAAAATAAAATAAAATTTCTATAAAATAAAGGACACTCCAATGAGTTTAAAACATATTTTTTTTTTAGAATTTTACTAATTGGAGAAGTTATTTAAATGAATTAAATTGAAACAAGAAAATAAACAAAAAAGAAATGAAAATAAAATAAAAATAAACAAAACCGTGGTGCCAATAGCAAGAAAATGCAGTTAAAAAAGTGGATTGGGCCAAAAAGGGGGTGTGCATAGCATATGGGGCCCAAGGCGCCCAAACAGAATTAGATCAGATCAATAATCCACCAGGGCTGGTCAACATGTGGACCAGCGTGGAAATCAATCAGAACCACCTAATCATTCAGTATGCATATCACAAGGCCATTAGCGTGCCAACAAATTAAATGAAATTCAAACTTAATCAAGTGCATCTGGTCAAAAGGAGCATAGTATACGTCTTAATCCTGAGTGTTAAACACAAAAGTATTCAGATCCAACGACATGGACATTATCTTCCCAAAGGGAAAGTCAATGGAAAGTCCAAAAACCAGAGGGTGGCCGGAGATCCTTCCCGGTCATCTTCTCCGGTCACCCAGCCACCGTGAACAGTCACCAGAAAATCACAATCATGAAAATTCAACCAAAATTAACAAAATCATAGTGCAAATTCATCCTCTCAACAAGAGGAACTCAAATCCAACCTTAGTTTTCACTTTTGAGCAACAAATAAACCAAATCGAAGACAAATGCAAAATGAGCAAAAGCTGAAAGGCTTAAAATCAGCCCACCAAAATGTCCAGAACGCATCTACAACTCACAAGGAGTTCAAATCCACGTTTTAGTTGCTCTAAGAACTTAAGAATGAGCCAAAATTCAAACAAAAAGAATTATGCATCATACTGAAACCACACCAAATGCGAGTTCCTTTTATATATTAACGATCTACATTGTTTCTACATCTCAAGTATGCAATAATGGCACAGAAACAAATCTTAAAATGAGAGATATGGTGATTTTGAATTTACCTAGTGGAGCACCTCCACTGGGTCTTGTCTTTGGCTGATCCTTTGAACAAACCACCCAGAAACGTTCCAAATGCCTTAAGGAAGCTTTTGATCAACTCAATTTTGCTTGCAATGGTGTGTAGATGCAAAACCGATTTTCAACTTGCTCTTACTTTTCCACCTTGCTATTTCTGCCAATTCACCACCAAAACGAGCTCTCTAGGTCTGGGAAGTTTCCTAGCCTCTTATATGTTGGGTTCAGATGAAAATGATGCTTCATATCATGTCCTAAAGCCCAATTCACAAATCAAAATTTTCACCCTTTTTCCACTTGCCATACGCGTATTTATCCACTGCACCAACCTTGATTCTGTTTCAAATCAATTCCAAATGGCTTGAGTTGATCAAAGGGCCAAGAATTAAGCCTTGTTTTAATTCTATGGTGGATTTCCAACTTGTTACTTCATGATGAAGAAACCATGAAAATGACCAATCTAAAGACCTCAAGTTGCAAATGTGAAAATGGAAATGTCTTTAGAACATTATTTGCACTCAAAAAATGCATAAATTTGCCTTGAGAAAGTTCCAAATCTTTTAATTCTCAATTTCTCATTTTAAGCCTTCTTTAAGAAAAATTCAAACATCCAATCTTCAATCCAAGCTCCAACCATGACAAGAGATGATTTGGTAATGCAAATGGCCCTATTTGGAGCAAGTTTCATGTTGAAAAGATTTCCATTTGAAGTGTGCAAGTTGGTGAAATGGACCTATAATTTTATGACCTATAATGTTACTTTCCCAAAATACCCCTGACTTGTAACCCTCACAACCTGAGTTCTACAAATCATATGAAAGACTTCTAGTACTCTTTGGAAATCTAAGACCATGCCCTACAACTTTCATGTTGGCCAAAAGTTAAGGAGAAACACCCTTCTAGGTCAAAAATGGCTTGGAAGTTGGTTGACTTTTGTTGACCAAAATCACATTCATCTAATGACCTGTAACTTGTCTGGATCATAAAATGAGTTCTATAAATCCAATGAAGGACTTATAATACTTAAAAGAAAGCTAAGAACGTTCTCTACAAGTTCCATGTTGGCCAAAAGTTGAGATGAGACTTGTATCTTGAGGTAGGTGGTCTTGAAGTTAGGCACTAAATAGGGGATTTTACCCTGAGAACCCTAATTTAGTAACTTCTCACACTCTTGATCCTTGATGAATTGATCTTGAAATGATATCTCATGTATCTTAACACAACATCCCATGACCATAGAGACTTTGAATTGAGTTTCAATCTCCTTCAATTTCACAATTGACTGAGGATTTACCTGGTGAAAAACCTAATTGCAACACTTTTGACTGGGGCTTGTTATACTTCACACATCAACTTGAATAAGCTCCAAATGGCTCTCAAAGCACTCAATGAGCTCTCCCAACATCTCATACCCATAATCATGACCTCACAATCTTCTGATGCTCTTTAATTGGCCTCCAAGTTAGGAGCTGACCCACACACATCCATTTATCCTTTCACAAGACATTGACCACTTCAAGATGTCCTGATGACCATTCAAGCTTGAGTAACAAATCTTGCTTAGGCTCAACCCTATGAGAAGACCTCTCTTGCTATTTACAACCTCCTGATCCCCTGTTCAATGAACTATGCTATGCAATGCAAATGCTAGAACAAAATGAAATGAAATGAAACATAAACCAAGTTAAGAAAAGGTTGAGCAAATTTTGGGGTACAACACTCCTCAACTTCAAATGAACATGAAAGTTGTCCCTCATGGTTTTAGCTTTCCAAAAAGTCCTAGAAGTCCTCATTCTCATGTGTGGAGCTCAAGTTATGGTCTTAAAAAGTCAAGGGTATTTTTGGAAAGTTCATTATAGGTCATTTGTTTCAATGGTCATTTTCATGAACTTTAAGGCCTCAAATCCAATTTTGACCAACATGGAACTTATACCTAAGGGTCTCAAATTCACAATGGACTCAAAATTCATGGAGTTTGGTGCATTATGTGATCATGTGGACCATTTTAAAGGTGAAATGTTAACTTTTGGTCATGGTTCAAGTATCTTACATTACAAGTCACCTTTTGGCCTCATTTTTTATCTTTTCACACCAATACATGGTCATAAAGAATTTTACCACATTTGGACCAACATGTTCAAGTCATTGTGTGCTACTTTTTTCTCAAAATCACTTAAAAAGTCATGATTTGAAACTTGGTGAAAGGCTTTGCTACACGACCAAAATCATTCCACTTGTTTTCTACACACTCCAAGTAAGCTAATGTTGACCCAAAAGTGGAGGAAAGTGGCCAAACTCGTGTGTGGTGTACAAATGAATTTTTTGGCAAGAATTTAAAAACATACATTGCAAGCATTATGGGCCTACATGGTCATTGGAAATTCATCACATAAAAGCATTTTTGCTTACCCGAATCATTAGAATGGCTGTTGCTGCGTGAGAAAGAGAATATTACATCAAAATTTCTCCAAAATTCTCATCTTCGAATCAGCTGTTTCTTGGGCTATTTCTCCAAATTTTTACTCATTTCCTCATCAGTGAAGATCATTGAGCTGAAGTTTGCGTTCCATTTCAAGAGCCAACGGAGCTGCTCTGTTCAGTAAGATTCTCTACTCATTTCTCTCATTCTAGACTTGCATTAGGTTCATTTTGGCTTGCATCTGAAGTCCTACTCAATGTAGGCCATGTCTGGATTGTTTTGGTTGATGTTTGATGCAATTTCAATTCATGCTCTCAAATAATCGTGGTATGTTTTCATGTCTTTTTAAGAACCTTTTTGCAAAATGGTTAGTGGATTTGGATTCCTTGTTGAAAGAGCTTTCATTTGGTACCAGCTTTTCCCATTTTTATCGCATTTTTGCGCCTGAGCTCTGGCGAGCATGCCAGAGAAGACGACCGGAGCCCTAGCTCCAGCGTCTGGTCATGTTTCAGGCCAAGGCTGATGTGGTTGGGGTTTGAATCGTTGACCCTTTGATGTAGTGTGTTTCATTCGTTTGACTGAGCATGCGTGGGAGTTTGACTCCACGTGGTTTAATGAAACACCGAGTTTCATTAAACCTAGTTGTGTTTTGGATTGGGCTTAGTGCCATCTACTAATCACACCCCACTTTTGGTTGGCCCAATGCGCGTTTTCACTGTTTTCATTTCAAATTGATTTTGCTTAACACACCTCCCATTGGTTTTCCACCTACTTTATTTTATTTTATTTTCATTTCTGTTTTCATTTATTTATTTTAAAAATAGTCTCCAATATCAAAACATTTCACAAAAACTATTTTCTTGCATTCGAAGGTGTTATTTAATTTTCCAAAATTATTGTTTCTGATTTTATTTTATTTTGCTATTTTATTTTAATTTTGCAATTGGATCACTTTTATGGTGTACACCTTGTGTGGTTTTGATTGTTTGGACCTCAATTCTTTATCTCCTATGACCATGGCCTCTCCCATACCTAGATAAGGGATTGAGGTATTCTTGAGGATGATTTTGAGTGACCAAATATAATTTTTCATTTGTTTTTTGGTTGACTTTTATTGTCCCTCGATTAATGCTCGATAAGGTGGAATAGCCTTAACAATTGAATTGTTTGGTGATGCTTTGAGTTGAGTTTGACTTTGAAGCTTTGGCTTATGTTTTCCCTTGGACTTGGTTACTTTGTGATTTTTATTTGGAATTTATTGAACAATATTCCTATTTTTGATGAAGCTTGGAAGTCAAGTCATCTTAGAAGAGGTTCATACAAACTAGTTTGACCTAGTTCCTTTGGGAAATGACTTTTATGGATCCCATATGCACCCTATGAGTCTTGATGTTTTTTTATGACATGATTAAGGTGCTGGTTATTGATTTTTAGGTCACACATTTGTGTAACTTGTTTCACAAGTTACTTGGAAGTTAGGCATTTTCACTTGTTTTTAAGTGTTGAACATGAGATAGAGCTTTGGTTCTTCCATTTGCCTTGACAAGTTCTTGTTTGTGCATTTCTTCTTACCTTGATTGGAGCCTTTCTCTCTTGGTTTCACTTCTTCCCCACTTGCTTTGATCATCATTCAAGGTAATTTGGTGTTCATGTTTATGCTTTGAGTTTACCTTGAATAATGGATCACTTCTAGCACTTGTTTGCTCTTTTCTTCTTCATGATCAATTTGAAATGTTTGGTTGAGATGATTTTCATGTGCTTGCTGCCATGGATTCTTTCTCCCATCTTCTCTTTGATCATAGCCTTTTGGTTTTGCTTTTTGTTTAGTTTTGTTTAAGTGATTGATGTTTGAATGGTTGTAGGAGTTGTTACTTCTCCCATTTCATCTCACTCTTTTTGACTTGTTTAAGTCAACTTGTTTTGATCATTTGTCTTTCTTACATCATTTGTTTCTCACATATCATCTTTGTATATTTGCATATCATGTTTGCATTTGCATTGACTTGTCTAAGTCAACTTTTTCTCTTTCGTCATTTCATCTGTGATTGAATTATTTGTTGTTTACTTGGTTTTGCCATGATCCCTTAGGATTCCTAGTCCCTCTATTTAAGATGAGAGTAGGAGAGACATTAGGTGTTCAATCCTTTGCATGATAACATTAGGATATATTTCCCCTTTTCAATCCCAACTTTAGGAGCATATTGCATGATAACATTAGGGTTGATTGAGTTTCCCCTTAGAGTTTGTATCTTCTCTTCTCATCTCCTAAACACCTTAAGACACTTAATAAAGGATAATAAATGTTGTACACTAAGAGCCTTAAGTACTTGAGGAATGATAGTTGGGGGGCCTCCTCTCAATCTGTCTAGAGTGTTTAGCGTATGCCCTTTAGGTGATATGCGATGCATTCGCTCTTAAGTCATAGTCTTTAGTGCAACATGAGTTACAAACTTAACTCAATTCACTTCCTCATAAAAAACACAAAACAAAACATCAAACCTTTTTATCCCTCGGGATTGTTTGCAAATCATTTTCAAAAAGAGTGTGTTAAGTCTTGGTTCTACCGCAAACAGGTAATACCTAAGTCTCTAATGGTCGAGCAGCAATACACCTAACTGCTAGAACGAAGGTTTAACCCTACTCAGTTAAAACACTTGAACCAACCATTGGTCGTGTCAGCCCAAACTACATTTGCTCTGATTTCTCATACTAGATGAGGATATGTAGGCAAAAGACGACGATGCCTTGGCGAGCAACCTTCCCCCTTCACCCGTAGTTTTCCAAACTATGTTGACTCTGACTTTCCTATTGCACGAGGAAATACGTAGGCATAGACCGACGATGCTCTATCGAGTCTCTTTTCTTTTCTTTTGTCCCTGTGATCCAGCCTTTGATAGATTAACACCCTTTTAGATAGACAACAAGCGTGGATCCTGTTGAGTACAACGGACGTGAGGGGTGCTCATACCTTCCCCTTGCGTAACCGACTTCCGAACCCAATATTTGGTTGCGATGACCTGTCTTCTCCCTTTTTCGTAGGTTTTCTCTGATCGTTTCCTTTCCCTCTCTTTGGGATAAATAACGAGCGGTGGTGACTCTTCTGTCTTTGCCGGCCCCTCTTCGTAGCGATGCGATAGTTGGCGACTTTGCTGGGGACTCTTCCCATCCCCAATGCGAGTCAATCATAGCGCTTGTGTGTTTTATCGTTGGGTATGTATATATATGTGCATGTGTGTTGTATCTGTATTTTATCACCTTTGCATTTTACTTTCCCACATTGTATCATGTTATTGTTGTGCTGTTGGGTAGGGTTTTTTCCTTTGAGAGATAAGCCAAAACTCAGGCTTAAGTATAACCTTAGCATTAGAAGTAGAAAGTAGTGAGGACCTGTATGAAAGCATGCACTAGTCCTCACGAAATTCACGCTCTGACGAGATTCTTTTTGATGACTACCTTTCCAGTCTGTTCCAGACAGTTGAGAGAATGTTGGATCTGAGGATTATCGACTCTGGGGACCGTTCACTTGGGAGTCAGCTAAGTGAGGCTGCTTCATTAGACTATGATGCCAAACCAGAAATGGTGAACGTATCATTGTTTCTCAAAAATCTGTGACACTGACGACCTCATAGGATGCCGAACCTTATCAGAGATAGGTCCATACCTGTGAGTGGGAGGGTTATGCAGGAAACCTTGACCTTCAACCTACCCGGTTTTCTCGTCAGTGTGAACTTTTTATCCTTGATACAGTGGGTTCATTATGTTAGAGCTGTGTTATTTTCTCGCCGAAGCAAAGCTCTGGTTCAACTCAGTCAGCAGCACGACAATCTTGATCCCCTGTTGCGTTTGCATACTCATTTGCATTTTAACATTGACATGTATTTGTGTTTCAGGTGCATATTTTATTCTTGATTTTAGTAATCTAATCCACTGTCAGCATGAAGCCCAAATTGAAGAGAACAATAGCGTACAAGTTTCCAACACCAGATATAAGGTCCTTGCTCAGTCTGATCTCTGCAGCTGATCACAGTGTGATGGAAGATTTCAAGAAAGACTATGGGAAGATTCTGAGTTATGTCTGCAAAGCTTCATTGTTTGAGTTAGGAGTTCTTCATACATTTCTTCAGTGCTATGATCCTTAGCTGCGACGTTTCACCTTCTCGGGATATGTATTGATGCTTACTTTGGAAGAATTTTCCATGCTACTAGGAGTCCCAGTTCTAGAACAAATGCCTTTCTACCATTCTGAAGCAGAGTCCAACTTGACAAAGTTAGCAAATTCCCTTCACTTGGATGTTTCTGAATTGGATGGAAAGATGATTTTGAGGAATGGTGTACCTGGTTTCTCATTACCTTTCTTGGTGGGTAAATCTCAGTATTTTGCAAAAGAATGATGTTGGATTGTCTTTAATGCTATCTTGGCTCTTTGTATCTATGGCATAATATTGTTTCCCAACATCCCGGATCATGTTGACTTGGATGCCTTTCATATCTTCGTCTCCAAGAATCCTGTGCCAACACTCTTAGGAGATTTTTATCATTCTGTCCACTATAAAAATGAGAACAGGAGAGGGAAGAGTGTCTCCTGCTGTGTGCCTCTCCTGTACAGATGGTTTATTTCGCATCTGCCTAAGTCCGGTCCTTTTGTTGACATCTCTAACACTGCTTATTGGTCAGAAAGACTTATGGGTTTAACCCTCGAGACTATTGTATGGTTTAATAGAGACCTTTTGGGTACGGAGATTGTTTACAGCTGTGGTAATTTCCTCAATGTTCCATTGATTAGAAGAAAGGGGGGCATTAATTATAACCCTGCTCTCGCAGTCAGACAATTTGGTTATGCTCTAAGAGAACCTCTGAAGGAAGAAGAAATACAGTAATCTCTGTATTTCATCGGTTTAATTGACAATGAGACCTTAATCAGATTAGAAAAGGCTTGGGGTAAGATTCACCATAAAGGAAAATCTTCATTGGGCAGGAGCGATTGCAGAGCTTATGGGTCATACATGGAATGGATTCAGGAAAGAGTTGAGAGATTATTGCTACCCTTTCTAGTCAGAGAACCTTTATACCCCTTGGTAGTTGAAGAACCAATGACAGTTGACATTCAGAAGTACAACCAACTGTGGGCTGAAAAGGAAGAACTACGCAAGGCGACCGAAGAGTTGGAGAAGGAAATCAGTTAGCTTAGAAGGGAAAAGAATCAGGCCACCCACTCATCCAAGAAGCAGACGGAGATAGTGAACAAGATGGGTAGAGAACTAACAAAAGATATTCGCGCCCGAGAGCGAGTGGGTCGAGACTTGAAATGCGTTAGTAATGTTATCAAAGATAAGAAGAAGGAGCTAGAGAAAGCGCATTTGGAGATATCAAAGTTCAACGCTCAATGGAATGCTATCCTGACTAACAACAAAGAAGAGAAGATGGAATTCGTCAACAGATTGTCAAGTAAAAGACTCAACTCCGTGTAAAAGATGAGGTAGATCCAGGTGAATCCTCTTGTCGATACGAAAGCGACTGCAAGTTACGCGAAGCTCTTGCAACGTTGGAAGAGTTTAAGTTGAGAGCAGATTTGAAGAGTCCTAAGCTTGAAGTTGCATTTGGGGAAGGCGCCTGGGAAGACTATGCTCAAGGCTTGCAAGCTACCATCAGCAGGAGGGAGTTGCTTATCCAGGGATTGATTGCTAGGCCTGACCACCTTGATACTAAGGAATTATTGGAGGAATTCCTGACTCACTGTCATACTTGATGCATTTTGTATTTTGTTATTTTGTACTCTAACCATCACTAGGATTGTTGGATGAGGTCGTGTTGATTCAGTTATATTCTCCTTGGTGATGTGTTGTGTATTGATACTCTGTTTCTCATTTTATTTATGAGAAAGGTTTTGTGGCTCCGTCTGTTGGCTCTTCATTCTCCTTTTGTTCCTGTGGAACTAGAATCAAGGGGAAGATTTCCCCGAACCATATTTACATGTCTGCATTTTGCATCATTTTTCATATTGCATTGCAGGTGTTCTAGTTCCGTTTACCTTATTTCTTTCTGTGGTTTTCTCAGCACTGTTTCAGGATTAAAGGCCGCACCATTCACCGCTATTCAACAAGGGGGAATCAACAAAAGGCCATGGACCAAATTCAACTTGAGCTACAGGAGTTCCGTGACCCTACGGTGCAATTCATAGACCTAATGCAAGGGGTCTCTAACGGTCAGGAACAGCTGAGAACACTCGTTCAACCTCTGATTTCCAGGGTTGACGAAAAAGGGGGTTCTGCATGGTGGGACCGCTGTTGTTCCTCCTCCAGTTGACAACAGCACTCCTCATGCCACTGCCGTCCCAACAGTTGTTATTCCTCCGGGCCGAGGTAATCATAATGGAGTCCATGTTCCATGGGCTACATGCACTGTACATGGGAATGTTGGTCCTCAGTGGGAGGAGGATGAAAAAGAGGATATTTTCTCCATGGGAGATCTGGGAGCAGGTTTGCAGTCTGATGCGGACAGGAGGTTCAAATTGATAGAAGAGAAGATGAGGAACCTTGAAAATCAAAATTCTCTTAGTCTGGACATGTCTAACTTGGGATTGATCCCAGATCTGAGGATCCCTCCAAAGTTTAAGGTCCCAGACTTTGACAAGTACAAGGGGACGACCTGTCCAAGGGTGCACCTTCGTTCATATTATAGAAAAATGTCTGCGTACTCTGATGACGAGAAGTTGTTGATGCATTTCTTTCAGAATAGCCTGTCTGGTCCATCTTTTGAGTGGTATATGGTTTTGGAGCCGGTCAATATTAGAAGCTGGAGAGACTTGGCAGAGGCTTTCGTCAGACACTATCAATATAATAGTGATCTGGAGCCTAACCGTGTGCAGTTGCAGAATCTGTCGCAACGGAGTAATGAGGGATTTAAAGAGTACACCCAGAGGTGGCGCGAAATTGATGCAAGGGTTCAACCTCCAATGGTGGAGACGGAACTTATTGATCTGTTTGTAGCTACATTGTCTGGTGTGTACTACGAGAAGTTGATAGGGAATATGTCTGGTAGCTTTTCAGATTTAATCATCACTGGTGAACAAGTTGAAAATGGGATTAAATTAGGAAAGATCCAAGCGGGAGAGGGATCCTCATTTGGAAGAGGAAGGAAGAACTTCGGTAACAAGAAGAGGGAAGGAGAGACGAATGCGGTCTCAGGATACAGGAGTAATAACAGAAATAGAAACAGAAACCAACAATATCATCAGCAACAACCTCAGGTTGCGAGTATTGCTATTCCAGCAGTACAACCTCAACAACAACAACGTCCACAACAACAACAACAGCAGCAGAATTACGCACCGCGACGGTTTCAAGACCGTGGGAGAATAATGAATAGACAGTTTGATGCACCACCAATGCCATGCTCATAATTATTACAACACTTGTTGCAGCTTTAGTTGGTTCCGAAAAGGACAATGTCACCTCTGACTGGCGCGCCACCCCTAAGGTATGATGCAAACGCCAGATGTGACTTTCCCTCAGGCGCTCTCGGCCATCATATAGACAATGTAAGGCCTTCAAACATAAGGTTCAGGACCTTATAGATAGCAAGGCAATCAATTTTACAAATGATTCGCCTAATGTTGTTCAAAATCATATGCCCAACCATGGAGCAGCTGGGTAAATGCTATTGTGGGTGAAGAGAATTTGAATTTGGTGACCAACATTGAAGAGCTGAGAACTCCTTTGAGTTTTGTTAAGAATAGGTTGTCGAAGGGTGGGGTGTTTCTCGGCTGTATTGAAAACTGTGAAGGTTGTTTGGCCTATCTTAAGGGATGTGAGGACTTGAATAATCATGTGCAGAGATTAATGAATGAAGGCGTGCTACAATTTTACAGAATTGGTGAAGAGAAAGATGAGAAGGTGATTGGTCAAGAGCAGGATGAGGTTGCCACAATCTCAATTCCTTTTAGAACCATTAACATATTTGTGCCGCCGAGGCCATCTACCGTTATAATCACCAAGGCAGGGCCTGTGCCTTACGAAAGCACTAAAGCGATCCCGTGGAATTATGGGGTTGAAGTCTTTTGTAACAGCCAAAAACAAGAGCTGAAGGGAACAACGTTTGATTCTGTGGATAATCTTGTGGGAACAGGAGAAATAACGAAAAGTGGGAGGTGTTTACATCTCCAGAGGCTAATGTTGAAAGACCAGATAAAGGAAAGGGGAAGGCTGTTGTTGAAGAAAGTTCTCAAGGGGGTGAGAAGGATGCTTTATTGAAAGACGTTGAGGAATTCAGGCGTCTGATTAGAAAAAGTGACTACAAGATTGTGGACCATCTACAACAAACCCCATGAAAAATATCAATCTTATCATTATTATTGTGCTCTGAGGCACATCAGAATGCCCTTTTGAGGATTCTAAACACTGCGTATGTGCCACAAGAGATATCAGTGAACCAACTAGAAGGATTGGTGGCACATGTGAATGCTCGAAATGGATTAGGATTTACTTATCTAGACTTGACACCTAAAGGAAGAAACCACAATCACGCCCTGCACATTTCCATTGAGTACAGAGGAGCTGTATTATCTCATGTTTTGGTGGATACTGGGTCTTCACTTAATGTGTTTCCCAAAAAGGCTTTGATGAAGCTTGACACCCAAGGAGTAATATGCACTCCTAGTGATTTGATTATGCAAGCGTTCGATGGAACGAGAAGGTCTGTGTTTGGAGAAGTGACTCCTCCTATCCAAGTTAGCCCAGAGGTTTTTGACGTCGTTTTCTACATAATGGATATCCAACCAGCATAAAGTTGCTTGTTAGGTCTGCCCTGGATTCACTCGGCAGGGGCAGTAACGTCGACTCTACATCAGAAGTTAAAGTATATGGTGGGGGGGGTAACATTGTCACCGTCTATGGTGAGGAAGACATCATGATCAACCAACTGTCCTCATTCAAGTATGTAGAAGTTGATGGGGAGATACATGAGACCTTGTGTCAAGCGTTTGAGCCAGTCCAGGTCAGAGAGAAGGCGCCAATTGTGGGCGGAGTTCCTGAGGTTGTTATGTCTTCATTCAAAGAAGTGCAAGCTATGGTAAAGTCTGGATCATCTCAAGGTTGGGGGCAGGTGTTGAGTATCCCTAATAAGCAAGATAAGTTTGGATTGGGGTACAACCCGTCATCTTCTTCTTCACAAAGCGCTCCACGCTATAGAGGACCGATACAGTTTATAAACGGTGGAGTGATATTTGACCGAATCAACGTTGTTTCCGAGGATGAGGGTGATAGTGACTGTGATATAGATGCATGGATCTAGCCATGTGTTCCCGGCCAAAGCCTGAACAACTGTGTTGCACCCCAAAATTTGCCCAACCTTTTCTTGGTTTGGCTTTTGTTTCATTTCACTTTGCTTCTAGCATTTCTGCATCGCATAACATTTCTTCTTGAGACAGAGGATCGAGGTTTTCCTGTGGCTCAGAATTCACCTTCAGCGCAAGCAATCAAAGCAGCGGGCTCTGGCATTTATTTTGCCCGGCGGTCGGGCGACCAATTTTATTTTTATTTTGCAGGTTATTTTCAGCCAAGAAAGCAGTATTCAGGTTATCACAAGCAGTCTCATGGTTATAGCGTTCAAGAACACATTCCAGAAGCTTAACAGGGGTCGAAACAGCAAGAAACCGGCAAACGAGCAGGTTTCCCTCCAAAAGGCGCCAAATTCAAAATTTTGAAGGTGTTAATCGGTTAACGCATATGGTTAACCGATTAACCATTGAAAAATCAGCCCAGATTCAAAATTTTAAAGGGGTTAATCGATTAACCGATTAACCAATGTAATTTTTGCCTATGTACGTGATTTTTTAATGCAGAGCCATTTCAGTCATTTTGGTCATTTTGAAATGCATTTTTACACTTGGGAAGGATCTAGAACCATTTTTGAAATTTGGATTAGCTTTCAAATTAATTCAATTCCCTCCAAAATCCCACTCCTAATTCCATTCCAAAATTTCCAATCCACTCTCCAACCTTGCTTTGGATCCAAGCCAAAAGAGTATTTAAGTGATCCACTCCAAACCACACTCATCTAGCTCCCATAATTTCCATTTTCAAATTCAGAATTGCTCTCATTCTCTCAATTCTCTCTCAATTTCATCATTTTCCAAAACCCTCACCAAAGCTCTTCCTCCATTGAATTAATTGATTCTTCATTGGAATCCATTAATTCTTGAGCTTAATCCTTCATCTACCATCTCCATTGGATCAGTTTCTTCATTCAATTTTCGTGCAAATTCAGATCTGATATTTGAAGTGAAGCTAGAAGTGATTATTTGAAGCAATTTGGCTTAATCTTGAAGGATCTCCATCTCTACTACAAGGATTATCTTGGATCTTGAAGTATTCCGGGTTTCTTGCTTCGATCTACTCATTTCCAGTGAATCAACATCATCCGAAGCAAATCTCCGCTTCATTGGTTGGAAATTCTCGATCTGATTCTGTTTTTTAGCTTAATTGCATGTTCATCATGATGATTTTCATTTTTGATTGATTTGCTGCATTTTGATTCACATGATATGTGTTGATGCTGTTTTGATCTGTATACATGCTGTTGGAATCATGATTTGTTGGTTAAATTTCGTGATTAAGTGATTATGTGATCATTTGCAAGTTTGGAGAAGTGATAAGCTTTTGAAAAGTGATTCTGCTTTGCTGTTTTCTGCTGTCAACACAGTGTTAATATGTTAACGCATATGTTTAACCGATTAACCAGTTCAAGTTTTCAGATTTTTCAAATTTTTAACAGTGTTAATCGGTTAACGCATATGGTTAACCGATTAACCAGTCCAGATTTTCAAAATTTTCAAACGTTAACAGTGTGTTAACCGATTAACCCTGAGGGTTAACCGATTAACACTGTGTTGGCAGGCCTGTTTTGCTACTTTGTTTGATTATTCGCATATCGTTTCATTTCGAATCTTCATAAATCGATATGATGCATTAGGAATGAAATGTTTCTGGTGCTTGCCACTGTTTGTGTTTGGTTGATCATGATTTGGTTGGTACTTGTGTTCATTTTCCACTTGGATGCATATTTATGTATGTGGTCCAAAGTGATGACTATTTGCATGTTTGTTTGTTTCCATCTATGGCTTTCCTTTCCATGTTTGCATCATTCTCGCATCGCTGTTGAGGTCGAGACGAGCTTGTGGAGGCTGCTGCCCCACACATTTTTCCTCCCTCCCACCATTCTAAATGTGCATTTTCATGCTTGCATTTACTTGTGTTGTTTTCTTCTTCCTTTGTTTTCTTTTTGCCATGTTCCTCTTAGAACTTAACCTTCCTTGTTTGAGGATGGTTATAGACATTAGGATTCGAACTATGCATGCTAACATTAGGTAGTTCCCTTTTGCACCCCAACTCTAAGTCCACTATGCATGATAACTTTAGGTTTTGAGTTAGTCCCCTTTAGAGTCCTTTCTTCTCTTCTCATCTTCATACAATCTTAACATACTTAATAATGATAATGGATGTTGTGCCATGAGCCTTGTACTTGGGAAATTGTGGTTGAGTGGTTACCTCTCAATTGCCTAGAGTGTCTAGTATACGTCCTTAGGACGATATGCGACGCATTCGCTCCTAGGTTTTAGACTTTAGTACAACATACATTATAAACATTTAATCAAAACACTTCTTCTCTAAAAAACACAAAAACACTTCAAATCTTTTTTCATCCTTTGGGATTTTAATCGAGGAAAATCTTTTCAGATAAAAGAGTGTTGTTAACGTTTAGTTCTACTGCAAATGATAACGCCTAAGTCTCCAATAGTCAAGTTGCATACACCAACTGCTAGAACTACTTGTTAACCCTACTCGGGACTAAAAACTTATGAACCAACATGTGATATTTTTAGCCCAAACTATGTTTGCTCTGATCTTCCATACCAGATGAAAGTACGTAGGCACAAGACGCGATGTCTTGGCGAGCGACCTTCCCCCCTTTCACCCGTATTTAGCCGAACTACGTTGACTCTGACTTTCCCATTGCACGAGGGAATACGTAGGCACAGAGCGGCGATGCTCTGTCGAGTCTCTTTTCTTTTTCTTTTGTCCCTTGACCTTTAGGGTAGATAGATAACACACCCTTTTAGATAGACAACAAAGTATGGATCCCGTCGAGTACGACGGACGTGAGGGGTGCTAATACCTTCCCCTTGCGTAACCGACTCCCGAATCCAGACTTGGTTGCGATGACCTCGTCTTTTCCTTTTTTTCGTTAGGTTTTTCCGATTGTTTCCTTTCCCTCTCTTTGGGATAAATAACGAAAGGTGGCGACTCTTCTGTTTTCCGCCGGGTGTTTTTCTTCTGATTATGTGTAGCCCTATGTTCTACCCGGAGCATAGTGGTCTTTGTCTGTAGGGCCTTATCCTTGTTTATGTTTTGAACAATTATTTTGTCATTAATCAAATGGCGTTTTTGCATTCAAATATTGTGATCCTTGTTTTTCTTGTTTATATTTTTAACAATAAAATGACAATGTGGTTTGTGTTGTTTGCATATCATTTTAAGCATCAAATCATCATCATTGAAGGTTTCACATCACAGATGCCAACGATTCAAACTCGTCTATGACTTGGTATGTCTTTGATAATCCAATCTTTCAAGCTGAAGAAGAGATTGAAGAAGACGAAGACCTGCCTGAAGAGCTTGCCAGGCTGCTGAGACAAGAGGAGAAGGTTATTCTGCCTCATCAAGAGGAGATCGAAGTCGTCAACCTGGGTACAGAGGAAGCCAAGAAAGACGTCAGAATAGGGGCTTCTTTAGAGGATGATGTCAAACAAATACTAGTAGAAATGCTCCGAGAGTATAGAGATGTCTTTGCTTGGTCATACGAAGATATGCCCGGACTTGATACGGATATTGTGGTTCATCGCTTGCCTCTTCGAGAAGAGTGCCCACCTATGAAACAGAAGCTAAGAAGAACCAGACCGGACATGGAATTTAAGATCAAAGAAGAGGTCCAGAAGCAGTTGAGATAATTTTCATGTGCTTGCTACCCAAGCTTCTTTCTCCCATCTTCTCTTTGATCATGGCCTTTTGGTTTTGCTTTTTTTTTTAATTTTGTTTAAGTGATTGATGTTTGAATGGTTGTAGAAGGTGTTACTTCTCCCATTTCATCTCACTCTTTTTGACTTATTTAAGTCAACTTGTTTTGATCACTTGTCTTGGTTCTACCATAAACAGGTAACGCCTAAGTCTCCAATGGTCGAGCAACAATACACCTAACTGCTAGAATGAAGGTTTAACCCTACTCAGTTAAAACACTTGAACCAACCAGTGGTCGTGTCAGACCGAACTATGTTTGCTCTGATTTCTCATACCATATAAGGATATGTAGGCACAAGACGGTGATTTCTTGGTGAGCAACCTTCCCCCCTTCACCCGTAGTTTTCTGAACTACATTGACTCTGACTTTCCCATTGCACAAGGGAATACGTAGGCATAGAGCGGCGATGCTCTATCGAGTCTCTTTTCTTTTCTTTTGTCCCTGTGAGCCAGCCTTTGATAGATTAACACCCTTTTAGATAGACAACAAGCATGGATCCTGTTGAATACAATAGACATGAGGGGTGCTCATACCTTCCCCTTGCATAACCGACTCCCGAACCCAAGATTTGGTTGCGATGACCTGTCTTCTCCGTTTTTCGTAGGTTTTCTCTGATCGTTTCCTTTCCCTCTCTTTGGGATAAATAACGAACGGTGGTGACTCTTTTGTCTTTGCCGGCCCCTCTTCGCAGCGATGCGACACCCTCTGCCATACTACTACAATGCCAATGCATATTGTCTATTCCATGAAAACACCCCCGGGCATGACTTGGAAGGATGCTTCGCGCTCCAACACATTGTTTGAGAGTTAATCGAAAAGAAGATTTTGTCCTTTGAAGATAATCACCCAAATGTGAAGGATAACCGTCTACCGAACCATGGTGGAGTAAATGCTATCACTGAAGAAGGGGAGGGATCTGAAACATAGACTGTTACCACTATTAATGTAGTCAAAGTGCCATTGGTAGAGTTGCACAAAAGGCTTGCTCAAGCATGGATGCTTAAGACTTCTCATGAGAACTGTGAGAAATGTATGATAAATCCATAAGGTTGTGACCTTGTACAAAAAGATGTTCGAGCACTAATTGATCAAGAATGCTAGAGATCAGCAGTAGGAAGAAAAAGGAAGACATAGCGGTAATTGAACCAGTATTCAATATACCCAAAGAACCCAGCAAGAGGGCTATCTTCAGAGATAAAAATAACAATGCAACCAGAAGCAAATCATTCCGGCCTGTATTCCATGACGATGTGGCACCCAAATTTGGGAGAGATCAACCTAGGTTCGAGCCAAGAAGAGGGTCTAGACCTCACCGAGGGCCATAACACTGAAGGATGACTATTCGTGGTGTGATGAAATTTTCAAAGAAAAAACACAGGGAAATATCGCCAACATTGCCGAAGGAAGTAGAATGACCTGAAGCGGTCGTGTGTATCAACCCTGAGCAAATGCTACAGTTCCTCAACCAATGGTTCTCATTCCTAAAGCCACTGTCGCTGCTCCCATGGAAACCATTATGAAAGAAATAGTTGCTAAATAACTTACCGGCAAAGGAAAAGAGCCTCTTAAAGACGAGGAAGAATTCCTAAGAATCATCCGCTGAAGTGACTACCGAGTGGTAGATCAACTAAATCAGACATTGTCCAAGGTTTCCATTATGTCGCTACTGTTAAGCTCTCTTGCACATCATCAAGCTTTGCTTAAAATATTGACACAAGCTCATGTGACAAAAGACATCACAGTAGGGAAATTTGATTCAGTTATGGCAAACATCACAGTATGTAACACTTTGAGCTTCAATGATAATGATCTGACAGCCGAGAAACGCAAGCACAATCATGCCTTGCATTTCTCTATCAAATGCGAAGAGGATACATTAGCCAGAGTACTCGTCGACACAGGATATGCGCTTAATGTAATGCCTAAGAGGACCTTAGCTAAGCTAGCTTACCAGGGAGCAGAAATGAGACCTACTTCCCTAGGGGCGAAAGCTTTCGATGGCTCAAGGAGGAAAGTGATAGGAGAAGTTGATCTACCAATCATGATAGGTCCGCAAATCTTCGAAATTACTTTTCAAGTAATGGATATTAATCCATCCTACAGTTTCCTGTTGGGGAGGCCACGGATACATACAGTGGGCGCTGTTACCTCCACTCTGCACCAAAAGATGAAATTCATTGTCAATGACCAGTTGGTCATCATTCATCGAGAGGAAGACCTAATGGTGAGTAACATGTCCTCCTTTAGATACATTGAAGCGGATGAAGATGCGCTTGAAACGGCTTTCCAAGCCCTAGAAATAGCCCATGTTGTGATGGTCGATGAATCAGCAATAACTTGTGGTCCATCTTTTTCTAATGTTCAAAGCATCAAAGCTGCATCGAAGACTGGAATCCCGTTAGGATGAGGGGAGATTATTGAAGTCAACGCTCGAGTGAAGAATGACCAAAAAGGGTTGGGTTATAAATCAACTCTGGAAGATGCATCAAAGAAGAGCCTCATGAAGAAGAAATCCTTGAAAGAGATTTTCACAAGTGGTGGGATGCAAGTGAATGCCATCATAGCTGAAGAAGAAGATAGTGATCTTAGCAACCTGATAATTCGAGGAGGAGAAACTTTGTGCAACTGGGAGACTGTGGAGATCCCTGTCTTTTTACCTTTAGAGTAATTCATTTTCTTGTTAGCTTTATTTTTCTTTAAAAATTCATGGTCTTGCCCAAGGCCTATAAATCGTTTTGTATGGGCCACTTTGCAATTTGAAAAATCCATGAATGAAAAATGTTTTTGTTAAAACTCTTGTTTTGTTTCTGCTTATCATTTTCACTCTTTTTGTTTAAAGGAAAAATGGCAACTTTTTTCGAAAACTTAAAAAACAACCCTTCATCTGCATGTCTGTGTGTGTGTGTCTGATCATTCTCAAAACTGTAAAAACATGCAGATCACCTCCACCACCTACAGAATCCCATGATCATTTGGTTCCTTCCACTAGTTGTTCATTCGTCTTTCAAGCCGAAGAAGAGAGCAATGAAGATTCAGAGGTCCCTGAAGAATTGAGAAGGATGGCAGAATACGAAGATGCTTATCTTCAGCCGTACAAGGAACATATCGACATCATCAACTTGGGGTATGAAGAAGAGAAAAGAGAAGTCAAGATTGGAGCATTGTTGGGGACAGAAGTCAAGAGCATGCTAAGAGAACTCCTCAAAGATTATGTCGACATATTTGCTTGGTCTTATCAAGATATGCCAGGGTTGGACACCGACATTGTTATGCATAAGCTCCCTCTAAAGCCAAAATATCCTCCAGTTAAGAAGAAGCTTCAAAGATCAAGACCTGATATGGCTATCAAGATCAGAGATGAAGTCAAGAAGCAAATCGATAGGACCTTTTTAGCAGTATCCAAATATCCAGAATGGGTGGCCAACATCATGCCAGTCCCAAAGAAAGATGGCAAAGTCAGAATGTACGTAGACTATAGGGATTTGAACAAAACTAGTCCGAAGGACGATTTCCCTCTTCCACATATCGACACTCTGGTGGATAACACAGCTAGTTTTGCAGTATTCTCATTTATGGGCAAATGTTTTGGTTACAATCAGATAAAGATGGATCCGACCGACATGGAGAAAACAACTTTCATTACACCTTAGGGTGCTTATTGTTATAAGGTCATGCCTTTCGGTTTGAAGAATGCAGGAGCAACGTATCAGTGAGCTATGGTCGCACTCTTTCATGATATGATGCATTAAGAGATTGAAGTATATGTAGACAACGTGATTGCAAAGTCTCGAAGTGAAGAAGACCATTTGGATCATTTGTTGAAGCTATTCGAGAGACTCTGGAAGTATCAACTAAGACTAAATCCAACTAAATGCACATTTAGGATTCGCTCAGGCAAACTACTTGGTTTCATTGTTAGTCAACGAGGAATTGAAGTAGATCCCGATAAGGTTAGAGAAATCCAAGAAATGCCCGCTCCCCGAACAAAGAAACATGTAAGAGGTTTTCTTGGACTGCTGAATTACATCTCCAGGTTCATTTCCAACCTAACGCCTACCTGCACACCGATCTTCAAGTTGTTACGAAAAGATCAAACGGTGGTGTGGAATGAAAACTGCCAGTTGGCATTTGAGAAAATTAAGAAGTATCTACAACAGCCTCCGGTATTGATTCCTCCAGTACCAGGAAAACCATTGTTCATGTATATGACGGTGTTGGAGGATTCAATGGGTTGTGTCTTAGGCCAAACTGACGAGTCAGGCAAGAAAGAGCACGCGATTTACTATTTAAGCAAGAAGTTCACGGACTGCGAGAGTCGTTACTATCCTCTAGAGAAAGCCCGTCGTGCCTTAGCCTAGGGTGCCAAGCGTCTGAGGTAATATATGATTTGTCATACCATTTTGCTGATTTCCAAGATGGACCCGATACAGTACATCTTCGAAAAGCCAACTCAAACTGGAAGGTTAGCCAGATGGCACATGCTCTTGTCAGAGTATGATATTCAATATGATGCTCAAAAGTTCATCAAAGGCAGTGTCTTGTCCAAACACCTTGCTGAGCATCCTGTGGAGGATTATTAACCACTCAAGTTTGAGTTTCCCAATGAAGATGTAATGTACATTCAACGCATGAAGCCAGAACCCGGTCCCGAAGAAGGTCCTGAGCCCGGGTCCCGCTGGGAAATGATGTTTTATGAAGTGTCTAACAAAAATGGACATGGTATTGGGGTTGTCTTGAAGAATCCAACCGGAGGATATACTGCTGTCACAACCCGACTTTGTTTCTCATGTACTAACAACATAGCCGAGTACGAAACCTGCATTCTAGGGTTGGAAGTCACCATTGATCTCCGTATCAAGATCCTAGAAGTAATAGGTGATTCTGCCTTGGTGATCTACCAACTCAAAGAAGAATGGGAGACTTGAGATGAAAAGTTGATCCCCTACAAGGATCACATTCTGGAGATGGTCGAATATTTCGATGAAATTACTTTAAAGCATGTGCCAAGAGCAGAAAATCATATTACTGATGCTTTAGCAATGTTAGCGTTGATGTGGAAAGTCCAGTTTGTTAACGAGGCACCTCTAATCTGCATTGAAAGAAGAACTGTACCAGCCTATGTCATGGCGATAGAAGAAGAGTCTGATAAGAAACTTTGGTTTCATGACATCAAGAACTTTCTCCCATATCATAAATATCCAATTGACGCATCTAGAATTGACAAAAGAGCCATACGAAGATTGTCATTCAAGTTCTTCATCAATAATGGCATCCTATACAAAAGAAACCATGACATGGTTCTACTCAGATGTGTCGATGAAAAAGAAGCAAGTCTCTTAATGATTGAAGTGCACGAAGGAACGTTTGGCACCCATGCCAGTGGCCATGCCATGGCGAAAAAGATCTTAAGGGATGGCTATTTTTGGTTGACCATAGAGACAGACTGCATCCTTTCGCCCGAAGTGCCACAAATGCCAAGTCTATGCTGACAAAGTGCATGTTCCGCCACATCCCCTCAATGTAATGACATCACCATGGTCATTCGCAATGTGGGGGCATAGACATAATTGGGGCAATAGAGCCGAAAGCTTCCAATGGCCATCGTTTTGTCCTCGTTGCAATTGATTACTTCACCAAATGGATAAAAGCGGCGTTGTATGCGAACGTAACAAAGCAAGTGGTCGCCCGCTTCATCAAGAAGGAGATCATCTGTCGGTATGACATTCCTGACCAGATCATCACCGACAATGGGTCAAATCTGAACAACAAAACAATGAAGGAACTTTGTGATGACTTCAAAATCAAGCATCACAATTCGTCTACATACAGACCCAAAATGAATGGTGATGTCGAAGCTGCAAACAAGAATATCAAAAAGATAGTACAGAAGATGGTGGTGACCTATAAGGATTGGCATGAGATGTTACCATTTGCTTTACATGGGTACAGAACATCACTGCGAACTTCGACAGAGGCAACTCTTTTCTCCATGGTCTACGAGATGGACACGGTACTACCCATCGAGGTTAAGATACCTTCTTTAAAAATATTAATAGAAGCCGAGCTTAAAGAAGCCGAGTGGATAAGAGAAAGGTTCGATTCATTGAATCTCATTGACGAAAAAAGAATGACTGCCATGTGTCATAGCCAAATTTACCAACAAAGGATGATAAGAGCATTCGACAAGAAAGTTTGTCTCAAATAATATAAGGAAGGAAAGCTTGTACTCAGAAAAATCCTACCAACACAGAAGGGCATGCGTGGCAAGTGGGTGCCTAACTATGATGGCCCTTTTGTCGCAAAAAACATTTTCTCAGGAGGATCTCTAATCCTCGAGACCATGGATGGCGAGCAACTCAAGTACCCTATCAACTCAGATGCAGTGAGAAAGTACTACGCCTAGAATAGAAAACCTAGAAAGGTGATTCAATCTAAAAACACTACAGCAAGTTGGAAGTTCGAAGAACAAGACTGGAAAACGCAGGGGCAAGGTCTTGTCAAAAAATGTTGAAGAAAGTCATTGTTTGCCATTCTCGTCAGAAGCAACGAAGTGTATGGACTGCTAGTTAGAAGGACTGGATCATTGTGGGATTCTGTAACCCCTTTTGTTTGCCATTTTCCAAAATGTATTTATTCCCGAGACTCTACCCTTTGTAAAGTTCTCATCTCCTAATAAAATCAGATTTTGGACCAATCATTGTTATGATCTTCTGCTTTTGTTATGAAAATTTCACTTATTTGTTAATAATGATTTTTTTCGAAAATAAAAGTATTTTGAAAACTTAAATTTTTGGTTTAAGAAAACTAATTTAACAAAGCACGTTAAAAATTCTAGAGGTAACATGACAGTGTTACACTACTCTCAGAACCGTAAAGGCTTGCTGTCGCCTCCGACCAAAGACGGGTCCAACGATAATCCTGCTACTAAGCCAAGATTTCTCCGCTGCGAGAGTACTAATTACGTTAGAAAATTGTTATCTTCCCTGGACGAAATGCCATCCAGTTTGAAACATCGAGACTCAGAGTAATGAGTTCCCTCTTTGTGTTCCTTGCTTTGCTCTTTCCTTCTCCCTCGTGGGTCGGTCTACATTTTGCATTTGCATCATATCATCAACATACCCATTTTTTTGCATTTGCTTTGGGTTTCCGTTTGTCTGGCTGTTGCCATTGAGATCCTTTGATCGTTACCACTCTCTTTGATCCTTTACCATGGTTTGGCTTTGCGGTTGTTACCCCAACTTTGTCAGTAATCTTGAGATTATTTTGTTTCCATCCTGGGAGGCTATTTGTGACTAGAAATATCTGATATTACTAAGATGATTAGTTGTTACTAATGTTTACCTTGATTGGGTCATCGCCAATCATTCCAGATTCCAGTGGTTACTGGCATTGTTAAATCCAATCTTTATTGGAATCCTTTGATTCGGTTATTACTAATCCTCATTGAAGTCTAGTGGTTACTAGTATAGCATTGAAATCCAATGGTTATTGGTATTTGAGTTGGTCATTACCAATTTACCCAGTAAGTCTAGTGGTTACTGGCATTTTTTTAAATCCAATTTTTATTGGCGCTCTGAGTTGGGTTATTACCCATTTTCCCCATTGAAGTTCAGTTTTTACTGGCATCTTTCAAAATCCAATTGTTATTGGTACCTTGATTCGGTTGTCACAAATCCCTCTGGAATCCAGTGGTTACTGGTATTGCTTAAGCCCAATTGTTATTGGTACCTTGTTCTAGTTGTCACCACCCTGAAAGCTTAGTCGTTACTAGCACCCACAGGAAGTCCAGTAGTTACTGGCACTGCTTGAAACCAAATTTTATTGGTAGGAAATTCTGGTTGTCACCAGTATCCCCAACAAAGCTTTGGTTTCCCTGGTCGAGTCTCGGAGATCTAGTGGTTACTAGCATCCCCGGTGTGTCTGGTCTTATTTCTAGTCTTCTCTTGAAGACCCTGTTTGAACTCTTTGCTATAGGAAATTCCTCATTTGGTTATCCCTTGTAAGGGTCGTGTCTCCGGTCCTTCATTTCCCCCGTGGAGATTTGCCTTCTTCCTCAGCAGGGTGTGTTCCCTCTTTTCCCCTAGTGAAGACTTGTGTTCCCCGATGGAGTTTGTGTCCCTGTGTGGAAGATCCCCTTGAAGTAGTATCATTTAGTCATGTATGAACTATTGCTTGCTACACCTTGGATCTTTCCCTAGTGTGTCAGGTCTCCTGTGAGTAGTTACTCATTGTATTGCCGTTCTTTTGTTTTTTACTCGTGTGTCAGCATTTGTCTTGCACTCAAGCATCATAAAGCATCATTTATATTTCATTGCATGTTAGCATTTGTCCTTTTGCATACCATCATATCTAAGGGACAAAATTTTTGCTTTGCGATATTTAAATACCTTTCACTGCGATTCTATGAAGATTTTTATCTTTCATTGCCATCAGGTGAAGATATTTAAATAGGGGCAACTGTTGTACCCCAAATTTTGAACCCTAGATTCCATCATCATTCTAGGAGCATCATCATTGTTTATCTAACCTTAACCTATTTCAAGTTTATCTTTGTCAAGATACAGGTGAATTAGGGTTTCATACAGTCAGGAATCAGGGTTTCGATGGTTTGATAAGTCAATATCTTGGATTGATTCTCCATCAAACAAGTATCCACATCACAAAGAATACTATATTGGATCAAGTATGAATCCAATTTGAGGTTGTCACTCAGATATCAAGAGCAGTGCAGTCCAGGACCCCCGATTAGGGTTTCTGATCAAGAAAAGTCAAATGTGGTTTGACTTTTGATTTAAAAGGCATTACAATGATGGATTCATGGTCCATGGAGCTTATATTGCTTAATGAAGTCCACCCAAGAAGTTTCAAAGTCTCAGAAGACTTAGAACACCAACAGTCGACTCGGGGTATTTCGATCGATCGGTTCGTTTGACCAAAAGGAATTTGACCTCAAAGTTGAAAGAAAATATGTTCCTAATAACATATTATATCTAGTGATGAAGTTTTGTGACCATTGGATCAAGGATTATGGAGTAATTGAAAAATTCGGGAATTAGGGTTTTGAAAAGGACAAGACCAGAACTTTTTAACCACACATCCAAATGAGGTGATTCAAATACTTATTGGAAAGGTCATGACAAGTCCTACAAATGTGTCACAGTGGTCCATTTGCAAAAAAATGAGTGGATTTGGAGTTATAGTCAAAATCATCACAAGAGGAGAAAAACACTTAGTAAAATTCTAAGTTTTGGCACTTTTAAGACATGTTTTCAGCCAACTTCAAGAGAGTTTTTGACCTAGTTCCACTTGGAATTTGAAAATTCTTAAAACATGAAAGTTGTATAGCATAATGAAGGCTTTCCAAAAAGTACAATAACTCCTCCATATCCCTTGTGAGATGAGAGTTTCGAAGGAGACAAGTTGGGCCCAAACACTTGATTGCCATCATGTCTGAACTCAGCACAAACTTGATTTCCAACTATCCACTTGAATTATAACCATGGATTGACAGCTTATATGATTTTTTAGAGTGTTTAATGAACTAGATCAGGAGATCTTTCAAGCATGGCCAAAGTTTTGTCCAAATGACCATTGTTTAATGTGAAAAAGTACAAAAGTACACATGAGAGAGATGATTTGTGGCTGCAGCATGGGGGGCTGTCCTTGCTACCTCTATGATCACTTATCACAGCTCAAGGTTATCTGGTTTTAGAGGCTAAACATCCTTGAAAACATGCACCATCTGTAGAGGGAAAAGCACACTTGGATTTGTTAAGATCTTTCACCAAAACCACCATCTTGCAAACCACTTGTGTAAATCTGTCCTCACTTTTACTTTGCCTATAAATAGAGGTTTCTTCTATAATGACCTCTCACACCATAGCACTCTAAACCCAAGAGAAAATCAAGCTCTCCCACTCTTGCCTTGCTTTACTTGTAAGTGAAGAAAGTTCCAAAACACCAAAAACTGCCTTGTGCAAACTTCATACCAACATCCTTTCCAATCATTCAACCACCTTAAAAATCATCCAAACAACCTCAAAATCATCATTGGAAGGTATTCCAACCATTAGTTTCACCAAAAACACCACAAAACCAAAAGTCAACTCCTCACACCCTAAAGTTTGACTTTTCTGCATAAAATGGAGAAACTCACTGCCTAGAACAGTTTGAACCACTTTGACACCTTAAACACCTTCCATTTATGTTGTATCAACTATCCAAGTCCTTGAAAAAAGGTTGGAACATCATTTGCTAGGACTATTATCTTTGATCACTTATTACTTCAAGAGGAAGAAACTTCAAAGCTTGCTCAAAGGGATTCGTTCTCACTCAAGGATGCTAGCTTACTTTGGGAAGTCTACAAGAGGTATGTGATTTCAAACCCTCTCATTGATATGCATCATATGCTGAAATTGGTTTATGCTTGCTTAATGATTTGTGACTCTCATGAAAAAATATGATTGATCTTGTTTGACATACTTGCTGTCATGAGGCTGTGACCTTCCATTTGAAGTAAGCAATGAGTTAGTTGATTAAATGCTATGTTTAGGCTTGCAACTTTTATGTTTGAAACTGTTCTTGAGTTGATTTGTCCAAATTATGTTTGCTTGCATTGAAGAAGTAACTGTCAGTTAAAACAATGCATTTGAACTGTTGTTTGATTTTTAGTATTGTAATATCAAAGTTTGTTGTTGTTTCTCTTTTAAACAAAACTCCATTGATTGATTTGTGTTGAAAGAGCTGTTAAACATGATTTGTAAGTTGCTTAGATCAGTTTGAGTTGAGTGTGTGAGTTTAGTCTTTGTAAAGGAATTGTTGTTTAAAACTCATCATGGATGCTGTTTCTCTAGCTTGCTGACAGTTTCTGTTTTAAAGATTGATCACTCTTTTATATTATCAATTTGATTTGAAACTTCTTGCAATCTATATGTGTGTGTATTTTGTCTTTGTAAAGGCATGGTTGTTAGAATTCGTCATGAATGTTGTTGAAATCCTTGGCTATGATGTTAGAACATATTGCATCGGTCTGCTCAGGCTAGTTTTGTTTTGTGCCAACTGTTATGAACATGCCTATGTTTTGTGTTGTGCCATTTGTTTCAAACATGTATATGTTTTGTATGTGCCTATGCCTTATGTTTTATTATGTCTTGTGCCATGAGTGAAGTTCTGCCATGAACTGTTTGTTTGTTTGTCATCACAAGTCACAATGTTTTGGTTACTTATATTAACAATATTATGTTGTTCTGTTGCAAGCCAACTGTCATGACTTTGCAATCTCTAGATCTTAAATTTTCTGCTGATAGATAGGTTAGAGGTTCCTAGGTGTTGATTTATGTTGTGTTTAACTCTTGATATATTGGAATTGTATTGTTTGAGTTTGTACTGGCTATGTTCAACTCATGCTTAATGTTGCAACTCATATACCATATCCTGTTCTAATCTCATTTTGAATCATCTTTCTGTTGGAATTTGATCTACAGTATATTCAGAGCATAAGCATACCCTTCTTTGATCTTAAAGGCATCTGTTTTGGAACTTGACTTTGAAAATGCATTTCAAAACCTCCACCTGTATTTATCTTCGAATTTTATTTTATGTGTGTTGTTTTAAAAAATGGTTGTTACCATCATGATCCTCTTCAAATTTAAAGTGGATTAGAGTCTTATTTCATGAAAATTGGTTGTGTTTTGCTTAAGATTGATTTGAAACCGTTTGACACAAACTTGCCTTGAGGTTGTTTTATCTTGGCCCAAAATATTTGACTTGGAAGGGTCATGTATTATTGGGGTGGCTTGATACATTGGATGTATCGCCACCCCAATGGTTACGTCTTGCGTTTCATGTACTTGCCTTGCCCAATGTCTTGAGTTCGATCCTGTGGATCAACTCTTTTGGCTATTTGTTGCATTTTTCCATGTTTTAGTGTTTTATATCTCTCTTCCATTGTTGATCATATGCGCGCGTTGGTTGAAATGATAATATTTTAACTGTAATCCATAGGCAACGAGTTCTATCCTTGGATAAGACACTCCCTTCTTTTTTAATGACTAATTTCTTTGTTTTTTCTTCAAATTTCAAACTAATGTAACTTTGCCATTTCCTATCATTTTTAAATGGTTCTTTTTCCAAATGTCTTGTATTTTTATCTATTTTCATATGGTAATTAAAGAATTCAGGAACTTACATTCTAGAAACACTTTATACCATGTTAAAGTCTCACAATATTTTAGGGTTTTTATCCTCCTCTATTTCAATCTTTTTTCAAAACTTTTGATTCAATTTCATAAGTTTGATTTGTACTTGATGAGTACATGTTTGTTATAAGCATTTATTTGATTATGTTGCTTGAACAAAAACCTATTTGCATTCAATATTTTCTTATAAGCATTTATTTGATTGTCATTGTGAACCATGTTTATGATTATTTACTCCCCCTTGGCTTTTGTAAAAGTCATTTCTTTTAAGCATAACAACTTAGAAATAGAGAGTTTTGTCAAACTCAACATAAGCATTATTATTTTTGCTCCCCTTTGAAACTTGATCATAATTAAGTGTGCATCAAACTTAGTGAGGTGAACTATGATTGCTCTGATTCTATCCTAGTTAGGATACGTAGGCAGAGGACGCGATCTCTTTGCGAGCAAACATAGAAACTATCCTTAGGTCTTCACTTATCACCCTTTACCTTATACCCAATCCCAAGCCATAACAAACATTTAGCAACTCATAGCATACAAACATACAAAAGGTTCATGTGTACAGATGTTTAGGATGTGAAATACCTACCCTAAGCATAACCAACCCCCGATCCCCGATCTCTTAGCGTTGTTGTTACATCGCGCAAAAAGGTCTTTCTTTCTTTAACCTTTCCTTTGGATAAATCAAAGTTCGTTTGTGAATTTAATGAATTAAGATTCAAGTTAATCAATAGCTTGATATCACGATTCTCACCGTAACACGCAGGACGCCAAAGATCCAAACTCTCCAACGCTTGACGATATTATCGCGAACACGGTTGGGCGGTCTGTTCAGGCTACTCCTCCTCCAAGTCCCTAAAAAGTCGACGAATTCTCGGGGACTTCGACGGAGGAAGTTTCCAAACACTGACCTGCAGTTGTCGTCGACCTCGAGGTGGATGTTGAGAATACCACTCCCAGTAATAGAGAGGAGGGTATATGTGCTAGTCATGCGGTTGTACCTTCTTCACCTTTGAGGGATGGCGTCATAGCTACGCTCGACACCCTCAAGGATATCTTAGCCTCCAAAATTTCGAACCCCGCAAAGAATTTAAAAGCTCTCCTCAAGCTTCGTGGGACTGTCGAGGCCGTTAACTCTGCAGGGTCGAAGAATACAATTAATCCAACCAAAGACAGCACTTTCAACCTTAAGCTACAGGAGTTGAGGGCCCACTTATTTGGGGAAGAGTTTGTCAAAGCGGCCACTGAGGTGCTTGTAGCTCGAGACGTCTTCAAGATTCTGGACGCGCTTTCGACATTCGACGTGCCGGCTTCTACAGCCGTCTATCTGATCGAGTTTGAAGCCTTCTTCACCCAATTGGAAAAAGATGTGACCTTGTGCAAACATGCCGATGCCCAAATCTGAGCCCAAATAAATGAGAAGAAGTGGGAATGGTATCTCAGCACCGTCTATGAAAAGAACTTAAAATATTATGAGGCCTCCCAGCAAACACACTCTGACAGACGCTTAGCCCTCGACCAACAGATATCTGGCTATTGCGCCTAGATAACGGAGCTAGAGCAAAAGATCTCCGATGTCGAAAGGGAGAAAGCTTCTTTGGATGTTGAAGCACCTTTTCCAGCCAAGGAGGCTATCGACCAAGACGTAGCCAAAGGGATTGCTCATGTCGAAGATGCTTTGAAAATTAAGGCCTGTATCGAGCAAATATGTCAGAAGAGTTTGTCTTAGAGAGTCGGATAGACCATGAACGCACTTTGCTTGAAGGCTTCAAGGCACGGTTCCCAGAATGATTAGGTTTCTTTTTTATTTCTGTAATTTGTGTTGGTCGTCCACATCCATCGGCCTTTTAATGAAATTATCATTTTCTCCTCTGAATCTCTTGTATCATAGGTCTATAGGCTTTTAAATATTTTCCATTTATCCAGATGACCCGTTGGTCTCCTCCGATTTCTTGGACCTCATAAGCATTGTGACTGAACGCTTGGGTCACCTGGAATGACCCTTCCCAATTTGGGGACCATTTTCCAAACCTTTTGTATTTTCGATCCATTGGAAGAATTTCCTTCCAAACATAGTCTCCGACCATGAAGAATTTTTTTTGGACTTTCTTGTTGTATCCCTGGGCTACTCGAGCCTTCTGGTGTAACAATGCGTCAAGTGGTTCTACCCTTTCTTCGTCTAGGTCCACCATCTCGTCCATCATCATGTTCCAATACTGCTCCGACGGGATATCATGTTGACGCTGGATACGCACTGACTGCAAGCAAATTTTTGCTGGAAAAACAACGTCATGTCCAAACACCAAACGAAACGGTGATGACCTGGTGGATTCTTTTGGAGACGTTCGATATGCCCATAATATTTGGTCTAACGTCTGGTGCCAATTCTTTGGTTTTTGGGATATGTGTTTCTTAATGAGCCCAATTATTACCTTGTTGGCTGCTTCGACTTGACTGTTTGCCTGTGCGTAATAGGGGGTCGAAGTAACCAACTTAAACCCTTCTTCTGCTGTGAACTGCTGCATCTTTTGTCCGAAGAACACTGACCCTTGATCTGTAGTGATCATCTCAGGAGTGTCGAACCTGTACAAAATGTGTTTCTGAACGAAGTTGATGAAAACTTCTTGGTCTAATTTTGACAATGATACGCCCTTAATCCATTTTGCAAAATAATCTATTCCAACAAGAATGAACTTATGTTGTTTAGAGGAGGCTGGTCGAATTTCTCCGATTATATCTAGAGCCCACCCTCGGAAAGGCCATGGCTTGACCACTGCGTGCAGTTCATCAACCGACACCCGTTGAATGTCGGCGTGCTTTTGACACTCTTGGCAACCTTTCGTGAAATCTATGCAGTCTTTGAGCATCTTTGGCCAGTAGAATCCCTGTCGGAACAACACCCACCTCATCTTTTGGCCGACTTAGTGGGCTCCGCATGCCCCACCATGCACCTCCGATATTGCCAAGTATGTGTCTGCTTTCCCTATACACTTAACCAACACTTCTTTGGGTGTTTTCTTGAACAGTTCATTTCCCATTAAGACGTACCTAAAGCCTGATATTTGATCTTCCTATCGATAGTCGTTGTTGGCTCATTTAGATATTCGACCAAAGGCCTTCGCCAATCTGTCGGAGACAAGTTGTCCACCATGCAGATTACGCCATTTATTCCACTGTTATCCCCTATTTCTGTTAGGTCGTCTCTTTCGCCAGCTTCCTGGCCTCCAAACGACTTGACTATCGTCTTACTTTTGACTTCGATGAATTCTTTCAGCTTGTTTTCTGAAACTTTATATCCAGAGGCAGTTTGTGCCAACTCATTAGCTTCCTGGTTGTCTACCCTGGGTACGTGTGCATTGCTGACCACTTCAAATTGCTCCAACAAACTTTTCACCATCGCAAGGTACACCACCAGATGTTCCTTGACACACTTGTGCTCGCTGGTGAGTTGCTTGATGACCAGTTCAGAATCGCCCTTAATGTCGACACTCTTGGTGCCCAGTCCTCTGAGGATTCTCAGACCGACGATCAAGGCCTCGTATTCTGCCTCGTTATTTGAGCATCTGCCTTTAACCCCACATTTGAAATTAGTCCAGTTACCCTGAGGGGACACGATTAGAATGCCTATTTCGGCTCCATTTTTGTGACTTGACCCGTCGAAGTACAACTTCCAAGGGTTTATGCTAACCAAACAAAGAGGTTGCTATGTTATTGCATGGTCGACCATGAAGTCCGCCACTATCTGTCCTTTCATCACCCTTAGAGGGATGTAGGTAAGGGAAAATTCCGTTAGTGCCAAGACCCACTTTCCCACTCGACTGTGTAAAATCGATTTTGACAACATGTATTTGATAATATCAAAGTGCGATGAAACATGAACTTCGACTGGTTTAATATATTGTTTTAATTTAGTACATGGAAAATACAAACATAGGCATAACTTCTCAATCATGGAATACCTAATTTCAGCGTCGACTAACATTCGCCTAAGGTAATAAATGGGCCTTTCGACACCATTGTCATCCTTCTGAGCTAACATACTTCCTATAGTTGTGTCGGACGCTGCAATGTATAGCTTCATGTTTTTATTTGGGCTTTGCCGCAACAAAACTGGAGGCTTTATGAGATATTCCTTGATTGCGTCAAAATCCTCTTGTTGCTCTTTTTCCCAATGGAACTGGCTCTCCTTCTTGACTTTCAACAATGGCGAGAATGCTTTTGTCTTGCCACTTATATTCGATATAAATCTTCGCAAGAAGTTCACCTTCCCGAGCAGGGACTGGAGTTGCTTTTTTATCGCCGGGGGTTCGAGGTCTCAAATTGCGTTTGTTTTGTTTTGGTTTATTTCGATACCCTTCTTATGCACCACAAAACCCAAGAAATCCCCTGCATGTACACAAAAAGCACATTTTAGTGGATTCATTTTCAATCTATATTTTCTCATCCTTTCGAATGATCGTCGAAGGTGATCTAAATGACCGTCCTTGGACGACGAATTTATGACTATATCGTCAATGTATACCTGCATGAAATGTTTGATGAAGTCATGAAAAATAGCACTCATGGCCCTTTGGTATGTTTCCCCAACATTCTTTTGGCCGAACGACATAACCACCCATTCATAGGTTCCCAAGGCCCCTGGGTAGCGGAACGCTATTTTAGAAACATCTTCTTCGGCTATGAAAATCTAGTTGTATCCAGAATATCTATTGAGCATGCTCATATACTCGAAACCAGCGGCTGAATCGACTAGCATCTCTGCTACAGGCATGGAGTATTCGTCCTTAGGAGTGGCACTATTCAAGTCTCTGAATTCGATGCAAACTCTCTGAGTTCCGTTTTTCTTGACAACTGGGACTATGTTCGCCAATCGTTCGACATATCTTGCCGTGCAGATGAAACGACTCTACAGTAACCTTTCGATCTCCCTTTTAATTTTCAGCGTCACTTTTGGGGCAAATCTACGTGGCTGCTGCTTGACTGGTTTCTTTCCTGGTTGGATGGGCAGGCGGTGGTCCACAACCTCCCAACTTAGCCCTGGCATTTCAGCGTATTCCCAAACAAAGCAATCTTTGTACTCTCTTAATATCTCGATCAGGTTAGCTCTCATCCTTGAGCCAATCTTGGTGCTCACGTATGTAGGTCTCCTGGTGTCCCCTTCCCCCAGATTGATCTCTTCTAGGGGGTCTTGCGCCTGTATTTTCTGTGCATCGAAGGTTGGGTTGCTTTCAAACCCCAAATGCTCGTCGTCATAGATACAATTGAGCCTCCAGCTTTCCGAAGCTGTTGTCTGGCCTTGTCGGCAATTGGTGCATGTGTCACTGGCGGCATCTCCGTATTTTTCTTTTTCAAGCACCGCTTTTCTTTTGTTTTCAGGAACATAGGCCAAAATTCGATTCAGACTCTCTGACTCAACAACCATCTTCGTTTATCGGGGGCCACCCTGTGGGTGGACAACTCTGCAATGATTCTGTTGGGGGATTAGAGGAGTCTCATATGAAACTATGATTTGGGTCCAAATTGAGGGTACGACCTGTATGGACGGAGGTATAAGAACCCGATTTGTCGTCACATGGCGCCACATTCGCCAGGTGTTGGTCGAAATACCTTTTCGTCCCTTTGGTTTCCTCGAGTCTATAATAACTTTGGTCGGCCTCAACATTCTCCACGATGTCGTCTTTCCTCCAGATAGTCAGCCTTTGGTGCATCGTCGAAGGTATCACTCCGATTCCATGAATCCATTCCCGTCCTAACAGGAGGTTAAAGTTTGCCTTTGAATTTACGACCATGAAGCGCGTCGATCTTGTGGTGGTTCTAATAACTAATTTGACTTGGACTACTCCCAGAGTGTTACTGGTTTTGCTTTCATAATTGGGCAAAACTATATTGTGTTGCTTGAGGTCGGCTTCAGTCTTGCCGATCTTCCTGAATGAAGTATAGGGCATTAAATTGACGGCTTCCCCACCATCTACGAAGACTTTGTTCATCGTCATACCATCAACCTTCGCCTTTATGAACAACGGTTTCAAGTGATACATCATCCATGGGCTAGGTCTATCGAACATGGCAGTTTGTTCTTCTATCATACCACTGTTCATCACGTAGTAGCACAGTGGCTTGTCCTCTGTAGCTTCGTCTGGTAAGAAATCATCTTTTGACTCTGATACTTCAGATACCCTATTATATTATGCTGGAAGAATAAACATAATTCTGAAGCTTACCACGAAGTCTTCCCCATATGTGTCGTCATTCGTCTCGTCGTACATATCGACATCCAGATCCTCTTCTGGGGACGGGGTGTATTCTTCGCCGTTCGACTGAGGTGTATACTTCGGTTCATCCTCGTCTAACTGAGGGGTGTATTCGAGCTCTTTCTTGCCCTCTGAGTTGGCGGTAAATGTCGAATTCTAGGTTGGCGCTACCGTTTTGTTCCCCGAGACTTCCATGGTCATTGATATGGTCTGGATGACCACTATGTTCTCCTTTTCAACTCACTTGGTTCTTGGGGGTTGATTCCTTGACTCGGGCTTCCCGAATGGCCGCAGTTGCAAAGTCGACACTTCTCTGGCCGCCTTTTTATTTCGCTGATGACGCCTCCACTGGGTTCTCGTCATTGGGTTCTTTCCTTTGTAATTGGAGAATACCATGTACCCTTTTGATTCAGCGTTCTTGTTGAAGGCCCTTACCTCTTTTTCCAAATCTAACACCTTCCACTTTGGCATTTTACTTCCCTTATGGGTCACAGGGGCCATTCATTGGTCTTGTGGGCTGTCCGACGGAGGCACAAAAGTTTTGGGCCTTGCTGGCTGGAACAACTTTCGGTATTTCTGATTTCGTCAAGGAGTACCGTCTTTGTCGAACACGAACCTTGGGGCTGGTGCTCTTTCTGACCTGACCCTCAAAATCTTCCTTCGTCTTCTTGTTGAAACCCTCAGTAGTTTCGATCATCATGCATTCTAGGATCGGGGTTCTCACTTGCTCCTTAACGCCCTCAGTAGCCTCAATCATCATGCATTCTGCTACTTCAGAGTACAGTGCTTCCTCCGTCTTCAGAGGGTTCTCATCCACTTTCACCTTTGATCTTTCACCGAACTGGAGTCGTCCTTCCTTCAACGCTTTTTGCATTAAGTCCCTGAAAAGAACACATTGAGCAGTTTTATGACCAAGAAAGTTATGAAATTTACAGAATCCCCTCTTTTTCTTTTGTTCTAGAGGGGGATTTTTTTTCCCGACCGGGACAACAGTTTGACCATCTTTAACCAATACATCAAATATCTCATCACATTTGGATACATCAAAAGAGTATGTTTTCACGATGTATTTGTCTGTTTTCTTCGTATTGACCGGATTCTTTCCGTTCGACGGCTTTCGGACTCTGCACGCGTATGGGGGTCCATGTTTTAGTTCAGCCATATTCACGGCATTCTCTTCGAAGAATTCTTCATCGTTAGAGGAATATTCGTCGGTGGCTAAAAACGCCACCTTCTCTTTCTTACGGTACCTATTGGTTTGAGATTTCTCGCTTCTCAACCGTTAGACCTGCCGGACGCGGTCGGCTAGTTGTGCCATATCTCTTAGGTATTGTGTATCTAACTTCTTTCGAATGGAATAATCTAGTCCTCTGGCGGCCATTTCGACCAATTCGTGTTCAGGGACTTGTGTAAAGCATCGCACTTTCAGTAGTCTGAACCTGTTCAGATATTGGTTTATGGACATCGCCGCTTTCTGTTTTATGTTGGCTAACTCTTTTAGGCTGATCTTTGATTGTCCCATGTAAAGTTGTTCGTGAAAAAATCTTTCTAAAAATCTTTTAGCAATAGAATTAATTAGTTTTTTTTAGAAAATTGAATTTTAATTTAGGTGTTAGTTTAGAATTAAATTAGATTTTTAGAAATAAAATTTTAATAAGAATTAGGATTAGTTTTAATTTAGAATTTAGAATAGATTTTTCTTATTAGAATTAGTTAGTTTTAATTTAGATTAGAAATAGAACTAGAATTGAATTAAAAAAAGAAAACAAAAAAAGATTTAGATTAGAATTAGTTTAAGTTAGGAGTTTGATTAGAATAGAGTTTTATTTTAGATTTAGCAATTAGAATTAGAGTTTAGGATTTTAATTAGGATTAGATTTTTTTATAGAATTATAATAGATTAGAATTTTGTTAGAAATTAGAGTTTAGGATTTAAGTTTAGAATAGTTTTTTTTATTAGAATTTAATTAATAGTTAGAAGTAGGTTTAGAATTATAATAGAGTAGAATTATAGTTAGAAATTAATTAGGATTGTGTTTAGAGTTAAATCATTTAATTAACCAGAAATATTAAAAAAAAAAAAAGGAGACAAAAAGAAAAGCATGATAGCGACACGTGCTCAACATATAAAGTATCCAAATACTGTTCATTATCTTCTTCAGAGAGAAACCCTAGCGCCCCCCTGTTACACAGTCCCTCATTTCCCTCGCAAAACTCACTTTAACTCTCTTCTAATTGAAGTTGAAGTGTAGAGGAATTAACCCAAATAACCACAACCTGTAACCCTCTCTCCCTTCTTCTTCCTCACAGTCGTGGACAAACCCATAAACTCACCTTCTTCCTCTCTCAACTCCGACCCAACAACTCTCGCCTCCATCCACCACACCCCACCGCGGTTTCAATCCTTCAACCACAAGCCGTTGAAAAACCCAACCGCCGTCACGCATCCACGACAACGCCCTAAACCTCTTTTCTTTCCTCCAAACTTCCGAAAAAGAACCATCCAAAACAAAATCCCGCACGTAACCCTTCGTCGTCGAATCTGAAACCCAATCCTTCTTCAACCCTCTCTTTGTGTTTTTGTTGACACTCATTAACAATAAGATTTGTTTGGTGTTGAAACAAATGGGATCTGATATTGCTTTGTATTAAAGAGTTAACACATTTTGGTTTTTACTCATGAAGCGGTAGCTGATGCATCTGGATTCTTTCATAAGCTATGATTTTCTTTTTTATTTTATACTTAAAATCTGATAGAGAGTTTTTGCCCCTTTTATACGATAATGATGGTGATGTTTTTTTTTTCTCGTTTGTATTCTCATTGCATTCCACTAATTTGGGTTTAAATTATGGCCCATGTCACTTTCCGCACCACCATTTTTGTTCTTTTTATTATTTTTCAAAAAAAGGGAAAACTGAGTTTTTGTTGTTGTTTGGTGGAAGGGATGAAATGGTTGTAAGGCCCGTGAGGAATCCTACACCACCACCAGTTCATAAACCCCCTCTTGTTTAATTTATCTTTTCTATTTTTATTCATCTTTATTTATTTTCGTCGCTTTTTGGGTCGATGACAAGACCACAAATCCATTATCAGTCAAATTATTGATAGATGGCGATTTATCTGAGACCACCTTCCTATTCTCTTTCAATTTCTTCTTCATTTTCGATTTTATTTTATTTTCACTAATCTATGATGTCTTTCTATTCGTAAGCACCGTTTATCGAAGTCGATAACCTTCTCGATTTCAAATCTACAGAAAATGACCATTTGGGTCATTTTCTTTACTTTGAGATCGTGATAGGCTACCTTCGATTAATCGACATAATATTTGCGATTAAGACGAGATCCCACCTTTTTTTGGTCAGTGCGACACGATTTAATTGGAGAATGATCCTTAGCACGGATATCAATTTACGCGGCCTCTTATAGTTCGACTTCCCTCATAAGTCGAACTACGACGGTTTAGCGTTATATTTTGTCCCGATTCGATTCACTAACATTGTCAACAATAAATTCAAAACACTTAATAAATTCGACGAGTATCGTGCGCCGAGCGTTAGGTGCGTAGGAAATAACGAGGGAGGGGTTTCTCCTCGCTTGTCTAGAGTGTTTAGCGTATGCCCTTTGGGCGACATGCAACGCATTCGCTCCTACGTCTTAGATTTTAGAGCAGTACGCGTCCCAAACCAATTTAATTCACCTCTGTTAAGGCGTTCCAGGCCTGGGATCTTTTCTCTCGCCCTCGTGCGATCGAGATCTCGTTTTCCCGTAGTAGCTGAACTACGGACGCTCTGATTCCTCATTCCCTAATGAGGATACGTAGGAACGAGGATTCCTATCCTTGACGAGCACACTAACAACTAACTGCCCCTTTCTCTTGCCCCCAGTGCAATTGAGACCAAACTGTTTTTCAAACCTTTTCATCCTTTCGGGATTGTTTCAAACTCATTTTTAGAAAAGAGTACGTTACTTTTCCGTTCTACCACAAACAGGCATCGTCCTTAACTGCTGGAATGGAGATTTAACGTCACTCATAAAAAACACTTAACTAACCAGTGGTCTAGATTACCCGAACTATGTTTGCTCTGATTTCTCATATCAGATGAGGATACGTAGGCACAAGACAACGATGTCTTGGCGAGCAACCTTTCCTCCATCACCCGTAGTTTTCCAAACTACGTTGATTATGACTTTCCCATTGCACGAGGTAATACGTAAGCATAAGGCGGCAATGTCCTATCGAGTCTGTTCTTTCCGTTCACCCCCGTTTAGCAGTAGCTTTTAGATAACTTTCACCCATAGATTAGACAACAAGCATGGATCCCGTTGAGTACAACGGACGTGAGGGGTGCTTATACCTTCCCCTTGCGTAACCGACTCCTGAACCCAAGATTTGGTTGCGATGACCTTGTCTTTCTCGTTCCCTTAGGTTTTCTTCGATAGTTTCCTTTCTCTCTCTTTAGGATAAATAACGTTCGGTGGCGATCTTCTGTTTGTTTCCGCCGGCCCTTTTTCGCAATATGTGACACCAAGTATTCTAAACCATTCTAAATTATCCTAAGACATACTCACTTTGTACTTGCATTCTCTTCTCCCAATTCTTACTTTAGCATCAGAGTGCCTTGCATGTACACCCCCTCCTCATCTTTGAAATCCAGCATCACAGACGAAGTCTCTGTCCCACTTCAGATTCTGATCAACTGTCAAGATCAAATATAATAATAATAATAATGATAATACTTGGTAATTTTTATTTAATCTATATTTTAAAAATATGAGTAATAATTCTAATAAATTTGCTAGTGAAATTATTTAAAATAAAGATGATAAAATAAAATTAATAAGTCAGGTAGGGGCGTGAGTGACTTGAGGTTGGTGCTAGTATCCCACGCCCTGCTCCCGCCCTCGTAATTAAAAATCGAGCTTTCCCCGTACTTGCACCCATTCCAAGTTAAATTGGTGTTTTCTCGTTAGATTCGGGGCTAGGGAGATTTTTTTTCCATTCCTAATTGTAGAGCTTTTCTTCCTTTTTGGAGGATTTAGAAATATCTCCCCATTGATAATTTTGAAGCACATTTTCTCTAAATCAATATCTCCTATTATTGTTGTATCTTTTCTTGCTTTCTCTCCCCCAAGTTTAAACCCAATTTGTTCTAAGATTTTTTGTTTTCATATCATTATATGGCATACACATTCCTTTCAGTTTTCTCCTCAACATGCGATGTATCTTTAGATGAGAAGTCATCAGAGAGCTAGGTTTGAATGAAGGTTATCACTCTCTTAGGTGCCATGATGATATTAATAATACATAATAGTGTTTGAATCATGAACACACAAAGAGAGAAGAAGAAGAAAAGAGAGGTTTAAAAGAGTGAATGAGGGCGTTCCTTTTATAATAGTGGAGCTTCGGGGTTAACTTTCATGATAAAATCCATCAGATTAATGGTGATTTGATCTAGTAAAGAGGAGATTGATAAATCTTCCCAAAATGAACTATCTAACCGATTATAACTAAGGCATAATCGATTAAATCTTCATTAATTTTGAGATTTGGAGAAATCTTTAATTAAAAACTTCTTAGATTTATTTTTGGAGGAAACTCGATATGATCTCGCTTAAAGACTTGAGGAAGAAGTAAGCTATCATTGATTATCCCTTTTGATTAATCAACTATTGGGCGGTTTTCAACTTCCTTTGCTTCCTTTTGGGCCTTGGCATACAACTTTTAACACCTCTTTTGATTTTTAGATTATACCCTTAGCTTAATGAATGTTTTAAAGTTAATCAAGAGGTTAGTAAAAATAATTTAAAATGTCCAGGCATTTAATAAACCACTTTCTAGAGGATCAATTAAAGTTTCATGACTTTTCAACCTCTATTAAACATACTACCTCAAAACCTCGAGAAAAATTAAGAATAAATCCCCCTAAAGAGGGAATGATGAGCAATATTCAAAAGTTCATTTCCATGGAGCGCTTGATACGAGAGCCGTGTAAACCATATTTGGAGTCATACGATCACAATCAATCCTTGGACTCCAAATACAACAGGTCCATCAAGACTGTTGAACACAACCTTCAATGTCAACATACATACTATTTGAGCATTAACATCAATGTTATCAATGACACATTTGAACACTACCATAAATGCTTTACCAATTGTTAAACATTACCATTGAAGTCGTTGAACAACTGTTAAACACCACTATTGATGCTAATGAACTACAACGTGCACCACCATTGATGATGACAACTTTACCATCAATATCACCATAGATCAACAAAAATATTTGTATACTCACAATATGCACACACTTTTCACAACTATATCAAATTCACAATAAGGATCTTCAAAGTTGCAAAGTGATCCTTGAACAATCGTTAAACACTACTATTGATGCTAATGAATTACAACGTGCACCACCATTGATGCTAACAACTTCACCATCAATATCACCATAGATCAACAAACTTATTTGTATACTCACAATATACACACACTTTTCATAACTATATCAAATTTGCAATAAGCATTTTCAAAGCTTCAAAGTGATCCTTGCAAAACATTTTTATATTTTAACCTTTGGCACCTAAAACATGGTCCTAGTCCATTAATAGCTCTAAGAGTTATAGGGTTATGTAGTGGTCAAAATGTACATGTGTTCATGTTACCCCTATAAAGGCAATGTAGACTCAAAGACCTTAGTAGGTTTATAACACGACACGGTTGTCATACCCAAAATTTGCCCATCCTTTTTTAGCTTTGATTAGCTTTTGCTTCGTTTTCGTCTGCATATCATTTATGTCGGATCCTGCCAGTGTTATCAGCCGAATTGAATTTATCGAGATTACAGCCGCTTTGCTCGCATTTTAGGCGATTCAAATCATTTCAAACAGGAAGTTCCATGTCGAAATCAAGCGGGAGTCGCCCTCCCTTTGATGATTCTTTCCGTGCTGATAATTTGGCGCATTTCGGTGTTCGCCCGCTTTTCATTTCTATTTCCAGGGCATTTTGCATTTTATTCCTCTTTTTGCTTCATTTTCTTTTACTTAGGAATTAGTTTAATTAGGTTTCAATGTTTTTTTTTAGAAATGGATTTTATTTATTAGGTTTTTTAGAACTAGATTATTATTATTAGAATTTTAGAATACACTTATATTTTTATAGTTTCTTCATTAAAAAATAGATTTTAGTTAGAATTTTATTTAGATTGGTTTTTATTTATTTATTTATTGTTTATCAAAAAATAGATTTTTTTAATTAATTTAGAAATAGTTTTAGTTTAGATTTAATTTAGCTCTTTTTTAGAATCATTTTTCATTCTAGGATAGTCTTAGAAGTTAGTTTATTTATTTAGTTTTTTCATTAAATCCTTTTAGAATAGATTATTATTATTTTTAATTAGGATTTAATTTATTTTAGTTGTCAAATAGAATTTTATTTAGGATTAATTAGTAGTTTTAATTATAGTTAGCTAGTTATTAGTTCATTATTTAGTTAGAATTTTAGTTGCGTTTAGTTTAGCAATTAAATTAAGGTTTATTTTGTGTCATTAGCCAAATCATTTTCAGTACAGTTTTTTTTTAAAAAAATCAAAAAAAGGAAAGTCAGAAATGCCATGTGGCAGAACTATATAGGGCGTGTCCATATTCATCATCTTGGAGAGGGGAAACACCCTAGCCGTTCTCCCTCTTGCCTTCATCACCCTCTTCAGAAATCCAACCTAAGAATCATCTTCTTCAAGCTTCGAACAACTTCATCATCATACGAACCATCACCTCCCACCACTTCCAACTCAGCTACCATGATTAACTGACCCATTTCGAAAACTATCCGTCCTGACATCACCCTCTTCCATCCGTGAGAAACCCATTTTCGAACGGACCACCATCGTCACCTTCACAAACCCCCCCCCCCCCCCCCCCCCCCCCCCCCCCCCCCGCTCATCAACTTCTTCTCAAAACAACAAAACCCAGACTCACGATCCCTCATATTCTTCAAACAAACTTCAAACCTCAAAGCTTCAAACTGATATCCTTCCACCATCAAGCAACTCGCAACCCATTTCTTCCATTTTAAGCCTACCTCTAACAACCGTAAAACCTTCATCATTCTTCATTCAACCAGCTTCCGTGAATCCCTCTTTTCCTTCAAACAAACCAAATCCAAAGCCATTTCTGAACTACGTTAAACACAAAATTTCACAAAAAAGAAACCGAATAGACAGGAGGACTTGTTTTCTCTTTTGAATAGGATATTAGAGGAGTTTCTGTTGAAAAAAATTGGAAGAGTGAGCGAAGAGGGTACTGCCGGGACTGTTCTGGTTTTCTCAGGATTGTCTCGTTGAAACTGGTAATGGGTTTTGTCTTGAGTATTTGGGTTTTGTTCTTAAAAAACATTGAGTAAAAAATGTTCATTCCAAAACCTTTCTCCCTTTTTGGTCCGCTGTTTTTTTTGGAGAGGGTGATGGGTTTTCCATGGCCCAAATGATCCCTGTTTCTATTTTCATACCCCTGTGTTTTTTTTTTTGTAAAAAATATAATAAAATGTAAATTATTTTAGTTTTTTTTATGTAAATATTATTTTATTAAAAACAGTTTGCATATTGTATTTATAAATATATTTTATACTTATTTTATTTTAGAACTTTATAAATATTTTGTTTTTTTTTTAGATTTAGGTATATACCTTTTAAATAACTTTCTTAGAAAATTTCTTAAGTTTTTTTTCTTTGTAATTTAAGTTTTAAGATTTATTTTCTTTTAGAGTTGGATTTTGTTTCTCATTTCTTATTGGACATTTTGTTCTATTTTTTATCTTTTTGGTCGATGACGAAGTTTCCATAAGTCGATTACTCAGTCAATATATTGATAAGTAGCATTGGATCCGAGACCCACCCCTTTTCCACCTCGTATTATTTTATTTTAACTTTTATTTTCAAAACCGATGAAGTCTCCGATTGGTCAAACGTTGATCTTCGAGGATGTTGAAACCTTCGCTATTTCAAATCTAAGGAGAATGACCATTTGGGTCATTTTCCTTACTTTGGGATCGCGAGAGGTTCCCTTCAATTAAATTAACTTGAAGTTTGCGATTAAGACGAGGTTTGAATTTTTCGACCTCCTCCATTTAACCGATTACTAACTCCCGATTTTAATATTTTGTTAATACTTCATTGTTTATATTTCCGCACATATTCTTCTGATTATATTTCTATTGACTTTATCTTGTTCATATTATCATCACTGTTCATACTCCATACTGTCATGTTGAGCATATTGTCATCTAACCCCCTTTTATTTGTACATTCTTTTAAAAAAACTTAATAAATATCGAAACCATAAAATCCTAATTGGTGGACTGTTGGTTATCTGTATCTTGTGTATATATGTCTCCCTTTTTCATCTCTTTGGCAGGTTCTCAAAAATCTCTTCAATAAAGGAATTGAGTTCTCTTTGTATTGAACTAAAAAGAGAGGATTGAGTGTAGACTTCTTCCTCTCCGAGTGTCGAGATGCTCACTGTAGTGGGGGTGGTCTCGATTCTCGTCTTTCAATATGAAGACACTTGTATTCGTCACCCTTTTTCTCCTAAAAACCTCGGTCCCGTACCGAGTGCATTTTCAAAAATATTTCCAATAAGAAAATCGATTTCTCTTTGTATTGAATTAAAGAGAGAGGATTGAGTGTAGACTTCTTCCTCTACGAGTGTCAGTATACTCACTGTAGTGTGAGTGGTCTCGATGCTCGTCTTTTAATATGAATACGTATCTCTTTTTCACAACTTCTTTCCGAAACTTTCTCTCCTAAAACCTCGGTCCCATACTGAGTGCATTTTTCAAACTTCTTTTCACAACAAAAACTTGAATGGTCGTAGAGTGGAAAGGCGTAGGCCTTCTCCTATCCCGAGTGCTTGACATTACCTTAGGGTTCACTGTCGCGAAGCACTTACCATTCAAGATCAAAAACATCTTTAATAAGAGAATGAAGTTCTCTTTGAATTGAATTAAAGAGAGAGGATTGAGTGTAGTCTTCTTCCTCTCCGAATGTCAGGATACTCGCTGTAGTGTGTGTGGTCTTGATACTCGTCTTTCAATACGAAGACACTACGTTCGCCACACCTTTTCATGACAAAAACTTTAAGATAAAGAATTAGATATTACCTGCAAGGGCTTACTATCCGATCACATATCTCATTCCTAAAAAACAACTCTCACAAACCAAACGTGACACTTTGCCTTGCATTGCGAAAATTAATCTTTCAAAAAGGATATGTTACGTCCGTTCTACCGCAAACAGGTAACGCCCTAGTCTCCAAACGAGTGAGCAGCGATACACCTAAACTGCTAGAATGCGTACGATAACATCATCCACAAAAACATCAATAAACCGTAGGCCAAACTATGAATGCTCTGATTCTTTACTTCTTTTAAGTAAAGATACGTAGACACAAGGGCCACAATCCTTGCCGAGCATATTCCCCCTTATATTTGTAGTTCTCCGAACTACGTCGACTCTGACTTTCTCATATCTGTTGAGAATACGTAGGCCTAGGACCGCGAAGTCCTACCGAGTCTCTTCTCCCTCTGTTACCTCTCTTTCCCTTGTTTCTAACCTTTCTCTCTCCATTTGGAATACTCTTTAAGCAATAATATTTTAGCAAATACCTTCACGCATCGACAAACAAATGGTTCCCATCGAGTACGATGGATGCGAGGGGTGGTAATACCTTACCTTCGCATAATCGGCTTTCGAAACCATTCTTTGGTTGCGAGACCATCTTATCCGTTACTTTCTTAAGGTTTTCTCGATATTTTCCTTTCCCCTCATGGAATAAATAAAGTTCGGTGGCAACTCTTCTGTCTTTCTTTTCGCCTCCCCGTCGTTGCCATTTTTTCGAGTAGCGATAACTGGCAACCTTGTCGTGGACTTCCCTAGCAAGCCAAACCTAGTTTGTGTGTCGTGTTTGTGTAATTTATTTGCTTTTATTGTTTAGTATGCTTTATTTTCTAACCTGTTGGGTTTATTGGGTTGGTTTGTAAGGATAAAAGCTTTCTACCCGAGCTTTCTAGTATACACTAGGATTAGGAGGTGGATTCTTTCTGATTTACGAGACTTAGGACTCGTTGAGTTGGTTTGAATTCCACCGCTCAGATGAGACCCCTTTGGGATGATTATGTCTTACGAGTAGTCGTAATGGCGTCTTTATTTCCAACTTGGGAGTCCGTGACTCTGAGGACCTTTTGTAGAACCTTATTCCGAAGGTTACGAAAACATAACTCTGTATTCATCCTTTGAAGGGATTATCGTCTTACGAATCATCGTTTTGATGGAAAACATTTGAGGGTTAGTGCATGGGACTTTGTTTAAAGGCCTTTTGGGATACCCTCTTATGAACCAATAGATTGCCCACCCGAGGTGAGGGATATCTTGTTATTTTACCTTGCAGAACCTGTGACCTTGACCCTACTGTTGTTCTGTTATCATGTGCATTCATAAAGCATTGCATTGCATAGCATTATTACATATCAAGGGACTTAAGAGACTGTGATTATCTCAGGTATTGGTGAACACAATGACTGATCAAAGAAAGAGAAGCACAAATTCCATAGAGTTCAGATAACCAAAGTTGGAATTGATTTAAGACCTTTTGATTGACGTGCCGAAAGCTATCAATATCAACTTTCAAGGGAAGTATGGGAAATTGCTTGATCTTCTCCATTCTAGGGTCGATACTTGGGCTTTGTTCGCTATGGCTCAATTTTATGATGCGCCTCTCAAATGCTTCACTTTTTAAAACTACTAGTTGGCTTCTACTCTTGAAGAATATTCTCACCTTTTGAATATCAAGATTAAGGATCAACCTATTTACACCGGCCTGGAAGAAGAACCAAAGTCTTCTATCATTGCTCTTGCTCTCCATATGACCAAGGAAGAAGTCAAAGATGGTCTAGCCAATAAGGGAGGTACTCAAGGCTTTCCTTTGAAGTTTCTACTAGACAAAGCCACTCATTACAAGACCGTTGGGGATTGGGAAAGGTTTGGTATTGTTGTTGCTCTAATAATCTATGGGGTTGTTCTCTTTCCAAACATAGACAACTTTATAGACATCACTGCCGTCATTCTCTTCATGCAGAAGAATCTTGTTCCTACTCTCCTTGCTGATGTTTATCACTCTATTCATTAGAGGAGTGAAAAAAAGACAGGGATGGTCCAATGTTGTTCTCATATACTATTCAAATGGTATGCTTCCCATCTACCAAAGAAATGACCGTTTGTGGAAAACAAAGAGAAGTTAAAATGGTCTCAACGCATTATGTCTCTAGAAGCCAATGATATTGCTTGGTATTCTCATGAATACTATGATGTGGAGATCATTTTTAGCTGTGGGGAGTTCGGAAATGTGCCTCTGATTAGTAGGGATGGTTGCATCAACTACAACCCAGTCATGGCGTTACGTTAGTTGGGCTATGCTATAGAGGATGAGCCAGAAGCAGAGAAAGTTCAAAGCTTCTTTTTGCTCGCTACAACAGAAGATCCTGCATTTGTTAGGAAAATTGTTAAAGCGTGGGCCAAGATCCATAAGAAAGGAAGGAAAGAGTTAAAAGCAAAGAATTGTGTGGCTAAAGAGCCATACAACCGATGGTTACTAGCTCGAGTGGCTGAAAGATTGCTGCCATTTCCTCCAGAACCATCCATGCGAGAAGAACCTCCTGCTCCCACTCATATATCTATGGAAGAGTATGAGAAGCTGAAGTTAGTGGTAGAAAATTTGACTAAAGAGAATCAAGACCTTCAGGATGAAATTCACCAAGCAAGTGTGGAGTATGGCCAGTACAAAAGGAAAGTGGAGTTTGAACAAGACCAAGCGGCTGAGAGCAGCAAGAAACTGAAGTTAGAAATAGATATGAGAGTCAGGTACTAGAATGGTTTTGAAGGGGCTGATGCATCATTGACAACTCTTCGACAACGCCTAAAGGAAACTAAGGCCTCTTGTGATAGAGCATGGCATTTCTTTGAATTAGATTTTGCTGAAAAGAAGGAGACAAGGGAGAATCTCGAGGCTAACATTGGGGATCTTGAAGAGCAGTTGAGAAATGCTTTAACCCTAGTGGAAGATGAACAAAGACTCAAGGATGAAGCATTAAGAGCTTCATATGTCACTCCTGACATGTGGAACAATAAATGTTTAGAGTTGGAAACCGCCCGAGAAACAGCCACTCTGTGGAGGAATCGTTTCTATGCCTTGCAAAGGGATAGTGCACAGTGGCTCAAGAAGGAAGCTCAGCTCAATGGACCAGCTAGAGCAAGGAATAATCAGAAAAGAGTCATGGACCAGCTAGAGCAAAACCAGGCTGCTATGAGGGAGGAAATGCAAGTTATGAAGACGCAGATGAATCAAATCATGGAGGTGATCCAGAACATGGACAGAAATCAAGAGGAGATGAGGTTGGCAGCGGAGAGGAACGCTAATCAAACCTTGACTGGTGTGGTTCCCAATGCAGGTGACGCAATTCTAACCCCTGTCGGTGCAATTCCAATCCCTACCGGTGATGTTCCAATCCCTACCGGTGCTACTCCAACCCCTGTTGGTGCAATTCCTACTCCCACAGGCGTGATACCTATTAGTACAGTCCATCCTCCCGCTGCTACAATCCCACCACCACTCTACTATAACGATCATGAAGGATTCTACGAAGATTCAGCTGAAGCATATGTACTACAGAATGCTGAATTAGAAAAGAAGTTTAATGCTCTACAAGAAGTGGTGAGAGAAATGCAAGGCCCCGACGTTCTGGGATTAGATGCCGCAGAAATTTGTCTTATGCCAGGGGTTAAGATACCTCCAAAGTTTATTATCCCGAATTTCAAGAAATACAAGGGTAACAGCTGTCCCTAGATCCATATAAGGTCTTACTGCAGGAAGATGGCCGCCTATTCCGATGACGAGAAGCTATTAATCCATTTCTTTCAGGATAGTTTGACCGAGGTCTCCCTGGAATGGTACATGCAGCTCGAGCGGTCCAATGTGAAAAGCTGGAAAGAGTTAGCAGACGCTTTCGTGAAACATTATCAATACAACACTGACATGGCTCCGAATCGAATGCAACTCCAGAATCTGACCCAGAAACCGAACGAGTCTTTTAAAGATTTTGCACAGAGATGGAGAGGACAAGCCGCAAGAGTACAACCCCATTGATGGATAAGGAGCTTAGAGACCTCTTCATGGGCACGATGCAAGGGCCGATCCTTGAGCGTTTGGCGTCCACAACCTCTACAGTGTTTTCTGAACTTGTCATGGCTGGAGAAAGAGTATAGAGTTTAATGAAGTCAAGAAAGATTCAGAATGCTGGCGGATCCTCAAGTCAGGTCAAGAAGCCATATCAGGGTTTCTTTAAGAAGAAAGAAGGCGAAACTAGTGTTGTATCCACAGACAGAAGGAGAACCTGTAACGCCCATTTTAATTATTTGAGTTTTTCCGGTGTTATTTTACTTATCCGCGTGCTTTGTGTAGAAGTATTGAGAAATAAGGAACATAATAATAATATCATATAATCGATAATGATAATAATTGATAATTAATATTAATATTGATATTATTATTATTATTATTATTATGAAGTTTTATATTAATTTTGGATTAAAAGAAAATGAGGATTTTATTAATTGGGGTTATTTGGAATAAAAGGAATTGGGATGAGGGGCATTGTGGGGAATATTGGAAAAGGGAAAAGAGAAACACGTTGGAAGGAGAAGAGGAAGAAGAGCACGATCAAAGAGAAGAGGAATTGGAAGGAAGAAGAACAAGGTGGATTGGAGCAAGAGGAAGCTAGGATTCATATTTGGAGCAAGAGTTCATCAGATTATTCGAGTTATCGAGGTAAGGGGGGGGAATTAGGTCAAATTGGTATAGTGCATGAATTCTAGGTAGAGGGGATTTCTCTTAACCCCATAGGTTGATGATCATATTTGTTGTGTTTGCATGATTCTGACTGTGTGATTATCTGGTTGAATCCGTTGCATGCGTTGGTGAAATGATTGTTTGGTGATTTGGGGGTTTCCTGGTAGTTCGAAGTTTTATACCGAAAGTTGATTAATTGAGTAGAGCAGACATTTAATCGGATTAAATCAAGAGTAGATTCTGTAATTAAGTTGTTGAATGTTGAGCCGATGTTATGGGAACTGGGTTGAGTAGAATCGGTTGAGTTCGGAGCATTTCTGCCGACTCTGAGAAGTATTATTTTTCTGAAATCGCAGACGCCCGCCAGCTGCTTCACTGAGCGAGCTAGTCGCGAACCTTCACCAGGGATTCGTCGGGCGAACTGGGCAGCGAGTGCTTCCAATAGGCATTGTCTGGCTTCGCTAGGGAGTTCGCTGAGCGAGCATGTAGCGAGTGTTCGCTGATGCTTCGCCTAGTGAGTGAGCCAGCGAGCATGACAGTATGTTGTGTTTTTGATGTTGCTTTGTTCTGTGCTATAGTGTTATTGGACCCTTGTTGATTATGATTGATTATGGGAATGATGTTGATTTGTGGAGAAAGTGTGTATGGGATTGGAAGATGATTTCCTTGATTATTCGTGTGATTATAATATTTGCATTGGGGAGTATATGTGTGATGTGGAATATGATATCCGTGTTATTCGTTTAATTTAAATGATTGAATTCAGTGCATGTGATTGCGTATGAATATGGTGATGTGATATATATATATATATATATATATATATATATATATATATATATATATATATATATATATATATATATATATATATATATATATATATATATATATATATATATATATATATATATATATATATATATATATATATATATATATATATATATATATATAATGTGTGATGAAATATGATCAGTGGAATTGTGTACACTTAGTGTATCTGATTTTGTGTGTTGTGCTTTGGGGTTATGCATAGCATGGTGTGATGATGTGCTCCTGTGTGGAGGGTGATGGTCAGGTGCCCATCGGTGATTGTGAGGGATAGATCTTGTCTCAGGAGAGCGTAAGTGATTTATCCTGTCTATAATGTGCTCCTGTGTGGAGGGTGATGGCCTGGTGCCCATCGGTGATGATGATATGTTCCTTCGGGAAAGGTTGATGGCCAGGTGCCCATCGGTGTTGTTGTTGAGTCGATACCACATATCATGGGTTGAGTTGCATGTGTTGCATTATCTTATATGCTATGTTGGTGTGGGACAGTAGGTCCGGGTCGATGTATGTGAATGATAATTGTGTGATTTACTGCCTTTTATTCATGTACGTTATTACCGATATATTTTGATCGTGATTTCTCACCCCTTGCTTTTGTTGTGGTATGTGCTTCTTTGGAAGTACATATAATCCAGGTGTGTGGCTAGCTTGGATTGTGGCGAGTCATGTCGTAGGGATGCTCTGATACGTAACACCGGGGCTTTGGGGAGTTGTTTATTTATCTGATGATTTTGTGTGCCCCCGTGGCGTATCATGTTTTGATGAATCTTTTTGGATGAATATATTTGTATATTTTGGGCGTTGGCCGTACATGGTGTATATGACGTTTATGTATAGGATGTGAATATATGTACATGTGTCTACATGACAAACTTCCGCTGTTAAATTATTGAAAATCGTTTAATGAAAATGTTTGGAGCAGTTTCTTCTATGACATCCCGTTTGTGGTTTGAAACTCTGATAATAGTCTATTTTATTTGCATTTATTTTATATTTGGGGAGCAGGGTGTAACAATTGGTATCAGAGCAGGTCGGTCCATCGGGCCAAGTTGTCTAATGTGGTTTGGTCCCTTGTATGCGATATGTGTGTGAAAACACTTTCGATACATGTTTGTTGTCTAACCTCTGTCTGCAGAAGTGGGATTGATTCAAGTGGGGGAGAAGTTTGTGCTTCTCCCGGGTGCTGCAAGTGTGGAGTGGTAGCTCGGTGTGTGGTTGAACGCTCTCATAGTTTGGTAAAGATGGTTCATACCCCATTATGATTTTCGATTGTCTATTAATAAATTGAGGAACTGATCACCGTTAATCTCTTGTTTATAGCAGTTGGAATTGTGTTGGATGGAATGAACGTGTCTTGCAAGCTTAGATGGCGTGAGTAGTGAATGGTCTGGAGTTCGGCTAGGTGCTTAAGAATGTTTTTGACGAGTCGGCTCAGGACAGCGTTAAGGTGTTTGAATTTGGATGGGGATTTTGAGTATTGATGAAAGTGGGGAAGTTGGCGAATTGCCAATTATTTGTGGTTGTCTGGAGGCTATACTGATAAGACAGTGATATACAGCCAGGACGTGAAGTGGGGTTGTGATCAACTTAGTTGCAGAAGCTAGTCCGAGAATGAAAGCTCCATATTATATGTTTGTTGGATGGTCACGGGATTAAACTGATTAAGTAGTGTTGGGACTTGTGCCTGGTGTGTGCCAAGGCAACAGAGTGTGAGGCCGAGTATGTAAAGGATGGATAGTGACTCCTGGTGAATGTTAAAGAAAGTAAGATGTGGAATGCAAGATTGTGATTAATTAGGCCTTTAAATATTCCAAGAGTTAAAGATGTGTTGAATGGCCTTCTAAGTGTGAAATTGTTGTCGTACGTCGAATTCCGAGATCGCAGTTTTTTTACGGAATCAAAATCGGACACTCGGAAGTCAGGTAACAGTCAAAAATAGGATTTCGGAATGTCATGTTCGCCAGGTCCTTCGCCTAGCGAGCATGCTAGCGAACGGCTCCACGCTCGCTGCTGTGTTCGCCTAGCGAAGGGGTCTTGGGCAGAAGAATGTAGTTTTGGTATTTTTGTCGTAACAGGAGAACCGTAACTTGGAATGACACACGGTTCAAAGCATTGTAAATATATTTCAGTGCTCTATATGATGGTGAAGTAGTGGCTAAGTCATTTATTGATGGAATATGTTTGAATGTTGTGGTAAGTGCGGAAGGTGCAGTTCGTGTTTCCGCCATAACTCGCAAATTGAATGTCCGTTTGGCATGGGGTTTTCCATACTTATTTGAGCGAGGCAATGGTTGTGTTAACGGATGGTATTATGAGATATTCGAAGAGTATATAGGATTATGTTGAACATCGAGAACTTGAGTTATCGGTGTTGGGGAATAAGCAGTGATTTGCCTCTGTGAAGAGAGTTCAAAGAGTTCGTGTGTTGGTTTTTGCCGTATCCGATGGAACTATTTGTTGTGTTTGGTGATGCTTTGTTGGTATGATTGGGAAGGTATGTTAAGTGCAACTTCATTGAGTTTTAGTAATGCTTTAAGGAAACTTAAAGTACATAAGAGGAATTATCGGACAAGTGGTTTAGAGTTGGTTGCTGTTGTCATGTGTTGTGTTGGAGTTTGGAGGCCTTAATTGTTTAGTGGATATATGAGATGCTTGCTGAACTTAAAAGCTTAAGGTATTTGTTTGATTTGGAAGAGTTGGATATGAGACAGAGGAAATAATTGGGACTTCTGGAGGAGTATGGTTTTAGGTTGAATTTCCATTCGGGCGAGACAACGTGGTAGCTGATGTATCGATTTGGAGAATTTCTGGATATATACCAATGATGATGGTAAAGGAGTTAGCGCTGATTAATAAAATTCGAGATATGAGTTTGGTGCGTAAAGGGACTTCTTATGGAATTAAGCTTCATATGTTGGGGCTGACTATGAGTAATCTTGATGAGAGTCGAGGAGTTGGAATTCTAATTTGAGTTAGTAGGCTGATTGAATTTAATGAATTAAGTCGAATGTCTGATTTTCGGATTGTTGGAAATGGTTCCATGAGATGTTATGATAGAGATGTGCTCAAGTATTGTGAGTTGGATAAGAGTACCTTGAGAGAAGGATATTAAGGTGGGTTGAGTACCCCTCCAGGTGCTATGAAGATGTGACCAAATGTGGGATGTTGTTTTGGTGGCCATAGGTGGAGGGAAAGAGAGTTGAGATTGTGTATCCTGATTAGACTTGTGGGAAGTCGAAGTTGGAACAGCGGGAACTGTTGGGCCTGATGCAACTATTGAATATTTCCGAGTGGAGTAGAATAGTAGTTCCATGGAATTATGTCTCGGGTTTTCTAGAGAATTTAAAAAGGGGATATGATTTGGTTCGAGTAGTTGAGAATGGATTGAAAAGATTAACTCATTTTTACCGATGGAGATGGATCATTCTATGCTGGAGGTAGCTAAGATGTATAGTGAGGAAGTTGTGAAGTGGTGTGAAATGCCGTCGAATATTGTGTCAGATGGGAAATTTGAGTTTGCGACGAAATTTTGGGAGAGTGGAAGAAACTTTGAGTGCCATATTAAAGTTGAACTCTGTTTAGCATCCGTGGATGGATGGACAGATAGAGAGAGCTATCCCGTATGTAGAGGATTTAGTGAGAGCTTGTGTGTTGGATCAGGATGGATCGGGGGGCAGTTAATTGTCGTTGATTGAGTTACCTACAATAACCGCTATCATTCTAGTATCGGAATGACATCATATGAGGTTTTTTATGATAGTAGGAGGTGTGGGACTCCTTTGTGCTGATGCGTGTCCGGCGAGAGTGTTGTACTCAGAACGGAAATTGTGCAAGAGGCGACTGAAAAGATCAAAAGGATCCAAGAAAAGACGCGTGTTGAGAGTTATGACAGTAACTAGGGTTGGTCAAGCTTTGAAGTCTAGAAAGCAGACATTATGCTTTATCTATCCGAATCAGAGTGGCGCAGCGGAAGCATGAGGAAAATAACATGTTAGACTGTTTTGCCGCGGGTATTTGTGAAAGCTGCAGGGTGTGCTCATGTGTCTAAGCCGAGGAGGTACTTTGATTGAATTGGGTGGGGTGCAAGTGAGAAATAATGTGATTTTTGAGGCACTTCTAGTGTGAATTGTTTAATGAGGATCAACTCCGAGGGAAGGAGATATCCTTGGTGGATGTGGCTTGGGGAGGTGCTGCAGGAGGCAGTGTGACCTAGGAGTTGGAAAGCAGGATGCGGGAAGCGTATCCAAAATTGTTTCCATCAGGTATTTTCGAGGACGAAAATAATTAAAGTGGGGGAGAGTTGTAACGCCCATTTTAATTATTTGAGTTTTTCCGGTGTTATTTTACTTATCGGCGAGCTTTGTGTGGAAGTGTTGAGAAATAAGGAACATAATATTAATATCATATAATCGATAATGATAATAATTGATAATTAATATTAATATTGATATTATTATTATTATTATTATTATTATTATTATTATTATTATTATGAAGTTTTATATTAATTTTGGATTAAAAGAAAATGAGGATTTTATTAATTGGGATTATTTGGAATAAAAGGAATTGGGATGAGGGGCATTGTGGGGAATATTGGAAAAGGGAAAAGAGAAACACGTTGGAAGGAGAAGAGGAAGAAGAGCATGATCAAAGAGAAGAGGAATTGGAAGGAAGAAGAACAAGGTGGATTGGAGCAAGAGGAAGCTAGGATTCATCTTTGGAGCAAGATTTCATCAGATTATTCGAGTTATCGAGGTAAGGGGGGGGGGGGGGGGCGGGAAATCGGGTCAAATTGGTATAGTGCATGAATTCTAGGTAGAGGGGATTTCCCTTAACCACATAGGTTGATGATCATGTTTGTTGTGTTTGCATGATTCTGACTGTGTGATTATCTGGTTGAATCTGTTGCATGCGTTGGTGAAATGATCGTTTGGTGATTTGGGGGTTTCCGGGTAGTTCGAAGTATTATACCGAAAGTTAATTAATTGAGTAGATATGACATTTAATCGGGTTAAATCGAGAGTAGATTTTGTAATTAAGTTGTTGAATGTTAAGTCGATGTTATGGGAACTGGGTTGAGTAGAATTGGTTTAGTTCGGAGCAATTCTGCCGACTGTAAGCAGTATTATTTTTCTGAAATTGCAGACGCTCGCCAGCTGCTTCGCTGAGCGAGCTAGTAGCGACCCTTCGCCAGGGATTCGTTGGGCGAACTAGGCAGCAAGTGCTTCCAGTAGCCACTCTCTGGCTTCGCTAGGGAGTTTGCTGAGCGAGCATGTAGCGAGTGTTCGCTGATGCTTCGCCTAGCGAGTAAGCCAGCGAGCATGCCAGTATGTTGTGTTTTTAATGTTGTTCTGTTCTGTGCTATAGTGTTATTGGACCCTTGTTGATTATGGGAATGATGTTGATTTGTGGAGAGAGTGTGTATGGGATTGGAAGATGATTTCCTTGATTATTCGTGTGATTATAATATTTGCATTGAGGAGTATATGTGTGATGTGGAATATGATTTCCGTGTTATTCGTTTAATTTAAATGATTGAATTCGGTGCATGTGATTGCGTACGAATGTGGTGATGTGATATATATATATATATATATATATATATATATATATATATATATATATATATATATATATATATATATATATATATATATATATATATATATATATATATATATATATATATATATATATATATATATATATATATATATATATATATATATATATATATATATATATATATATATATATATATATATATATATATATATATATATATATGATGTGTGATGAAATATGATCTGTGGAATTGTGTACACTTAGTGTATCTGATGTTATGTGTTGTGCTTTGGGGTTATGCATAGCATGGTATGATGATGTGCTCCTGTGTGGAGGGTGATGGCCTAGTGCCCATCAGTAGCGATAATATGCTCTTGTGTGAGGGTGATGGCCAGGTGCCCATCAGTGATTGTGTGGGATAGATCCTGTCTCAGGGGAGCGTAAGTGAGCTATCCTGTCTATAATGTGCTCCTATGTGGAGGGTGATGGCCTGGTGCCCATCGGTGATGATGATATGTTCCTTCGGGAAAGGTTGACGGTCAGGTGCCCATTGGTGTTGTTGTTGAGTCGGTACCGCATATCATGGGTTGAGTTGCATGTGTTGCATTATCTTATATGTTATGTTGGTGTGGGACAGTAGGTCCGGGTTGATGTATGTGAATGATAATTGTGTGATTTACTGCCTTTTATTCATGTACATTATTACTGATATATTTTGATCGTGATTTCTCACCCCTTGCTTTTGTTGTGGTCTGTGCTTCTTCGGAAGTACAGATAATCCAGGTGTGTAGCTAGCTTGGATTATGGCGAGTCGTTTCGTAGGGATGCTCTGATACGTAACACCGGGGCTTTGGGGAGTTGTTTATTTATCTGATGGTTTTGTGTGCCCATGTGGCGTATCATGTTTTGATGAATCTTTTTGGGTGAATATATCTTTTATTTTTTGGGTGTTGGCCGTACATGGTGTATATGACGTTTATGTATAGGATGTGAATATATATGTACACGTGTCTATGTGACAAACTTCCGCTGTTAAGTTATTGAAAATTGTTTAATGAAAATGTTTGGAGCAGTTTCTTCTGTGACATCCCGTTTGTGGTGTGAAACTCTGATAATAGTCTATTTTATTTCCATTTATTTTGTATTTGGGGAGCGGGGTGTTACAGAACCCATCAAGGTTATCGCCATGTTGTTGCCGTTGCACCACAACAACCGCTGTCCATTCCAGCAAGCCAGCCCACAGCTCAACAGAACAGACAACAACAATCCTACCAACCAAGACAAAATTAGTATCAGGGTCCGTGGAGGCCAGAAAGAAGGCTTGATCCAATTCCATCAACATACGCTAGATTACTTTCGTTCTTGTTGAAAGGAGGTCTTGTTCAGCTTAGGGAAATTAGGGACCCTCCGGCCGTTCTCCCCTTTGGTTATGACGTCAATGCAAGATGCGAATTCCATTCTGGCTCCCCAGGCCATAACATTGAGAATTATAAAGCTCTAAAATACATTGTACAAGATCTTATCGATTCAAAGGCGATAAACTTTACTTGAAACACCCCAAACATCAAGACTAACCCAATGTCGGCTCATCGCTCAACAAACATGATTGAGAGCTCTAGGGGGGTCCGATTAATTTTGGACATCGACAAATTGAAAACCCCTTTCTCCACTATCAAGGAGCAGCTCTTATTGAAGAACGTTTATCCTGGCTGTCCAGCCAATTGTCACGTTTGTTTGGACGGATCTCAAGGATGCGCTGAGTTGAAGAAAGGAATCCAAAGCCTGATTGATCAAGGTGTATTAGTAGCAGAACAACTTTCAAAGACTGAAAGGGTTTCTACTCTTGAATTCCGTTTGAGACATTGGAGATACCATATGATGATGAATATGGGTTATGGATTCCCTCTGATAATTTGACTCGTGCTCCATTGACCAGACCGTGCGAAGAAGAGGAATGGGACAACGTGTATGGACAGGCTTCTATCCCTCTGCAGATCCCGTATGATCCGGTTGAGATACCTATGTCTCCACCATCAATGAACCAGCTTGTCATTTCGACGCCAGCTCCTTTTGCATACGAAAGCACGAATGTTGTACCTTGGCTATACGACGAGACTGTTTTCCTCAATGGGCAGAAGGTGGGAGAAGAGGATATCTTGGAAGAAAAAGAACTGTAGAAAGCATCGTGGGAACTAGTGGCGTCACGAGAAGTGGTCGAATCTTTGCTCCAACTACACCACCTGTCAACAACAGTGACAATACAAAGAAAGATATTGTCAAACCAAGCACCACTGAACAGGGGCCGTCATCTAAATAGAAAGAAGTCCCAAATAATGAAGCAGAGGAGTTTCCAAGAATCATTCAGAAAAGCGATTACAAAGTGATTGACCAGCTCAATCAGACTCCTTCGAAGATATCCATGCTATCATTATTAATGTGTTCGAAAGCCCATCAAGAGGCACTGTTAAAATTTTTGAAGGCTGCTCACGTACCGCAAGAGATATCAGTGGTACAGTTTTAAGAGGTGGTGGGGAATATAGCATCAGGTCATATTTTGAGCTTCAATGATAGTGAATTACCTCCCGAAGGTAAGAATCATAACAAGGCCTTACACATTACTACCGAATGTGTAGATGTTGTATTCTCTAGAGTGCTTGTTGATACTGGATCATCGCTGAATGTGCTACCAAAAAGCTCGTTGTGCAAGTTGTCAATTGAAGGACTTGTGATGAAGCCAAGTCAAACCATTGTAAAAGCTTTTGATGGAGCTAAGAGAACTGTGGTAGGCGAGGTTGATCTCCCGATCAAGATTGGACCTCATACTTTTATCATTACATTTTATGTAATGGATATATATCCCGCCTACAGTTGCCTTCTTGGTCATCCGTGGATACATTTAGCAGGTGCCATAACATCAATCCTGCATCAGAAGATTAAATTTATGATTAATAATCAAATGGTCATCATTGAAGGCGAAAAAGATGTTCTTGTGAGCCATCTTGCTTCTTTCCGCTACGTGGAGGTAGGAGATGAAGTACATGAGATTCCATTTCAAGCCTTTGAAGTAATTAGTGTTGAAATGATTCACGAGAAACTGGTGTCTTCAATAGTGACTTGGAAGGACGTAAGGACAATGATAGAGGATGGTCATCCGCGAGGATGAGGTAGAGTATTGGAATTTCCCATTAACAAAAATAGAGCCGGTTTGGGTTACAAACAGAAGAACGCCTCTTATAGGGGTAAAGGACTTGCAACTCCGTTAGTTTTTACTAGTGGAGGCCATCTCGTCGATAGTCAAGTCACATTTTTGGAGACTGAAGCTGAAGGTCATGAAGAGCTATGCATGGTGTATCCTAGGGAACCTAATCAAACTTTGAACAATTGGAGAATCGTCGAAATCCCCGAAGTTACTCTAGTAGACGAGTAATTCCCTGTTTTTTTTCTTCGTTTTACCTAAAAATCCTATGATCTGCCCAAGGCATATGGATCATGTTGTAGGGATTTTTTTTGCTTTTAAAGCACAACTTATCATAAATAAATAAACTTTTGCATCCAATTGCGCTCTCTTTCTTTCATTTTTACTTTTTGCACATAAAATTATTTTTCAAAGGCAATGTTTTGTTTTGTTTTGTTTTCTTCTTTTTCTTTCATCTTTTCTAAAAATAAAAGCATGAGTCATTCATCATGCAGATCTTCCCTTGTTCCTGTCAATAACGACCCTGCTATGGTCCAATATGACTTTGATAATCCGATCTACCATGCTGACGTAGAGTGCGAGGAAGATTGTGATCTCCCAGAAGAGCTAGCTATATTGCTAAATCAAGAGTCAAAGGTCATTTAGCCGTATCAAGAAGAGGTTGAAGTTATCAACATGGGAACCGAAGAGGATGCCAAAGAGATCAAGATAGGCGCCGCCTTAGAGTCAGATATTAAGACAAAGTTGGTCACATTGCTTCGAGAATATGTTGACGTATTTGCTTGGTCCTACAAAGATATTCCTGGTCTAGATGAAGGTATTGTGTTGCACAAGCTACCTCTCAAAGAAGGTTTCCCGCCGGTGAAGCAAAAGTTGAGGAGAACGAAGCCAGAGATGTCCTTCAAGATCAAGGAAGAAGTGCAGAAGCAACTAGACGCTGGTTTCCTAGCAGTATCCAGTTATCCACAATGGGTAGCGAACATTGTCCCAGTACCGAAGAAGGATGGGAAGGTGCGAATGTGTGTCGATTATAGAGACCTCAATAGAGCAAGTCCGAAAGATGATTTCCCTCTACCACACATTGACGTTCTAGTAGAAAATACAGCTCAATTTTCTGTCTTCTCATTCATGGATGGTTTTTCAGGCTATAATCAGATTAAGATAGCGTCAGAAGACATGGGAAAAGACGACTTTCATCACTCCATGGGGAACTTTCTGCTACAAGGTCATGCCATTTGGACTCAAGAACGCATGCACGACATATCAACGAGCAATGGTCACTCTCTTCCATGACATGATACATAAAGAGATTGAGTGCTATGTAGACGATGTGATTGCGAAATCCCAGACCGAGGAAGAGCACCTCATTCACTTGGAGAAGCTTTTTGCCAGACTAAGGAAATTCTAGCTGAGATTAAACCCCAACAAATGCACTTTTGGTGTAAGATCTGGTAAACTGCTAGGTTTTATTGTGAGCCAAAAGGGGATTGAGGTCGATCTAGATAAGGTCAAAGCTATCCAAGAGATGTCGACACCCAAAACTGAAAAGGAAGTCCGAGGTTTCCTTGGGAGATTGAACTATATCGCTAGGTTCATATCTCATCTAACGGCTACTTGTGAACCCATCTTCAAATTACTTTGAAAAGATCAAGCTATGGTGTGGAATGATAATTGTCAGAAAGCCTTTGAGAAAATAAAGGAATATCTACAAGAACCGCCGATCTTGATGCCTCCAGTACCCGGACGACCCCTAATCATGTACTTGACTGTGCTATAGGGATCCATGGGATGCATGTTGGGTCAGCATGACGAAACAGGTAGAAAGGAGCATGCAATTTACTACTTCAGCAAAAAGTTTAACGATTGTGAATCGAGATACTCAATGCTCGAGAAGACATGTTGTGCATTGGCTTGGGCAGTAAAACACTTGAGTCAATATATGCTCACCTATACGACCTTGTTGATCTCTAAGATGGACCCTGTTATTCGAGAAGCCCGCTTTCACCAGACGAGTGGCTCGTTGGCAAATGGTATAGACAGAGTATGACATCCAGTATGTTACGCAGAAGGCTATCAAAGGGAGTGTGCTCTCCGACTATCTCGCCCATCAACCCATGGACAACTACCAATCTATGCGCTTAGATTTTCCCGGTGAAAATGTCATGTTTTCCAGAAACTATACCACACCAGGCCCAAATGATGGACCCGAACCAGGATCGCGATGGACACTCGTGTTCGACGGTGCTACAAATGCTAAAGGTTGTGGAATTGGGGCAATTATTGCTTCTCCAACTGGTTTTCACTTACCATTCACCGCCAGATTATGCTTCAAGTGTACTAACAACATGGCCGAATATGAAGCTTGTATTTTTGGAATTGAAGCTGCCATTGATAATAGGATCAAGATTCTAGAAGTCTATGGAGATTCTGCGCTTACCATATGCCAAATTAAAGGGGAATATGAAACACTTGACCTCAAGTTGATTCCTTACAGAGATCACGTCGTGAAGCTAATCCCATACTTTGATGAGATCACTTTTCATCACATTCCCAGGGCAGAAAACCAGTTTACAGATGCTCTAACAACACTAGCATCCATGTTTCAAGTCAAGTGGAAGAATGAGGCGCCACACATTCGTGTGGAGTATCTTGACGAACCCGCTTATTGCCTGGCAGCCGATGCTGAAGAGCCTAAAGTTGATGATCATCCTTGGTTCTACGATATCAAACGGTATCTAGAAACACAAGAATATCCAAAAGGCATAACTATCATTGACAAGAAATATCTCAGGAAGCTCTCCTCAAAGTTCTTCCTCAGCGGTGATGTTTTATACAAGTGGAATTATGATTCGGTTATGCTCAGATGCATGGATAGACACGAAGCAGAGCGTATCATAAACGAAGTGCACGAAGGATCTTTTGGGACACACACTAGTGGTCACACAATGGTTAAGAAGATCTTGAGGGCAGGATACTATTGGATGACAATGGAAACAGACTGTTATCACCACGTCCAGACATGTCACAAATGCCAGATCTACGCAGACAAAGTTCATATGTCACCACTTCCCTTGAATGTGTTGACTTCGCCTTGGCCTTTCGCTATGTGGGGCATAGATATAATCAGACGCATTGAGCTGACTGCTTCCAACGGACACCGTTTCATCTTAGTAGCCATCGACTACTTCACTAAGTGGGTAGAAGCCGCATCTTATGCTAATGTCACTAAGCAAGTGGTGGCTCGCTTCATCAAGTAAGAAATCATTTGCTGATATGGGGTTCCAAATAAGATCATTACTGATAATGGTTCAAACCTCAAAAATAAGATGATGAAGGAGTTATGTGAGAACTTTAAGATTGAACACCACAATTCGACACCATATCGTCCCAAGATGAATGGAGCTATTGAGGCGGCGAATAAAAACATTAAGAAGATTGTCCAGAAGATGGTGAAAACCTACAAGGATTGGCATGAGATGTTGCCATTCACGCTGCATGGCTATCGCACTTCAGTACACAATTCCACAGGGGCAACCCCATTTTCTCTTGTGTATGGCATGGAAGCAGTACTGCCTATTGAAGTAGAGATTCCCTCCTTGAGGATTTTGGCAGATGTCAAGCTAGATGAAGCCGAATGGATACAAGCCAGACTCGACCAACTTAATCTCATCGACGAGAAGCGCATGACAGCCATCTGTCATGGACAGTTATACCAGAAACGGTTGAAGAGGGCCTTTGACAAGAAAGTTCTCCCACGATTCATCAAAGCAAAAGATTTGGTATTGAGGAAAATTCAGCCAACTCACGTTTATCCAAGGGGCAAATGGGCACCGAACTATGAGGGTCCATATGTAGTGAATAAGGTTTTCTCTGGAGGAGCCCTGATCCTCTCAACCATGGACAGTGATGATCTTCCATCCCTTGTGAATTCAGATGCAGTTAAAAAATATTATGCCTGAAAGATAGACCCGGTGGACCAAAAAGAAAATCCACGCGAAAATGGGCGTCCTGGTGAACCATAAAAATGGTTCAGGAAAAATTTAGGGACCAAAATAAAAGAAAATGTATCCTGATAGGCTGAAAACCCGAAAGGGCGGCCTAGGCAAAAGTCAGGGATTCGAAAGGCGAAATTGCATCCTGAAAAAACATGTGAACTTTCCTCCATAATCATTAAGCTTCTGACTAAGAAAGATCAATTCAATTGTGGTACATAGAAAGCAAGGCATGAGGGGTTTTTAGAGACATATGGGTTATAGCAGAGTTGGAACTCGACAAGAACCGTTTTCAACATTACTGTTGTTTTTATATTTCTTTCAAAGCAATTACCTCTTTTTAGGAATTGCCTCCTTTTGTAATTTTCCCATTTATGGGTTTTCATCAATAAAAATTACTTTCATCAAAGATTTTTTGTTTCTATTTTTTTACCATATGTTTGCAAGTTTTGTTTATTTGATGATGAGTATTGCGTATAATGACATTATGGTAGAATGAATTAAGGGATTGCTTACTCTCTTAGGGTGACTAAAAGGTGACCACGACTCCAAGAAATATGCAGGAACACCATTTAAGATCTTGAAATGACTTGACAGAGACAAGGTCGTCAAGCCCAGCAGAAACTGGGTCTGAGTTGGAAGTCTCAGCATCTCCGAGATTTGATTACATCATAAAAATGATGTCAGGAAGTCAAGCTTGTCCTCTCACCCGATCCAAAGTCCAATCCGCATTGGCAACTACCAAAGTCCGCCATGTTGGCACCTGCTTTTCCAATTACTCGTTCGCAATCATATGCATCATAAGCATCACATTCGACTTCATAATTATCTTGCATCATATGCATACCCATAATCATATCATACTTCCTTAGCTCTTGCATCTTCGTGTGTTAGCATTTGCATTTGCATTTGCATTTGTGGAACATCTTCATCATCGAGCATTAGCATATGCAGGTCAAGGTCCAGGATTTATCTCGAAGATTCCCAAGACCATCTGTAACCCAGTCAGGGGCATTCTCCGCAAGACCGTGGGCGTTCCCCACAAAGTTGTGCAACTTTTTGAGCTTCAAAGCAACCATCAACCTGGTCAGAGGCATTATCTGCAAAGAGCGCGGGTCCTCCCATGAAATTTAAGAATATCAAAGCAAAATTCGGCCCAATCAGGGGCATCTTTTGAAGGTGAGAAAATACTTAGAAGGGGGGGTTGAATAAGTATGAAGATTAAAACTTAGAAATAAAAACTCAAGTATTTTTATCCTGGTTCGTTGAACTCAACTACTCCAGTCCACCCTTCCTAGAGTGATTTGCCTTTCTCAATCAAGGACTTAATCCACTATTTAGTCAACTGATTACAATAGTAAGCACTTAGAACAACTGTTCAAAGTCTTCTCAAGAACTACTGATCCTAACTGGATCTTCTTAAGGTTTACAATTAAATGTAATACAAATACAAGTGTTTAAATTTGCTTCTAGAAAGCTTTATCATAACTGTGATTTTTCACTTAAATATTAAGAACAAAGAAATTAATTCTTGAAAGAATGTGAATAGTATGAGAGCTTTGAATATTGATTTCTTTTTGGATAAAACGTCAAAATGAAGAAGATGGGTGAAGACTTGCTTTTATAGGCAGTTGATCCAAGGAGAGCTTCACGTTGAGAAGAGTGTCCAAAAGGTCTGAGCCTTTTTGTCTTCACATCAAGTGACCTTTCCTAGAAGAAGAAAGCACAGAAAAATCCTTTTTGTATGTGTTCTTGTGTCTAGCATAAATAAGGAAAGAGTCGTTTGGTTCATTCCAACGGATATAATCTTTGAATAATTCTTCTTCAATTTTCAGCAAATTACATCAAAGTCTAATTTGATCAGATTCTTCTGATGTTGATCAGAGTTTTGCTAAATCAGAGTCTTCTGCAGCAGGTGTGCTTTTAGCGTGTTTAAGATCAGAGCATATTTGAGTCAGATCCTCAGTACTGGCAGCTTTAGTACTTTCAGAATCTTTTGTAGTAACTATGCTTTGAAAACTCTTCATACAAAATTCTTCTTTGGTTCAGATGCTTCTGACTTGTTTCAGATTCTTCTGGAGCTTCTGCTTCAAATCCTTCTGGAGCTTCTGCTTCAGATCCTTCTGGAGGCTACGCTTAGGATCTTCTGTTGGCAGCATTCAGAATCTTCTAATGGATGCATCTGGCGCTTCAGAGTCTAGCAAATTTCTTATGTTCAATTCTGATTTGCTTCTGGAGTGTTAATTCCATTACTATCTGCAGTAAAAACTCTCAAGCAAATTTTAGAGTATATAATTCTTAATTACAAAATTTCATAATAGTTATCATCAAAACATAGAGATATTATTAAGAACCAATCTGTGTTCTAACAATCTCCCCCTTTTTGATGATGACAAAAACATCAGAAGTTTTGTTTAATTGAAAATATGATAATTATAACTCCCCCTGAGATGATGAATCTCCCCCTGAATTAAATACAAATAAGGAATAGAAACTTCCCTTTTGTCTTGAGTAATTTTCAGAGTTAGAGCTTGATTATTCTTTAACATTTGAGAGTCAGAGTGTCTTGCAAATTTCAGAGTCAGAGTTTGATAATTGTCAAATGATCTGAGAGTCTCAGAGTTTCTTTTACAAAGTGTACTTATCAAATGTTCTGAAATACTTAGATTTAATGTTAGATAAAATAGATATGTCTGAAGTTTCATTCTGGTGAAGTTTAATTAAACAGTTCAGATCTATATTTTCTCCCCCTTTTTTGTCATAAGCAAAAAGTAAAAACTTTGAAAAGACAATAAAAGGAAACAGTAAAAGAGATAGATCAAGTGAAGAAAACTTTGAAACATTCATTCAATTCAGTTCAGAGCAAGAGTAAATGCATCAGAAGATATTCAAAATACATAAGCAAACATCAGATGCAAAACATCAGAATGAAAAAAATGAAAAACTAAGAGTGTTTTGACAAAAGCATCTTCAACAGATCCGTGATCTCAAAAGAGGATTGTTCTTGTTTTGACATCCACTTAGCCATTGTTTCATTCTTCTGATCCTGTTGAGACATCCACTGAGTCATGTCTTCAGACTTCTTATCTTGTTTAGCCATCCATGACTTGATTTCTGATTGACCAGCTTCCAGAACTGCAATCTTATCCTCAAGATATGGATGTTCTTTCTTAATCTCAGATGAAGAAGGTGGAACAGTTTCTGAAGCTTGAACAGAGTCAATTTCCATAGGGGCTTTAGAGCTTGGAGCAGTAGAGCCAGAAGCATGTTCTATCAGAGTCATGGCTAGAGAGTTGTCTTCAGATGCAGATTCAGTAGTCACTTCTGATGATAAAGGAACATCTGTAAGAAGCAGTGGTCCAGATCTCTTAACAGTCCAGAACAGACTTCTAGCAGCTTCAGCAAATCTGAGTTTCGCATCATCAGAACATATGTTCTTCAGATTTGATGCTACAGTGTTGAATCTGTTTATGAAGCCATTCCAAATGACATCAGATTCCTTTGCATCCATTGTTGCTGAACACTTCCTCTGTACAGTACCTAAATACATCTGTATTTCTTGCAAAAAAACATGTAAATAAATGATCAACATTTAGTCTAGGTCTGGGGTGTAACAGAGTCCCCAAGGTTATTGGCTTTGGTTGGGGAGTAGGTGGAAATATGGATTTGTGAATGGAGATCAGAGGAGGAGGGTAGTAGGGTATGAAAGGAATTTCAGGGGATTTGTCAGGTTTTGATCTATTTAAGGCATTCAACAGATTTGGTTTTGCTTTGGTGTGATAGGAAACCACATCAAAGGGTTTATTAGAGTAAGGTTGGAAAGCAGAGTTTGCAGGTTTATCAGAAGCAGCAGGTTTATCAGATGAAACAGGTTTAGCTAAAGTAACAGCTTTTGCAGATTTAGCAGAGTATGTTATTGTATCTAATGAACCTACTTCTGACATAGATTGAATATAGGTTAGAAGCATAAATGGTAGGATGATTGTAAGTTTGGGTTTGAAGGGAGTGATAGGGTCAGATGGTTCAACTCTGTCATAGAAATCTTTGAGTTTGAAACCATAGGAAAGGTTGTGAAGATAAGATGAAAATTGTGCGCACAAGGCAAAAGGTACAGATGGTCTTGGTGTAGATGTTGGGATAGAATTTGGAATGAGGATTTCAGATGATGGTTTAGGTGTGGGAGTAGGATCTGGAATAAGAACTTTAAAAGAAACAGGGGGTTCTGGTTGGTTTACCTCAGAATCTCTGTGAGAGGGGGATATCAGAAAATCTGGGTGTATATCAGATTCTGAGGAATTGGATGATGTTGTTGGTGTGCAAGAGGTAGAAGACACTTGAAACACAATTTTGAGAGGTGTAACATCAAGAACTTCTGTCTCAGGGATGTTGGTTCCAGATGGGTTGTTTAAGTCTGAAGGATTTTCAGATGGATTTGGTGGGGGTTCAGATGTAGGTGATTCTGATGTGGGTGGATCAGATGTTACTTTTATAGTTTCAGAAGTAACTGGTACAGATGCAGTGGGTGCAGATGTGTTGGATGGTGGATTTTTTGATTGTGGTTGTTTCTCTTGTTGTTGTGTTTGAGGTTCAGATGATTTTTGTTGTTGTTGATGTTCAGAGTCCTTTTCTTGTAGAGGTTCAGATTGTTTTTCTGGTTGTTTTTCTTGTGGTTGTTTTTGTTGTTCAGATGGCTTTTCTTTGAGTTGTTCAGATGGTTTTTGTGGTGTAGGTGGTTTTGTTGGTATTTGTGGAGTCTGAATTTTTGGTTTTGTTGTTATTGGTTTTCGTACAGATGATTGTTTTTCAGGTGAGATTGAAATAGGATTAGATGATTTTTATGGAGATGAAGCAGAAACATGAGGTGGAGCAGTAACAGATTGTTTTTGTGTAGGGGGTGGTTTTGGAATAGACTTAATAGTTGAATCATTTATAACAATAGTATTTGCAGAAGATACAGAAGATTTGGTACCTTTAATTTTGATGCATTTAGCAGGAACAGAAGGAGTGTCTCCAGATTCTTTCCTCTTTAGCAGCTTCTGTGGCTTCTCAGCAACCTTGGGCTTCTTCTAAACAGGTGCAGCTTCTGCTTCTGATTGAGTTCTCTTTCTTGGTGTCTCTTCTACTATAACAGGCAATGGTTCCCTTGCTCTCTTTATAATATCAGCAGGAATAGGCTTTCCTTCTGCCTTGCAATCATCAATATATCTTACTATAATTTCCCTTGGTTCTTCAGCATAGAACAAAGGGTAATCATCTACAGGGGTTCTCTTCTGACTCAGTTCAGTAATGTTTAGCTTCTTGGGTGTTGTTGTGAGTTCTTCTACTATTTTTAGTCTCTGAAGACTTTTGGCATTCAGAGGCTTCCAAGAATGAATTCCAGTTCTTCTATGACTCCAGCAGCATACAGAGCAGTTACAAGTCCATTTTCTGTTAGAAGATCTGAGATTAACCTTCCAAAAGGAATCCAGGTTCTGATCTTCTGACCTTTTTCTTTCACATATTCTCTAGAGGCATTTATATGATTCCATAAGTGCATAAACAGAATATATGGAAGATCTACCTTGGTGCTCTGACTTAAGCAATACATAAAGTAGAGTTGTTCATTATTGACATAGTCTGGAGAGTTTGTAGACTTTTTGTGATGAATGCATCCCATGAAAATCTTAGCCCAGATCTTGTAGTCAGGCTTCAGATCTTTGAACTTATTAGAAGCTTGTCCAGCAGTCATCACTTCCTCATATACTTCATCCATATCTACACGGCCAGCTGGCAAGTGTGATACTCCATCTGTTTCCTCATATCCAATGAGTTTTCTAATCAGATCTTCTGTGATGATTATCTCTTTTCCCAGAACAGAAGATAAAATGAACTTAGGGTATACAGAAGCATGTATCCAGAATTCTTTTACCAGAAGGGGGTAGACTGGTCCAAAACGTCTGTCAAAATACTTCACCCATCCTTGAGCATCTATAATGGAGCGAAACTCAAACCCATTCTCAGCCAATGAATCAAATTCCACCATTGTTTCACAGAGAACCTCCAGTTTTTCAACAGGTGTTAACAATGTTCTCTTTGGTGGTGTATAAGGAGTTACACCCATATTAGCAGAAGTGACTGCAGCCATGGTTGATTGAAATTGTGCAACAGTTGATGATGAAGTTTCCATTGAAGATGAGTTTGTCAAACGCTTAGGGTTTTTGTGAAAAGAGAAGAGAAGACAGAAATGCATAAAAGGTTTGAGATGAGAAAAATGTGAAAAAGATGAGAAATGATGTATTTATACTAAACACTTAGGCATACAAACAGTCAGAAGAAAGCACGTTCACACAAAGCATTTAATGAAAAAGAATAAAATCATTTCAAGCATTTATTGATTCTGACAATTTGGGGGGAAAATCAAGATTTTCACTATTCAAACTTCACCTCAAACGTCTCTTCAGTAGTGTACACGCCACCTTTGCAGATTTGGAGTGACACGTGTTTGCTTGCATGTGCTTCTGAATTCTCTTGAGAAATGAAACGTTAACTAACGTTCAGATCCTCTGAGGATTGTTAGTTCAGAGTTTCACAAGAAAATAATTAAAGAAAATGAATAAGCAATCAGAAGAAATACTTCAGAGCATTAGGCATTTTTGCATCTGTAAAATTTGCTTCTGACAAATATCATTCTGGACAAAAATCCATACCAATATTTTTCAAAATAAATTTGAATCTATCTTCAACAAGGGGTTTTGTGAAAATATCTGCTCATTGATGATCTATATCAACAAAGGCTAAATTTATGATTCCCTTCTGAACATAGTCTCTGATGAAATGATGCTTAATTTCTATGTGTTTTGCCTTAGAGTGTAAAATGGGATTTTTAGACAAACATATAGCAGAAGTATTATCACAGAAGATAGAAATGTTACTTTCAAATATCTGATAATCTTCTAGCTGACTTTTCATCCAGAGCATCTGCGTGCTACATCTAACAGCAGCAATATATTCTGCCTTTGTGGTTGAAAGTGCAATTGTGGGTTGCTTCTTGCTGTACCAAGAGATTAGATTTCTTCCTAGAAATTGACAACTTCCAGAAGTACTTTTCCTTTCCACTCTGTCTCCAGCGTAGTCAGCATCACAAAATCCAACTAATTTGAAATCATCAGATTTTCTGTAGCACAAATCCACATTAGAAGTACCTTTCAGATACCTTAGAATCCTCTTGACAGCTGTCAAGTGTGATTCTCTAGGATCTAATTGGAATCTAGCACACAGGCATACACTAAACAATATGTCAGGTCTAGAAGCAGTTAAGTAAAGAAGAGATCCTATCATACCTTTGTAGAGTTTCTTATCTACTTTCTTACTTACCTCTTCCTTGCCTAGTGAACTGGTTGGATGCATGGGAGTCTTTGCCAGCTTACTATCAGTCATGTTAAATTTCTTCAGAAGTTCTTTAACATATTTGGTCTGATGTATGTAAGTGCACTCTGGAGTTTGATTGACTTGAATTCCTAGAAAGAATCTCAGTTCTCCCATCATGCTCATTTCAAATTCTACCTGCATACATTGAGCAAACTCCTTTCCCAGCATAGTATTGGTAGATCCAAATATTATATCATCCACATAAATTTGACGAATTAGAAGATCTTTCTTAAATAATTTACAAAAGAGTGTTGTGTCCACTTTGCCTCTGATGAAATTTTTCTCCAGAAGAAAATTGCTCAATCTCTCATACCAAGCTCTGGGAGCTTGTTTTAAACCATATAGAGATTTCTTTAGTTTGAAAACATGATCTGGAAATTTTTCACTCTCAAAACCAGGAGGTTGGTGGACATAAACTTCTTCTTCTATAATACCATTTAGAAAGACACTTTTAACATCCATCTGATACAGAGTGATGTTATTTTGTGCAGCAAATGAAATAAGAAGGCGTATAGATTCTAACCTTGCCACTGGAGCATAAGTTTCAGTGTAGTCAATACCTTCTTGTTGACTGTACCCTTGAGCAACAAGCCTTGCCTTATTTCTTTCAACTTCTCCTTTCTCATTTAGCTTATTTCTGAAGACCCATTTAGTTCCAATTATATTGAATCCTTGTGGTCTTTGAACTAAATCCCAAACATCATTTCTGGTGAATTGATTTAACTCTTCTTGCATGGCAATAATCCAATCATTGTCTTGCAGAGCTTCATCTACAGAAGTTGGTTCAATTACTGACACCAGTCCAAATAATGATGCTTCAGATGATCTTAGAAAGGATCTTGTTCTGATGGGATCATCCTTCTTTCCAATGATAATATTCTCTGGATGAGAAGCTTTAATTCTGGATGATGATCCTCTAACAGTTGATTCTTCAGAAATGTTTAAATTGTTCATCTGAGAGGTTAAAGGAATTGCATCTGGCGTTGCTTCTGGTTCCTTCACTTTAGCTTTGTCTGCCTCTGGGCCTTCAGAGTCTGTGAAGACTACTTCTCTATCTGCAGAGTTTTCAGACTGCTTTGGCTTTTTACTGCCAAGCTTATCATCAAATCTAACATGAATAGATTCTTCCACAATCTGTGTCTCAGTGTTGTATACTTTGTAGCCTTTAGAGCATTCAGAATATCCAAGCATGAAACACTTATGTGCTTTGGAATCAAACTTGTTCAGATTTTCTTTAGTATTTAACATATAGCAAATACATCCAAAAGGATGAAAACATGAAATGTTGGGCTTTCTGTTCTTCCATAGTTCATATGGAGTCTTTTCCAGAAGAGGTCTTACAGACACTCTGTTCTGAATGTAACAGGCTGTGTTAATTGCTTCTGCCCAAAAGTGTTTTGCCAGATTAGTCTCATTGATCATGGTTCTGGTCATTTCTTGCAGAGTTATGTTTTTCCTCTCTACAATCCCATTTTGTTGTGGAGTTCTAGGACAGGAAAAATCATGAGCAATGCCATTTTCATTAAAATATTTTTCAAAATATTTATTTTCAAATTCACCACCATGATCACTTCTGACTTTTATAATTTTGAAATCTTTTTCATTCTGGACTTGCTTGCAGAAGTCAAAGATCACAGAATGTGACTCATCCTTGTGTTTTAAGAACTTTACCCATGTCCATCTACTATAGTCATCAACAATGACTAATCCATACTTCTTGCCTCTGATGGATGCAGTTTTCACTGGTCCAAACAGATCAATATGAAGTAATTCTAGTGGTCTGGAAGTAGAAACAACATTTTTTGATTTAAAAGATGATTTTGAAAACTTCCCTTTTTGGCATGCTTCACAAAGAGCATCTGAGGTGAACTTCAGATTAGGAAGTCCTCTGACAAGATTAAGTTTATTAATCTGAGATATACGTCTCATATTAATATGCCCCAATCTTCTGTGCCAGACCCATTGCTCTTCATTAACAGACAAGAGGCATTTAACATTCTGAACCTTAAGTTCTGAAAGATTTATTTTATAAATGTTGTTTTTCCTCTTACCACTAAATAGGATAGAGCCATCCTTTTGACTAATAGCTTTACAACATTTTTGATTAAAGGTAATATCATAACCATTGTCACTTAATTGACTTATGGACAATAAGTTATGCTTTAACCCTTCAACAAGTAAAACATTAGTAATAGAGGGAAGTTTACCATTTCCAATGGTGCCAGATCCAATGATCTTGCCCTTCTGGTTCCCTCCAAATTTCACATCACCTCCAGATCTAAGCTCCAGGCTTTGGAACATAGACTTTTCTCCTGTCATGTGTCGTGAGCATCCAGAGTCCAGGTACCATGATTGGCGTCCTGACCTTGCTGCTAAGAACATCTACAACAGGAATTATTTTACTTTTAGGTACCCAGATCTTCTTGGGTCCTTTAGGGTTAGTTGTTCTGAATGTTTGTTTAAACTTTTGTTTTTCAACATAAGGTTTATTTTGACTAGCCTTAGATTTAAACACATGAATATTCTTTTCAGAGCGTGTTTGTTCAATATCATTCAAGTGACCAAATTTAAAGTGGGAATATAAAGGAGTTTTCTTGATGATAATTTTATCAACAGGTTTTGGATTTAAATCCTTTCCAGAGGAGGATTCATATCCAATTCCTTTTTTGTTATTTCTGCTAACTCCATAGATCATAGAGGCCATTTTGCTTCTGTCTATGCTTTTAGCAAGAAAATTATGAAAGCTACAACCTCCTTTTTGCTAGATCTTCTGTGTCCAGAAAATTCTTTTCTTTGGTCAGGCTTCCTGAAGTTTCTGAACTTCTTTCCTTTATGCTTCCAGAGTTTGTTTATTCTTCTGGACAGCATGGATAGTTCATCTTCATCTTCAGATGAGGATTCTTCAGAGCTTTCCTCTATTACCTGCAATGCTTTAGCAGATTTATTAGATTTTAAAGCAATAGATTTACCTTTCTTTTGAGGTTCATCTTCCTCAAGTTCAATTTCATGACTTCTTAGTGAATTGATCAGTTCCTCCAAGGAGATCTTGTTCAGATCTTTAGCCATTTTCAGCGCTGTCACCATAGGTCTCCATCTGGTAGGTAAGCTTCTGATGATCTTTTTCACATGATCAGAAGTAGAGTATTCTTTATCCAGAACCTTTAGTCCAGCTGTAAGTATTTGAAATCTGGAGAAGATAGCTTCAACAGATTCAGAGTCTTCCATCTTGAAGGCTTCATACTTCTGGATCAGAGCCAGAGCCTTTGTTTCCTTGACTTGAGAGTTTCCCTCATGAGTCATCTTTAAGGATTCAAACATGTCAAATGCAGTTTCCCTGTTTGTAATTTTTTCATACTCAGTGTGAGATATTGCATTCAACAATATTGTTCTGGCCTTGTGGTGATTTCTAAATTCTTTCTTCTGAGCATCTGTCATAGATTTTCTGTCTATTTTCTTGCCATTCCCATCAGTGGGATGAAAATATCCATCTATGACCAGATCCCATAAATCAGCATCATATCCAAGGAAAAAACTTTCAATCCTGTCTTTCCAATAATCAAATTTCTCCCCATCAAACATAGGGGGTTTGGTGCTGATTTTGTCCCTTTCTTCATATTTGTTGTTAGTGTTAGACATTGTATTATCAGCCATAGTAACAACCAAATATATATATCAAAGTTTTTCTCACTGGATCTTTACTGTCACTGTGAAGTGGTAGCACACACAGAACCGGAGCTCTGATGCCAACTGAAGGTGAGAAAATACTTAGAAGGGGGGGTTGAATAACTATGAAGATTAAAACTTAGAAATAAAAACTCAAGTATTTTTATCCTGGTTCGTTGAACTCAACTACTCCAATCCACCCTTCCTAGAGTGATTTGCCTTTCTCAATCAAGGACTTAATCCACTATTTAATCAACTGATTACTATAGTAAGCACTTAGAACAACTGTTCAAAGTCTTCTCAAGAACTACTGATCCTAACTGGATCTTCTTAAGGTTTACAATTAAATGTAATACAAATACAAGTGTTTAAATTTGCTTCTAGAAAGCTTTATCACAACTGTGATTTTTCACTTAAATATTAAGAACAAAGAAATTAATTCTTGAAAGAATGTGAATAGTATGAGAGCTTTGAATATTGATTTCTTTTTGGATAAAACGTCAAAATGAAGAAGATGGGTGAAGACTTGCTTTTATAGGCAGCTGATCCAAGGAGAGCTTCACGTTGAGAAGAGTGTCCAAAAGGTCTGAGCCTTTTTGTCTTCACACAGAGAAATCCTTTTTGTTTGTGTTCTTGTGTCTAACATAAATAAGGAAAGAGTCGTTTGGTTCATTCCAACGGATATAATCTTTGAATAATTCTTCTTCAATTTTCAGCAAATTTCATCAGAGTCTAATTTGATCAGAGTCTTCTGATGTTGATCAGAGTTTTGCTGAATCAGAGTCTTCTGCAGCAGGTGTGCTTTTAGCGTGTTTAAGATCAGAGCATATTTGAGTCAGATCCTCAGTACTGGCAGCTTTAGTACTTTCAGAATCTTCTGTAGTAACTATGCTTTGAAAACTCTTCATACAGAATTCTTCTTTGGTTCAGATGCTTTTGACTTGCTTCAGATTCTTCTGGAGCTTCTGCTTCAAATCCTTCTGGAGCTTCTGCTTCAGATCCTTCTGGAGGCTACGCTTAGGATCTTCTGTTGGCAACATTCAGAATCTTCTAATGGATGCATCTGGCGCTTCAGAGTCTAGCAAATTTCTTATGTTCAATTCTGATTTGCTTCTGGAGTGTTAATTCCATTACTATCTGCAGTAAAAAATCTCAAGCAAATTTTAGAGTATATAATTCTTAATTACAAAATTTCATAATAGTTATCATCAAAATATAGAGATATTATTAAGAACCAATCTGTGTTCTAACATCTTTTTCCATGACGTATTTCAATTTCGTGGCCGATCAGATATTCAAATCCACATACAGCCCCGACATGGGCATATCATTCAAGACCATGGGCGTCCCTCAGGGAGTCTATTTCAACCTTTTGTTGTCAAAATTTTGATTCCCGAGAAAGTCAGCGGGTGTGCCCAGGTGATTCATCTCAATCCAACCCTCCTCTTGGGCAACCCCTAGTGATTTGTCTCCAGCAGCTTATCCTTCTTCAACGATAAGTGGCAATGTCTTCAGAGAAGCTTATCCATCTTCAGCGATAAGTGGCAATCTCTTTAGAGAAGCTTATCATTCTTCAGCAATAAGTGGCAATCTCTTCAGAGAAGCTTATCCTTCTTCAACGATAAGTGGCAATCTCTTCAGAGAAGCTTATCCTCCTTCGGCAATAAGTGGCAATCTCTTCAGAGAAGCATATCCTTCTTCAACGATAAGTGGCAATCTCTTCAAAGAAGATTATCCTCCTTCAGTGATAAGTGGAAATCTCTTCAGAGAAGCTTATCCTCCTTCGACGATAAGTGGCAATCTCTTTAGAGAAGCTTATCCTTCTTCAATGATAAGTGGCAATCTCTTGGGAGAAGCTTATCCTTCTTCAACGATAAGTGGCAATCTCTTGGGAGAAGCTTATCCTTCTTCAAATATAAGTGATAATCTCTTGGGAGAAGCTTATCCTTCTTCAAATATAAGTGACAATCTCTTGGGAGAAGCTTATCCTTCTTCAATGATAAGTGGCAATCTCTTGGGAGAAGCTTATCCTTCCTCAATGATAAGTGGCAATCTCTTGGGAGAAGTTTATCCTTCTTCAACGATAAGTGGAAATCTCTTCAGAGGAACTTATCCTTCTTCAACGATAAGTGGCAATCTCTTCAGAGAAGCGTATCCCCCTACATCCTTTTGGGTTTCAGGTTTAATTGTTATGATCCTTGTGTTGATAATGACCTTTGCAAGATATCCAATATTTCATTCCCAAGCAATTTCCATCTTTTCGGACAAATTCAGGGTCTTCTATATCTAATCATCTTCTACCTCGAAAGAATGAATGTCATAGCATTTCGTCTTACTAGGTTTAAGCCGATTAGATAGGGGCATTTGTCATACCCTAAACTTTCCCATCCTTTTTTAGCTTTGACTAGCTTTTGCTTCGTTTTCGTCTGCATATCATTTATGTCGCATCCTGCCAGTGTTATCAGCCGAATTGAATTTATCGAGATTACAGCCGCTTTGCTCACATTTTAGGCAATTCAAATCATTTCAAACAGGAAGTTCTATGTCGAAATCAAGCGGAAGTCGCCCTCCCTTTGATGATTCTTTCCGTGCTGATAATTTGGCGCATTTCGGTGTTCGCCCGCTTTTCATTTCTATTTCCAGGGCATTTTGCATTTTATTCCTCTTTTTGCTTCATTTTCTTTTACTTAGGAATTGTTTTAATTAGGTTTCAATGTTTTGTTTTAGAAATGGATTTTATTTATTAGGTTTTTTAGAACTACATTATTATTATTAGAATTTTATAATACGCTTATATTTTTATAGTTTCTTCATTAAAAATTAGATTTTAGTTAGAATTTTATTTTAGATTGGTTTTTATTTATTTATTTATTGTTTATCAAAAAATAGATTTTTTTTAATTAATTTAGAAATAGTTTTAGTTTAGATTTAATTTAGCTCTTTTTTAGAATCATTTTTCATTCTAGGATAGTCTTAGAAGTTAGTTTATTTATTTAGTTTTTTCATTAAATCCTTTTAGAATAGATTATTATTTTTTTTAATTAGGATTTAATTTATTTTAGTTGTCAAATAGAATTAAATTTAGGATTAATTAGTAGTTTTAATTATAGTTAGCTTGTTATTAGTTCATTATTTAGTTAGAATTTTAGTTGAGTTTAGTTTAGCAATTAAATTAAGGTTTATTTCATGTCATTAGCTAAATCATTTTCAGTACAGTTTTTTTTTTTAAAAATCAAAAAAAGGAAAGTCACAAATGCCACATGGCAGAACTATATAGGGCGTGTCCCTATTCATCATCTTGGAGAGGGGAAACACCCTAGCCGTTCTCCCTATTGCCTTCATCACCCTCTTCAGAAATCCAACCTAAGAATCATCTTCTTCAAGCTTCGAACAACTTCATCATCATACGAAACACCACCACCCACCACTTCCAACTCAGCTACCATGATTAACCGACCCATTTCGAAAACTATTCGTCCTGACATCACCCTCTTCCATCCGTGAGAAACCCATTTTCGAACGGACCACCATCGTCACCTTCACAAAACCCCCCGCTCATCAACTTATTCTCAAAACAACAAAACCCAGACTCACGATCCCTCATATTCTTCAAACAAACTTCAAACCTCAAAGCTTCAAACTGATATCCTTCCACCATCAAGCAACTCGCAACCCATTTCTTCCATTTTTGAGCCTACCTCCAACAATCGGAAAACCTTCATCATTCTTCATTCAACCAGCTTCCGTGAGTCCCTCTTTTCCTTCAAACAAACCAAATTCAAAGCCATTTCTGAACTACGTTAAACACAAAATTTCACAAAAAAGAAACAGAACAGGCAGGAGGACTTGTTTTCTCTTTTGAATAGGATATTAGAGGAGTTTCTGTTGAAATAATTTGGAAGAGTGAACGAAGAGGGTACCGCCGGGACTGTTCTATTTTCTCAGGATTGTCTCGTTGAAACTGGTAATGGGTTTTGTCTTGAGTATTTGGGTTTTGTTCTTAAAAATTATTGAGTGAAAAATGTTCATTCCAAAACCCTTATCCCTTTATGGTTCGCTGTTTTTTTTGGAGAGGGTGATGGGCTTTCCATGGCCCAAATGATACCTGTTTCTATTTTCATACCCCTGTGTTTTTTTGTTGTAAAAAATATAATAAAATGTAAATTATTTTATTTTTTTTATGTAAATATTATTTTATTAAAAACAGTTTGCATATTGTATTTATAAATATATTTTATACTTATTTTATTTTAGACATTTATAAATATTTTGTTTTTTTTAGATTTAGGTATATACCTTTTAAATAACTTTCTTAGAAAATTTCTTATGTTTTTTTTCTTTGTAATTTAAGTTTTAAGATTTATTTTCTTTTAGAGTTGGATTTCGTTTCTCATTTCTTATTGGACATTTTGTTCTATTTTTTATCTTTTTGGTCGATGACGAAGTTTCCATAAGTCGATTATTAAGTCAATATATTGATAAGTAGCGTTGGATTCGAGACTCACCCCTTTTCCACCTCGTATCATTTTATTTCAACTTTTATTTTCAAAGCCGATGAAGTCTCCGATTCGTCAAACGTTGATATTCGAGGATGTTGAAACCTTCGTTATTTCAAATCTAAGGAAAATGACCATTTGGGTCATTTTCCTTACTTTGGGATTGCGAGAGGTTCCCTTCGATTAAATTAACTTGAAGTTTGCGATTAAGACGAGGTTTTAATTTTTTGACCTCCTCCATTTCACCAATTACTAACTCCCGATTTTTATATTTTATTAATACTTCATTGTTTATATTTCCGCACATATTCTTCTGATTATATTTCTATTGACTTTATCTTGTTCATATTATCATCACTGTTCATACTCCATACTGTCATGTTGAGCATACTGTCATCTAACCCCCTTTTATTTGTACATTCTTTTAAAAAAAACTTAATAAATATTGAAACCATAAAATCCTAATTGGTGGACTGTTGGTTATCTGTATCCTGTTTATATCTGTCTCCCTTTTTCACCTCTTTGGCAGGTTCTCAAAAATCTCTTCAATAAAGGAATCAAGTTCTCTTTGTATTGAACTAAAAAGAGAGGATTGAGTGTATACTTTTTCCTCTCCGAGTGTCGAGATGCTCACTGTAGTGGGGGTGGTCTCGATACTCGTCTTTCAATATGAAGACACTTGTATTCGTCACCCTTTTTCTCCTAAAAACCTAGGTCCCGTACCGAGTGCATTTTCAAAAATACTTCCAATAAGAAAATTGATTTCTCTTTGTATTGAATTAAAGAGAGAGGATTGAGTGTAGACTTCTTCCTCTCAGAGTGTCAGGATACTCACTGTAGTGTGAGTGGTCTCGATGCTCGTCTTTCAATACGAATACGTATCTCTTTTTCACAACTTCTTTCCAAAACTTTCTCTCCTAAAACCTCGGTCCCGTACTGAGTGCATTTTTCAAACTTCTTTTCACAACAAAAACTTGAATGGTCGTAGAGTGGAAAGGCGTAGGCCTTCTCCTATCCCGAGTGCTTGACATTACCGTAGGGTTCACTATCGCAAAGCACTTACCATTCAAGATCAAAAACATCTTTAATAAGAGAATTAAGTTCTCTTTGAATTGAATTAAAGAGAGAGGATTGAGTGTAGTCTTCTTCCTCTCCGAATGTCAGGATACTCACTGTAGTGTGTGTGGTCTTGATACTCGTCTTTCAATATGAAGACGCTACGTTCGCCACACCTTTTCATGACAAAAACTTTGAGATAAAGAATTAGATATTACCCGCAAGGGGTTACTATCCGATGACATATCTCACTCCTAAAAAACAACTCTCACAAACCAAACTTGACACTTTGCCTCGCATGGATAAAATTAATCTTTTAAAAAGGATATGTTACGTCCGTTCTACCGCAAACAGGTAACGTCCAAGTATCTAAACGAGCGAGCAATGATACACCTAAACTGCTAGAATGCGTACAATAGCATCATCCACAAAAACATCAACAAATCGTAGGCCGAACTACGACTGCTTTGATTCTTTACTTCTTTTAAGTAAAGATACGTAGGCACAAAGGCCACAATCCTTGCCGAGCATATTCCCCCTATATCTGTAGTTCTCTGGACTACGCCGACTCTGACTTTCTCATATCCGTTGAGAATACGTAGGCCTAGGACTGTGAAGTCCTACCGAGTCTCTTCTCCCCCTGTTACCTCTCTTTCCCTTGTTTCTAACCTTTCTCCCTCCATTTGGAATACTCTTTAAGCAATAATCTTTTAGCAAATATCTTCACGCATCGACAAACAAATGGTTCCCATCGAGTACGGTGGATGCGAGGGGGTGCTAATACCTTCCCTTCACATAAACGGCTTCTGAAACCATTCTTTGATCGCGAGACCATCTTATCCATTCCTTTCTTAAGGTTTTCTCGATATTTTCCTTTCCCCTCATGGGATAAATAAAGTTCGGTGGCGACTCTTCTGTCTTTCTTTTCGCCTCCCCGTCGTTGCCATTTTTTTGAGTAGCAACAACGGTGTTTAAGATATACCCATGACAGTGAGAAGGCATGTATGGTGGTGTTTTGAGGTAGTTTAAGAGACATGCTCACATGAGGTGAAAGACTCTGTTGATGATCGGTGATGCTTGGTAGTTAGTGTTTAGTTACCGACAATCATGTATTAAGGCTGTAGTGAGTGTTAAGCTCTTTATAGTGTAGAGAATGTGTATTGCTTAAGGTCCGCCCCTTCTCCCTTTTAGGAGAGATGTATTTATAGAGATTCCTATGACCCAGGGTTTAGGTCACCTTTAATGGCTTCAATGACTCCCTTCCTTTCAGGAGAAGTTATTGACCACTAATATTTCAGGAGTTAGTGGATACTCCTTCTTCCTTGACTAACGCGTCATGGTTACCTCTGGGTGGCTCACCGGGTCATCACCTGAGCGACACGACTCTTGGGAGAGGGAACCCTGGTTTATGACCTCCGCAAATGTAACACTACATGTTATTCCCTTTAGAACACTTAATTTATAATAAAAAAATGAACATTAAATGGCCAATCTTATCTTAGAAAAAACAATTATAAACATGACAATTTAATTTCTTCCGATTTTTAGTTATCTTTCTAAATGATCTATCTCAGTTAAAACCTACTCCATTTTATTAAAGGAAGACCTTAGATTTGATTAATAAAATCAAGGTTTTGTTCCCCCTTCTTATATTTACTTAGGGTTTCATGCAAATTTTCTACTTCAATTTTAAATGAATCGCATGAATCATATTTAGATGTTATAAGGATTCACTTTTTATGTTAACAATTTCTTCACAAAGAATCTTATTGCAATTTTCTAAGAATTCGATAAATCACTTAAATTACAGGCTCCTTCGAACCCCCAACTTTTTTTAGAACATGCTATCCTACCTCAGCCTCTTTTTAAACACCAACATTTCAATACCTCATCCTTGCCTCCTATTCCCACTGTCACTTTCATAAATCGATCAATTTACTCATGCAAGGTTTCCTTGTTTAATGATGCTGAGTACGACTATTGTTGTAGGCTTTTGCTTTCAGGCGACAAATTGGACTATGAAGGAGTCACACATACCCTTCCACGAATCTATACTCCCATCTAAAAGGGTTTTAAACCACATCACCACGTCTCCCGTGAGATTCGATACGAAGATCTTGCACTTGACGACTCCTTAAGAGTGGTAGTAATCTAGCTTATCATCTACCTATTCGACATGTTTGTCTGGATATCCGGTTCCATCTTAACGTTGCAATTTTTGAGGTTTCTCTAGAGACCTTGGGATTCTCCTGTCGAGAATGCAGACTTAAATTCTGTCATATGGGTAACAAGATATCATACATAATGTTGGAACAATGTGTATGACAAGTATAATGCGTAACTGACATAATTAAGGCAAAATACAAATATCACACAAATTTGTAACCCAGTTCGGTGCTAAATCACCTATGTTTGGAGGACATTAACTCAATGAAAGGAAATTCACTCGTAATAGTCATAATTACAAATTAGTCTAATTTGAACTCTTTCAGTTTAATTCCTTTTTTCCTAATATTACTCGTGAACTTCAATCTAGTATCCCCTGAATTTAAGACCCCTCTTACTTTCACTCAAATACTCTCTCAAGTGTTTGCACAATTATAAAAATATATGAATGATGGAACAATAATACAACTTAAATACTCTATTCTCCTAACTTAGAATTAAGACATAAGAACATAGTATTACACAAAATCAAACAAAAGGGTCAAAACAAATTAATACATCAAGCTTAGCAATGCAAGGTATAAGCCTTCACAATGAAAAATACCTGATTAAATATCAACAAAGGTCTAGTTTTAAAGCCCAGTAGACTTTAAGTATTAAACGCATCTGAATTTCTCAAAAGCACAAAAAAGCAATCTTCAATAATGTTGATTGTAAAACTTTGATTGATTGAATCTTGAACAAATCAGGATTCTTCAATTTTAATCTTGCTAAAAGAGATTATGAATAAAACTTTTTGAATCCAAAATGTGCACAAAAGTCATATCTCTGATTATATATAAAAGGAAACAAATTCTTAAAATCATGAGAATTATTACAATTAGTTTGCACGTGGAGCAATCTATAGCGAGACAAGATATTTCACCGAATGAAGGACATTATGCTTTACAATCATCTGATTGAATTGGATGTTGATTGATATATTGGCGGACAGAATCACGTGCTTCTAGTTAGAGTGAAAGTCTACTTGCTTCGTACGTCTTTAGACTTAAAATTCAGTCTTGGGCCTTGCGCAAGACCTCAAACAATCACTTTCATCTCTTTACATTGATTTCTCCAAATTAATAACGTTAATGCAATTTTGTACTTCATGATATTTTCTACACTCTTTATATATATTTTGGCTCAAACCAAGATGATTAGCAATCACACAGCCAATTTCATGATTGAGATCCAATACTGAGAGTAAGAAGATAGCAACTATTTAGATGCTTATTTGCTCTTATCCTACCTCATAATTTACACCATTCAAACTTCTTGATAGAGTTAAAAACAGACATCTTAACCGTTTTCTTACTTTGGACGTGTAAATATAACTGTTAGAACAAAATAACATGTTTTATGAAGTTTTCAAATCAATATAATGTTGCAATCACCATTAGTTAGTCCCACAGAAGAACCAAGCATGTGAGAAATAGCATATACATGAATGGTCCTCAAATAATTATTACCAAAAGCATGCATGTTATAATGATATATATTTTTTAAAATATTGAAAATGCTAAAGCACATCTAATGATGCAGCAGAGACATAGACGCTATAATATTCCTTCTGGTTGCTTGAAACATAGTCTTCACTACAAACTTGGACACTTTGTTGAATAAAGCATGAATGTGTTGGGTCCTCCCCAAGTCAATACAAGAACCTTCTCTAATTTATTAAAATTGAACAAACTCTTATATTTTTTATGTTGAGTCTAATTCAAAACCTACAAGATTGGATCTAGATTTGCTGCGTTAAAGTTATCAGAGTTAAAATGTATAAATCAAACTCAATTATTAATTTGAGATGAGACAATTCAAATTTACACGGTTAATAAATTAATGTTAACGATCTCAACCATTAATTTGAGATTACATGGTTAAAATTATTAACAAAGTGACAATTTTACAACATAAAACCTAAATCCTACAAATGAATCTTGTAAGGCCACGATTCCTTCTCAATCAGCACTTATAAATACATTTTCAAATCATATATTATGCGAAACATCTCAACTGAAACACCGTTATATAATCGACATTCAAAATATTTACTTCTCATTCATCATCAAACAAATACACAACTTCTAAGTCTAATCAAGAGCTACAAAACATAAAAAACAATTATTTGGTAGAGTTATTCTTCTTTCCATTCTTGCCTACATTATGCAACCATCCCATACCTTTCAAAGCTTTAGAGAATTTAACAAGATTAGGCCTTCCCATTCCTAAATTCATCTTCCCCGTTGAGAATTTCAAAGCTTGTAAACAACATAACTTAGCCCCTACCTCTTCTTCCTCATCCTCATCCTCATTAAACTCAACTTCACTCAACTTCTTCCCTCTCTTTGTATCACTTTTCTTGATAACCTTGTTTGATTCTTTCTCATATGTTTCCCAAAGCATATCCATTCCTTCACTTCCATCACCATTGTTGTGTCTTTCCTCAAAAAGCTTACATGCCAATGTCCTCCTCCACTCTTTTTCCACTCTCATTGAACCAAAACTTCCAAGATTAGAACCAACTTCATCATTATTCCCAATCACTTTTCCACTGTACTCCCAATTACTTTGTGGACTACCATAATTTACATCCACTCTATGAGATTTTTTCACCTTCATTGCTTCACCAAAATGTTCTTCATCACTTTTACCACTTTTCAGTTTACTTTCATACATGTCTCTGTTACCCTTCACTTTGGATCCACTTATCATGTTCCATTTTTCTTTACTTTCTTCAACTTTATTGAACTTAGCATCTACTATAGCCTTGACTACTTCTTTTTCTTCCTTTTCACTAGACACATTTTCTAACTCAGCATATTCTTGAAACAATGTTACTAAACTCTTCACATCTAAGACCTTTTCTTCCTTAATGGATTCAACAACTTTTTCTTCTTTCTCAACTTGGTTTTCTTCATCCAACTTCACCTCTTTCTCTTCTTCAACTGTACTAAAAACTTCACTTGCTTCATCTGAAAACTCTTCATCTACTTCTTCAAAGATAAAATCTTCCTCTGATTTCGATTCATCAACTTCAAATATCGAAGCTTGGAACATAACTAAATAAGCTTCCAACTCATCAAGGAAACCAATCTCCTCATCTTTGTCATCAGATTCAAACCATGCTAGAAAATTCTGCAAAATAGAAATAAAAAAACACAATTTGGACACAGAAATCTCAGAACTACAAGAGCTACTACTTTTGCTACCACCCTTTTGATGTACAAAGCTAGGAGTGAAAGTAAGAAGAGCCACAAGGAGAAGAAGGGTAGTAGTGATGAACAAAGGAGAAAGAAAAGACACAAGTTTAAGGATATATGGAGAGAAAAATAGGAAGTAGAAAAAGTACAAAGGGTGTGAAAATATAGAGAAACAAAAATGGAACAAGATGGATAAGATGTTACTAGAGAATTCATTGTTCTTATTGGAAGTGTTTGAGAAAGATAACTCACTCATTTTACCTGTTTTTCTGTGTTTGAGACAAAGCAAAGAGAAAGAGAAGCAATGGTTCGGTTTAGTAGAAAAGTAACACTGAGAATGGATTTTGTGATGATTTTTGTTTTAGCTTTTGGAAAGAGAAGAAAGTGTGAGTGCGGCGTGAATATAGGGAATAGATTGGTAAGAGAGAGTGAGATTTATATATCATAAGTGAGGAAGAACACTTGTGATGAAAAAGAAGCTTTGGGAACTTTTATCTTTTCTTTCTTGTCTGTAACAACCAACAACCATGTTACCCACCATCACTTTTTATGTTGTGCAATCACCACAATAACAGCAAGGAAGATCAATCACATATTCACTTGGATACCAAATTTGGATAAAGAGGTTAACTAAGTATGTATAGTGTAGATATTTGATACATAAACATTTATGTATAAGCTATTTCTTATCTTTTTAAAAAGAATGGAAAAGTCCAAAAAAGAAAAGAAAACTACATGACAATGCTTTCTGTTAAACGTGGCATACTTTTGACAGAGAAGAAGAAAAAATGCAGAAAAATATTATTATTGATATTACAAAAACTTAGAAATGTACATAGAATTACCACTACTATCTATCAGCGGTGAATGAAAAAAAGAAAACGAAAAAAGGAAAACGTTAAAAAGAGGTTGCAAACTAAACTGGACCATATAAGCTCATAAACAAGACCTAAGCTATATTTTAAGAGAATTTCTTTTTTACCTTATGTATTTTTACCGTACCATGAACGCTGAAATATTTTGAAATGTATTTCTAGAATATTTTGAAATGTATTTTTGAAATATTTTATAAGTTAATATCGCTTTAGACTTTTTTCCTCTCACTTTTCATTTTTTTTCAAACACAATTCTTCAACTTTTAACTTTTCTCATCTTCAATATTCTCCAACTTCACCAAATTAAATTTAATTAATAAAAGATTCAAGGAAACAACAAGCATCATCCATTTCATCATTCAACATCCTTCAAATCATAAATTTTAGATATGTTTTTCGAGTTTTCGGTAAATATTTGAGTTTTAGTGTAAACGAGTATGAAACAATTGTTAGGGGTAGAAATGTGAAAAAAACCATATGTAACATAATTTAGAGTTACTGTATGCATTGTTTGTTGGCTCAAATGGACGATAAGTTGTTTATTTTTCACAATGCAAGTAGCAGAGGACATCATTGTCGCGACCTCTGAATCTCAGAACTTTCCGTTATACATCTCTGGAATTGTTCAACATTTCATATATTTTGGGAATTTTCAGAGATGCATCTCTGGAATATTGTAAAAGGTTTTTCCACAATTATATCTCTAGAGTTTTCTTGCAGTCTGTTATTTATTTATTTATTTATAATTTTGTGTTCTTATTTTGCGTTAACTAATGATATGCCTAATTTTATCTTACAAACACAATGAATGACAGAGTCGACAGACTGAGACATGCCAGGGTTGCCCAACGCGCATCCGTTCGGTGGGAGCAGAGCCAGCAGGTACCTCTGGTCGGCCAGAGGTGTCGATTTTTGGGGCGCAATCGACTTCTCAGGCACAATCTGCTTCTGGGGATCGTGCTTCACCCCAGGCCAATCCACCTCAGGTCATTCCACCTTAGGCCACTCCACCTTCTTCTTCCTTTTCTTCTTCTTCCCGTAGGAGACAAGATTCACCATCTGACGCGTCACTTCCCCCATCCTCCCGCGGGTGTCAGGATTCATCACTGCCACCTCCTACAGATCCAATGCCACCTCCAGAGGATCCAGTGCCACCTCTAGAGGGTGAGGTTGTTGAGGATGCCGACCACAGGGTGTTGGAGGAGGTCCATCTATTCTGTCATTACTTCTTCTTTAGTCAGACTACACTGCCACACATATCTGGGATGGAGAGGTAACATCAGTTGAATTTTTTATTTTTTATGCGTTAATTTTAATTTTAATTGCTCTTCCGATATTATTTATTACTGATATTGATTATTTCTGAAAAATCGCAGGTGTGTGATCCACAGAAGTTTATGAACCACGGGAGGAAGATTGCTGACTTGCCTTAGCCGGATAAGGAGTTGTTTTAGTCAGTTCTGACCTTATCTTGGTTGAGTGACCTATGCATGACTGGTTACACTCTGCTCAACCACGAGATGCTTAGTGCGTTCATGAAGAGATGACATTCTAAGACGTCTTTATTTCATCTCCGACATGGTGAGATGTCTATCACATTGGACGATGTCGCGTGTTTGTTACATCTTCTGATTAGGGGGAAATTCCTCGATCATGGTAGGATGACCAAAGACGAGGAAGTCGAGATGACGGTGGATCATCTAGGGGATGATCCAAGAAGACGATTAAGGAGGTGGAAAAGAGAAGGGGTGCTCATGTTAGGTTTAAGTTCTTGAAGGAAAAATATGATGAGGAGATCGTTGTTGTAAATATGGCTAATGTTGATGCCGAGTAGGTGGCAGTACATAGAGTCCGTGCTTTGAGGGCATATTTTCTTTTTTTGGTTGGCACCTGCATTTTTGTGGACACGAGTGCCAACTATACTGATGTTGCATACCTCCAGTACTTCTTGGATCTCACTCGGATTTTTTAATCTTACCTATTTCATTTCATATTTGCGAAACCATTGGCGATAAATCTTGATCCCTAAATGCTTTTTATTTTTGTTTCATGCTTGGATCCTCCAGCACTTCCCGCACATCCACTGGCTGGGAGAGTATGGATAAGTACACTGAAGACTAGCCTTGTGCGTGTGCTTTTATCCCACTGAGAGGGAACCAGGCGGCTGATCCTTTTAGAGTCTACATTGACCGTTTGGTTACCGAGGACATGAACTTCAACAATTATGTGAATCACCCTGAGATGAAACCATTTGAAGACATATCGCTATACTCTAGATGGCTGGAATGCGGATCACGTATTACTGCTCCTTATCTACCCGAGCACGTCATGTGGCAGCTCAAATACACCTAAACCATCCCTAAACACCCTGTTGTCTCTACTCATCCTGCCTTGTCTCGTAGACAGATAGATGAAATGTTTGTTGATTATAACAATCATTTGGTACCGAAGGAGGCTCAGACTACCATAGCATCGAACGACTAGAGCTACATTGACAGATACACCAGATGGTTCTTCAGGGTCTCACATCCGTACATGGTGATGACTGCTCCATGAGATCCACTGAGCCCAACTCATTAGGAGATTCGAGAGGAGTAGCAGGCTCAGCTAAATCATATTGAGGATGTATAGCCTCAATGTCATTGCATAGTGGAGATTACGCGGGAAGGCACCGACGAGAGTATCTTCCCTTAGGGGTCTGCTGTCAAGCGAGTATTGGATGCCATAGTGGCGGAGGCATAGGGGACACTATTGTGACAACAGTGCCAATAGGAGTGTCATGCATATTTATTGTGACAATAGGAGTGTCATACATATTTCCAACAACCAAAAATTATTGAGTACCCGGTTTTGTCGTCTCCACAGGGATCGGTGCGAGGGAAAGAATGTCATTTAATGGTCTCTATGTGTCTAAGCTTGTTGTAAAATATTTGGTTGAAAGATTCAAGGTACAATAGATAAAAACGGAAAATATAAAGACGGAAAATATACAGTAAAGACTTAAAATAAACAGAGCCTTGTTGGAATTAGAAGTTCATAAATCAAAAACACGTGCATTCTTCTAACCAGTTAAACACAAATCACCCATAATCAAGGTTATGTCTAACACAAATTCGAGAGAACAACTATAACACCCCAAATTTAATCGGAATATTTTAATTGAAAATATTCGTATTTTGGTGTTTTTGGTGTTTTCGGTGGCTTTGTGAATTATTGAGGAATTATGCTTTTTGGAGTATTTATTTTGGAATAATAGTATGTAATATGGATTTATTAATATTATTATGAATTAAAATAAATATAAGAAGAATAAGGGTAAATTGGGCATTTAGAGGAGTTAGTGAGGATATTATGGGAAAAACCCAATTGTGCGGCCCAAGTCTAAGTTTGACAAAATAGAATTCTGAAGAGATTTAGAATTCATTTGTTTACCGTGGAAAGTTTGGTGGCCAGAGCTCTGAAGGAAAGGTTAGAGGCAGAAGATCCCAAAGTTAATCGTGAAAGGTACAAATCGACTAAGGTATGGGGAGTATCGCTTTTCATGATTTTTTATGTATGCCTTTCGATGTGTTTATGGTTGGTTTAGGGGTTTTAGGGAGAATTATGGGAAAAAGGGATTTTGGCCTTCGTGGCCAAAATCTATCATTGAGATTTTGACCGTGATAAGATTAGAAGGTTATGCGAACAAGTGATCTACGGCCTTCGTGGCCTAGATTTATCATGGAAGTGGTAACCGTAAGGATTCTAAGGGTAAGATGGGAAATAATGACCTTTGGCCTTTGTGGCCTAAATCTGTAAGTGCAAATCTAACCGTGAATTAATTGAGAAATTAGGGAAATTGATTATAAGACTCTGAGATTATGGTTGTGATATGTATCGCTGAATATTTGAATATTTGATATGAGGATTAGAGAACCTTAGGCCTTCGTGGCCAAAACCTTGGGTTGTGATATATTTGACCCTGTAGTTATAGAAATGTTCAAATGTGAGTAGCTCTGATGTACTCAGAGCAATTGCAGGAAAATAGTGATTTAGGCAGTGCAAATGTTTCCAGATTGGCCTAATAAACCATGGATTTTGTGCCATTATCGCCGTATGACCTTAGGGATGATTTAGGGATGTTTTAGGGGCATTGGGTGAGTGAATCGTATGAGTATTTGGGCAAGAATCAGTTCTGGTCATAACAGGTTTTTGCTGTCATCGCTCTGTTCGCCCAGCGAGCACGCCAGCAAAGACTCGCCACAGACTCGCCTAGCGAGCATGCTAGCGAAGGACTCGCCCCAGACTTTCCTAGCGAGCATGCCATCGAACGTAGCAGAGTTTCGCGAAGGTTGATCGTGTGCAGCGATGCCTTGATGTCTGATTCTGAGATTTCTGAGATGAGTTAACATGAGTATGACAGTAAGGAATTATGTGATTGATAGGCGATAGTGTGAGGATTACCGCGAGAATAATTTGATGAATTAATATGTGATAATATGAGATAATATTATGAATTAATATGAGATAATATGAGATAATATTATGAATTAACGCGGGGTAATATGAGATAATATTATGAATTAATATGAGATAATATGAGATAATATTATGAATTAATATGAGATAATATGGGATAGTATTATGAATTAATATGAGATAACATGGGGTAGTATTATGAATTAATTTGTGATAATATGTGATAATATGCTGGGCTAATATGAGGATGACTATGAGCTAATATGTGATTTGTGCGTGATTATATGACGATTTCCATGATGTGTGATGATGATTATTATGACGAATCTTATTATGATGAATTATGTGATAACATGAGATATGATGATTTATGTGATGATGATGATGATTACTATGACGAATTATGTGATAGCATGAAATATGATGATTTATGTGATGACGATGATTATTATGATAAATCATGAGATAACATGAGATATGGTGATTTATGTGATGATGATTATTATTATGATGAGTTATGTGATATATGACGATTTATGTGATGATGATAACTATGTTGATGAATATGATGAATGATGATGCACCATATGATGTATTATGAGGATTATTATTATGACGTGTGTAACACCCTTCTAAACCCCACAGAAAATATATGAATAATCAGAGTAAATAATCATGCATTTACAAAAGGGCGTCACACATAACTTTCAAACATCAAGACCACTTGTCATGCTCATTAACACTTCAATAAATAATCATGCTTTTCAAAGTTTCGTTAATAAATAATCAAGTTTTTCAAAGTTTCATTCTGCATGTAGCAGCGGATTCAATTTATATCATAATTCTCTTAACAGAATAACCATGCTCATCATATAATTCAACATTTCTTAGGCACTAAGGCCAACATCACAATATTCCAATGAATATAAAAACCTATCATAGAGTACATAATGTATCTCTAAAATATAAACCAAACGATCCCAGTGTTACATGACCAGAGCATGACTCGACCCAATATAACTAAATTACTAAATGGCTACACCAACAACGACAACGCAACTACGAGCAGCTCTATTCTCGATACCTGCACGATGTTAGATAGGACATCATTCCAGTAGAAGGGTGAGAAATATTATCATAATAATCAATGCATATAATTATATATATCCACACTCTTAGAATACATATAATCAACATTCTCATCACAAGTCATCCATATACGTCACAATGTATATACAATATATATGGATAATCACCAAACACATTCATCATAATTCACTCATGTACATCACCACATACGCATATATATATATATATATATATATATATATATATATATATATATATATATATATATATATATATATATATATATATATATATATATATAATCCAAGCATAACATCATACAGAAAAACTTTTGGAGAAGCTCGTTCAAGAAGATCAACATATCAAAAGTTTTTTCTAACATATGAAAACTATGATGCATCAGATGAAAAAGTTGCAATAAGTTATGAGTAATCAACTAGAAAAAGCTCTAGATATTCATGCAAATATTTGTATAAAAAGTCATGTAAAAATTCGTTCAAAATTTCATCCGAAAGGCCATGAAAGGATTCACATGAAGTGTCTTCTATGAGACCAACCAAAAAATTAGTCAAATAAAATCACATTTTTTTTAAACCTACCTATGAAGGAGATATTTATAAGGTAGAATCTTTGACCTATATGCAAATGTTTAAGTTAAATATCAAGATGAGTAAAGAAATTGAGAAATTAGAAAGAAATATAGTTGACTTCAAAGATCACATTAAATTTCTTTATAATAGTAATGAAATTGTTGGAATTAATTATATGATATTAAAAGTCAATCATTAGAATCTAGGAAATGTGAAACAATATTTCGGTAAAAAAGGAAGTGAAAGATTTACATGAAACCCTAGGTATATTCACTAAGGGTAAAGAAAATTTAGATTTAATTTTGTCTAATCACAATTTCTCTTATAGTAAAACTGGATTAATTTTATCTAATCAATTTCTCTTATAGACATTTTATCTAATTGGGTGGATTAAAAAACATTGGAGACTGTGTTCGCATTTGCCTACAAGGGAGACGTAGACAATTCTTTTCTTAAAGTGGCCATTTTTCTGACTGGGAGTGTTTTCACTAGATGGAGACATGCGTATATGTAGTGAATATGAAATGTGCATCATTCCCTTCCACGAGTGCTTATTTTCCTTCTTCGGTTTCTTCCTTCCATTCAACGACTCTGAGATCAGTGTCATGAATTATTTAAAAAATTTCCCTTCCCAATCGCACCTAGTGAGTTGGGCGTCTATCAAGGTTTTTCAATATTGTGTGAATATAAAGGGAGTGTGCCAACTGTGTGTTGCACCCCAAAATTTGACCAACAATTATTTATTCATTGAGTGTTTGAAAGTGGATACCTTCATCAGAAAGTTCAAGAGATCCTCAGAGGAAGTGGATTGAAACCAGGGTTGTGTGCTTCATAGCTTGAGAGTTGTGGGTGCCCCTCAGATGATTCTGAGACTTTGAGAATGAACTTGATGTTTTGGGAAAGCCTATGAGATGTCTTGATAGCCTTCATGAAGCCCAGAGAAGTCATTATGCAAGAGTTCAGAAGATTCAACCATGAATGATAGAATTAGGGTTTTGACTGGGTCAACCCTAAGTCAACTGATGATTTGGAGAAGGTTGAGACCTAATCCAAGGGCCATGAGATCATGGAATGATGTATGGAGATGTTATAAAGATGATTCCTAGACCAACTCATCATGAGTGAGGAGTTTGAGAAGTTTCAAGTCAGGGTCCCCAAGGATTGTTAGTGAAAAACCCTAATTTGATCCCTATCTTCCAGGCAGTTTTAGCTCAAGATGTGATTGATATCTCATCTTCCCCACAACATGAATGTTGTAGAGCTTGTTCTTAGCTTTAATTTGAGTGGTGGAAGTCCTTGATAGGAGTTACAGAGCTCAAGTTATGGTTTTGACAAATTACAGGTCAGTAGAGGTGTGTGAATCTGGGTCCATGAAAGTCACCCAACTTGCAGACAACTTTTGCCCTAGTAGGATGATTCCTATGATCTCTTGGTCAACATGAATGTTGGAGGGCATCTTCTTAGATTTAATTTTAGTGGTAGAAGTCCTTGATAGGATTTGTTGAACTCAACTTATGGTTTGAACAAGACAGGGGTATTTTGGTCATTTGTCAGTTATAGGTCATTTTAGCCAATGCCTAAAACTCCTATTTCCAAGCCTCAAATGGAAAAACTCAAAACATGAAAGTTGTTCAAAATGTGATTTTAAGTCTAGAAAGAAGGTCATGAATTGTTGGAAAAGCTCATAGCATGGATTTGCATGATTGGTCAAAAATGAACTAAAAATGGCATATAAGTTTAAAAAGTTGGAATTGGAAATTGGTTTGGAAGATCTAGGAATCCAAATGGGGTCATCCAATATATCATTTTGATTGGAAAAACCATTATAAAGACAATGGTTCAAGCACATTTTTGAGTTTAGTGGAAAAAATAAAAGTTACTTAAGGTTACTTATGATTAAAGAAACATAACAAAATTGGATCAAGCTTGGAATGCAAGGGAAAGTGCAAGATGGTGCTGGAAACTTCCATTGAGTGCTATATAATCATGAAATGAAGATTGAGCAAGGGTTGGATTCTCATTTTTTGGCAAACACTTCACAAATTCTCTCATTCTCTCTCATTGCATTTTGATCCCAATTTCACAAAACCTTCATCAATCATCACCAATACTGATTTCACCATATTCAACCATCATCATGGAGTAGAATTCACCCATGTTCTGATTGCAATTGGTCCAATTTCGTGCACTTTCTTCATCAAGACACAAGTTGCAACTTCAAGTGGATCTCAAGATTCAAGGCAAGATTCATCAAGGTTTTGCAAACAGAATTGAGTGTAGCAATAGTAGATCAAGATCCAAGCATCCAAAGCATCAGATCCACGAGCTTCATCATCATCTCCAAGATTTTGCTTCAGGTGCAATTTACTTTCTTTAGCTTGATTTAGATAGTTTTACATTAGGTTGTTAGTTTAGATGTGATGTAGAATGATAGAGGAGCATTTCTGGTTAGTTTAGTGCAGATTGGTGATAATTCATAGTAGGGTGTTAAAACTGTTTGGATCTGAAACTCGTAGGTTAGGGCACGATGAGCTTAGTTTAGTAGTTCAGAATGATCACCATAATGTGTAGGTTAGATTAGTATAGGTTGGAGCAAGAATTATGATGATAAGTTGCAGTGCATTTCAAGTGAACCAAGGACTTGTCACGATCGGATTGAGAGTTGCATTGAGTTTCAAAGCATACTATGACTACAGTCTTGTAGAGGGAGAAATTCTGAACAATTTTGGTGTTTACATCGTGCTGAATGATGGCTTGTGGAGAGAGAACAGAGAGCTTGAAGTATGTACGTGCATGGCTTCCATGGAGGTTCCAAACCCTAGCTTTTGTCTTAAGGTTGAAGACGCATGTGCTCCGTTGGATCAGGCTGGCAAGTGTTGACTGAAGACTCCATCGGATGGCTGGAAATCAAACTCAGAAACGGAGGGAAAAATGCAGAGCCAAACGACGTCGTTTGGTTTAATGAAGGAATTCTGGGCTTACCCGTGTTCTATTCGCACCCCCACCATGATATGGCCCAAACGAATTGAACTGCGCGCATGTTCTATCCACACCCCTCCCTCATTTTCCTCATTTTATATTTTTATTTTGTTTTATATTTTTAATGAACTTTGATAATTCATAAAAAAATTGATAAATAGCTCTTTTTTGTTCACTCTTTTTTCTATGTTTAGATAATAATGTGTAGAAAATTATAAAAATAAAAATAGGATTTTATTTTTAATGTAGAATTTGTGGTGATATTTTCTTTTAAATAGGGCAATTATTTTCTTTTAGTTAATATCTCATTTTCTATGATTTGTTTTAGGACTTTCCCTTAGGATTTTTGAGCCATTTTTTTGGCATAGTTAGATATTGAACCCTAGTTTCATGTAGGATTTATCTCTTGATTTGTAGATTAAAATTTGATGTAGTTTGATTGTTAGACATTTAGGTGCTCTAATTAGGGTTTTAAGTAGTATACTTGAACTTCAACATTTTATCTTTGGGGTTTTTAGGACAAGTTAGCCTATGGGGAATATATGGGACTTAAGGGTAGTTAAATAGGATCCCCTAGAATTTATATTAGGAATTTGTATGGTGTTTTAGTATTTTTCATTGATTTTTGAATGTATGGATAGTATGTGTGTTGCTTAAAGGCATAAGTTGTATTGTTGTGTTTTCTTTCCCTCTCTTTTGAGTGTGTGAGCTTTGAGGATTGAGTTGAAGACCTTGTGGATCATCATGGAAGCTTTGAAGACCTTGCAGAGGAGTTTAGCATAGCTTTTGTTGTTTTGTTTATAGGCTTATAGGTGCATAGGCAGAGCCCTAGATAGAATACTTTGTTCAATAAACAAGGAGTGTCTTGTTCACCTCCTTTCTTCTCTGTGACATAGAGTCCCTTAAGGGTATTCACCTCTCTCCTTTGGAGGGATTAGTGACCTTGCCCTATAAGGTAGAACTTTGAGAGAGCCTTTCCTTTGATGTTAAGTTCCCAATGGCATCCTTTGGAAGTCAGTGGGCACTGCAACATCCCCACTCATCCTGTTGACTGAATCTTGTTTGCTGGAGCATTTGAGCCATTGAAGATAGAAGCTGAGGCCTTGAAGAGGATGATTCCTTGGAGATTATTGAAGTCTGAAGACTTTGTGAAGATCAAGTTGATGCCTGAAGATCCCTGAAGATAGTGAAGCCTGAAGGTAGAGCTGATCAAAGGAGCTGAAGCTCAAGTTAGAAGATGAGTTGATACTCATGTTGTAGGGTTGGTACCTGGAAAGCAATTGATGATTGAAGTCTGAAGACTGAGTTGCTGCTGGAGGAGCTGAGGCTTTCTTCTGTTTTTCTTTTCTGTATTGTGTGTTTTGTCTGATTTGTCTGTTGCATTAGACTAAGCCCATTTAGAATAAGGTCAGTCTAAGAGCATGAGTGCATCTGATTGTATTGTTATTGCTTGGCTTTGCTTGCGGGTATTCGGTAGAGCCCAGCTCCCTTGCCCATGTGTTTATTTTACCTGATGGTATTTCATTTCTTTCATCTGTATGATTGCAGTTTACCGTTCTTGCTTGATAGCATGTTGCTTATTTCAGTATGATTACTGTTATTTCATGACTGGCTTGAGGTCGAGACGAGCTTGTGGAGGCTGAAGCCCCACACACATTTCCTCCCTCACTTGCATTGCATGCATTTTACTGTTAAAGCTGATGCTTTGTCTGTTTGGTGTATCATTGACATGATCCCTTAGGACTCTCATTTCCTCTGATGAGGATTTGATGATAGACTTTTAGGTTGAAACCTATGCATGACAACATCTAGGAGTTCCCTGTTCAAACCTCAACCATAGGATGAATCCATGGCATGACAACAGTAGGACTTGATAGTCTCCCTCCTAGTTGGGCCTGTTCTCTTCTCATCTCAAAGCAGTTTAAGACACAGTAATCATGAATGATTTCTTTCGTACGTTACGAGCCTTAAGCTATCTGAGAAAGGATTGTGGGAGAGCTTCTTTTCCATAGTATGGATGTTTAGTATGGTACCCTTTGGGTAACATGCGACGCATTCACTCTCAGGTCATAGTCTCTAGTGCGGTTGAAATCGCAAACACAATAAAAAACACTTCTTTTAGGAGATAACCCGTAGTTTCCCGAACTACGTTTGCTCTGATCTTTCATACCAGATGAAAGTACGTAGGCATAGGATGCGACGTCCTAGCGAGCAACCTTTCCCCCTTCACCCGTAGTTAGCCGAACTACGTTGACTCTGATTTCTCGTTCCAGACGGGAATACGTAGGCATAAAGCGCGACGCTTTGCCGAGTCATTTTTCTTTTCTTTTTCAGCCAGCCTTGATAGGTAGATAGATTATAACCAACCCGTCCAAGTAAACAAACAAGCGAGGATCCCGTCGATTACGACGGACGTGAGGGGTGCTAATACCTTCCCCTTGCGTAACCGACTCCCGAACCCAGACAATGGTTGCGATGACCTTGTCTTACCCTTATTCGTCAGGTTTCTCCGATCGTTTCCTTTCCCGCTCTGAGGGATAAATAACGAAAGGTGGCGACTCTTCTGTTTTGCCGGCACCTTATTTTCGCGCAAGCGACAGCTGGCGACTCTGCTGGGGACTCCAACGGTTCCCTGCGAGTCAATCCTATCGTTTGTGTGTTTGCCTGTTGGGTTGCGTTTATTTATCGCATTTTTACTTCTCGCACTTTATTTCCCGCATTTTATGTTCCAGTATAATATGATTATTTGTGCTGTTGTGGGATGGGAGTTCTGATTGAGTGGGAAGCCAGACCCAGGCTTGAGTGCACCATAGACTTAGAGTGGAAATTAGTGGGCGCGTGCTTGCTTTGCAGACACTAGTGTCTCATGAAATCCACGCTCAGACGAGGTTCATCCGGTTGGCTTCACTTTCAACCCTTTGGGTTGAGACGGTTGCTGGTTTGGTGGATTGTCGACTCTGGGGACCGATCATTTGTGATTCAGCTAAGTGAGGCCTCTTCAGGACTTAATGATGCCACTCCTTCTGGGAATCGTATCATCAGTTTTGAAAGTCTGTGACGCTGATGAACGCATAGGATGCCGTACCTTGAGTCAGTCTAGGTTCATACCTGTGAGTGGGACTGGGTTTATTGCAGGAAACTTAGACCTTCAGACTACCTGGTTTTCTTGACAGTGAATCAGTTATGTTGGGTTCTCAGTTGCAGACATGTTCTTGATAGAGCAAGGTTTTTGATCAGAGGATCTTGTCGCCGGGTGTTTGTCTGTTCTTGATAGAGCAGGCTTTGATCAGTATGTTATCATCAGTGGTTTGTTCTGGATGGAGCAGATTTTGAGTGAGGTCTGAAGATCTCACCAGCAGCTGTGTGTTTGTTCTTGATAGGGCAGACTTTTGATTTGGGGTCTGAAGACTTCAACAGATGTTCCTTGATCTTGCACCCGGGGTCCTTATTATCAGACATTTGCTCTTGACAGAGCAGAATTTTGATCTCGATCCTATCAGATGGTTATTCTCAGCGGATCGGATTAGTGGTCTTGCACCGGGGTCTTCTTCTCATCAGTGATTGTTGATACAGAATCTCCACAGCAGCCACCTGGATATATTATTGCATGCCTGCATCTTGCATTAGTTTGCGCATTCATCTGCATTCCATTAACGTGTGTCTGTGTTGCAGGTACCGTTTCCCCGATCCAGGATTTCCCGCCTCCTACTGTTATTATGGCCTCTCTCAGGAAGACTGTTGCGTATAAATTCCCAACCCCTGACGTGTCAAAGCTGACTGGTTTGATAGCCCTGGCAGGGGATTCTGTGAAGGATAGGTTCAGGAAGTCTTATGGCAGGTTGCTTAGTCTGGTTTGCAAACCTTCTACGTCCGAGTTGAATGGGTTGCATGCTCTTCTGCAGTTTTATGACCCTCCCTTGAGGTGTTTCACTTTTCATGACTTTATTCTCGCGCCGACATTGGAAGAGTATGCTGATATGCTGGGTGTGCCTATCAAAAGGCAAGTGCCTTTTGTCCACATGGATGCTGAACCTGATCTGGTTGGTTTGGCTTCCTCACTCCATTTGAGCGCTTCGAAGTTAGTGGTAACGAGTTGGAACAAGGTCCCAGGGTTCTCTCTGCAGTTTCTGATAGCTAAGGCTCAGCAGTGTGCTAAGGACAAATGTTGGGACGCCTTCAGCGCCATCCTTGCTTTATGCATATATGGCATTATCCTATTTCCCAGCATGCCTGATTTCGTAGACTTTGATGCATTCCATATCTTTGCCTCAGGGAATCCAGTCCCTACTCTGATCGGAGACGTTTACCATTCAGTGCACTACAAGAATGAGAACCGGAGAGGGAAGAATGTTTCATGCTGCGTACCGTTGCTGTACAAGTGGTTTGATAGTCATTTGCCTAAGAAGGGTTCTTCTGTCTTGTCTGCAGCCACAGCTGAGTGGCCTGAGCGTCTGATGAGTTTGTCGGTGGAAGACATTGATTGGTTCGTTGACAGAGGCAGGTTAGGCACCGAGATGATCTTCAGTTGTAGTGGGTTTCCCAATGTACCTCTGATAGGTAGGAAAGGTTGCATCAACTACAACCCATCATTGCTAGTTCGTCAGTTTGCATATGCTTTGAGGACTCCACCGAAGGAAGAAGAGGTACGGGAATCTCTGTACCTCACGGGTATTCTAGAAGGGGAGTTGTTGTCCAAGCTTCAGTATGCGTGGAACAACATCAGCACTAAAGGAAAGCCTTTGTTGGGGAAGAGCAACAGCCAGGCCTACCCTCCTTATTCAGATTGGATCAGAACCAGAGCCAGCGCTATAGGGATGCCATTCCCTCACGTCAGACCAGAGAGTCCTCCACCAGCCGAAGAGCCTACCACTGTGTCCATTCATCAGCACAACCAGGTATTAGCTGAGCGTGATGAACTGAAGAGGGCAAATGCAGAATTAGAGAAGGAGTTAGCTCAGCTTCGAAGTGAGAGGAACGAAGCCGTGCATGCTCTCAAAAAGCAAGCAGAATCGGTAAGCCAGCTGAGTGCAGACTTGGCAAAGCAGATTGCTGATCGGGAACGCTTAGGTCAAGACTTCAGAGCTGCAAATGACGTGCTAGCTACGAAGAAGCTGCATTTGGAGGAAGCATACCGGAGAATATCTAAGTTCGACCAGCATTGGAAGACTTCCATGGCCACCAGGAAGGAGCGAGAAGACAAGCTGATGCTGCAGATTTCTAAGCTAGAGACCGAAGTGAAGGACAGCGAACGGAGGTTTGATGAAGAGACCGCCCGCAGGTACTCCTCTGAAGCCCGCCTCAGCAAATCCATTGCTAACCTGAAGGAGCATAAGCTGATGTTTGAGTCTAAGAAGCGGAAGCTGGAGGATTGCTTTGGCGAAGGCGCTTGGGAGAGTTCAGTTCAGGGGCTTCAGCATACTATCAGGCAGAGGGAACTACTCGTCGAGGGGTTGCTCACTTCGCCAGATCATTCGGAGACAAAGGAGTTATTAGCAGAGTATCGCGCCCGTGGCCGTACTTGACTAGTTATGTCCCTGTTGTTTTTGATCTTTGATGTATGCTGACCATCACCAGACTTGTTGGTTGAGGTCATGCTGTTGATTTGTACTCGCTGATACTGTGTACTGCCTCGACAGGCCTTTCCATATATATACGAGATTGATGTTTCCATGATTGGGCTCGGATTTCTTCTTCCTCTTGTTATTATCAGCATCGTCACTAAGGCACTAGGATCGGGGGAAAATCTCCCACGCACACAGACACACGCATGCATCTGCATGAAGCATATTTGCATGGTGTATATCTTATTGCTTTTCCTAACCTTTATTGTTTTCAGGTTTTTCAGGTTCCGAGCTGCTTTCGATCTCCAGGATTGATCAAAGACTCATCCACCGCTACTCAACTCGCGCTAATCAGACAAGAATCATGGACCAGGTGCAGTCAGATGTCCAGGAACTCCGTGAACGGATGGATCGTTTTATGGAGCTGATGCAGGTGGTTGCGAATGGTCAAGACCAGCTTCGTACTCTGGTTCAACCTCTGATCTCCAGGGTTGACAGTAATGGAATACTTCATGGAGGGGCCGTGCCTACTCCTCCTCCAGGGGATACTCCACATAACGTTGTTCCTGCTGCCGGGGGCAACGGCAGTGCTAACGGCAATCTGATGACTAATCTCGGACTCAACGCGGCTGGCGTCGGCAATGGTAGTCTGGGAGCCAATGTTAACATAGGGCCGGTCAACGGCAATGCTGGTGCAGGAAATCTGGTGGTGCCTCAACCGTGGCTGGAGGACCATCAGGATGATATATTCTCTCAGAGAGGTGTAGAGACAGAGTTGAATGCTGAAGCTCGACTCAGGTTCAAGGCGCTGGAAGACAAGATGAGAAGCATAGAAAATCAGAACACATTGGGCGTTGACATGTCCAACCTAGGGTTGATTGCTGACTTTAAAGTACCTCACAAGTTCAAGGTGCCTACCTTCGAGAAGTATAAGGGTACTACTTGTCCCCGGGTCCACCTCCGATCTTATTATAGGAAGATGTCCGCCTATTCTGACGATGAGAAGCTGCTGATGCACTTCTTTCAGGATAGTCTTTCTGGTCCATCACTCGAATGGTATATGGGTTTGGAGCCCGCTACTGTGCGCACCTGGAAAGATCTTGCAGAAGCATTTGTTCTCCACTATCAATACAATAGCGACTTGGCTCCCAACCGAGTTCAGCTTCAGAATCTTTCACAGCGGAACAATGAAAGCTTCAAAGAGTACGCCCAACGGTGGCGTGAATTGGCTGCTCGGGTTCAACCGCCGATGGTTGAGCGTGAGTTGGTACAAATGTTCGTGGCTACCCTTCCCGGAATCTATTATGAAAAGCTGGTCAGTGGCATGTCTGGAACATTCTCGGCTCTCATCACTTTGGGCGAGCATGTTGAGAACAGTATAAAGATTGGAAAAATCCAGGGCGAATCATCCTCAGCTGGAGGAGGTAGCAAGAAACCCTATACTGGAAAGCGTCGAGAGGGAGATGCCAGTGCTGTCACTAATGCTAGGAGAAAGGGCAAGGGTCCTCAGTCTCAGATCGCTAGCATAAATATCCCAGCTGCTCCGCAGCCGCAGCAGCAGCAGCCTCAGCAGCAGAATAATCAGGGGTATAAAAGATATCAGAATCGGGCTCCCCTGGCAAGCCGTCATTTTGATACTCCACCTATGTCATACACACAGCTTTTGCAAACGTTGCTTCAGCTCCAATTGGTTCAAAAGAGGACGTTGGCTCCCTTAACAGGGGCACCACCACCGGGGTATGATGCCAGTGCTACTTGTGAATTCCATACTGGGGCACCTGGCCATACGATTGAGAATTGTAAAGCTTTTAAGCACAAAGTCCAGGACCTGGTGGACGCCAAGGTTATCAACTTTTCTGACAACGTGCCCAACGTCACCAAAAATCCAATGCCTCATCATAAGGGGGGCGGAGTGAATGCTGTTATCACTGAGGAGAGTTCAGACTTGCTGACCGATGTCAAAGATTTGAAGACGCCGTTGAGTTTTGTCAAGGCTAAGTTGCTGAAGAAGGGCTTCTTTCCTGGATGCGGAGAGTTGTGTATGGCTTGTGCTACACTTCCTGATGGGTGTGAGCAGCTGATCGAAGGTATCCAAAGTCTGGTGTCCGAGGGTATTTTGCAATTCAGCCGGAGCATCGAGAGTGCATCAGGGGAAGTTGTGCTGAAGCAGGCAGACGAAGTTGCTACCATTACCATTCCTCGCCACCCTATTACTATTTCTGCGCCTCGTCCGCCTACTATTACCATCACCAGGGCCGGACCAATCCCATTCGAGAGTACCAATGTCGTTCCATGGCATTATGGCGCCGAAGTTTATTGTAATGGTCAGAAGATAGAGCTTGAGCCGTTCGGGTCAACTATGCAGAATCTTACCGAGGTCAGTGGTATCACTAGAAGCGGAAGAGTGTTTGCGCCAGCAGAGGTTGCAGCGGAGAAGGTGGTCCGGGCCGACGCTGTGGATAAGGGTAAAGGTAAAGCTGTTGAGGAGGTCCCTGCAGGGGCAGAGAAGGACTTGCTGGTTAAAGATGCTGAAGAGTTCATGCGACTAATCAAGAAGAGTGATTACAAGATTGTAAATCATCTTCATCAGACTCCGTCGAAGATCTCGATTCTTAACCTGTTGTTGTGTTCTGAAGCGCACCGCAACGCGTTACTGAAGGTATTGAATGCTGCATACGTGCCGCAGGAGATATCAGTAAATCAACTCGAGGAGGTGGTGGCCCATGTTAACGCTGGTAATGGGCTGGGATTTACAGATCTGGAGCTGACTCCTAAAGGAAGAGATCACAATAGTGCCTTGCACGTCTCGATAGAGTGCAGAGGCACTATCATGTCGCATGTCCTGGTGGATACGGGTTCCTCGCTTAATGTGCTTCCGAAGAAGGCACTGATGAAGTTGGATACCCGTGGATTACTGTGCACGCCCAGTGATCTGGTCGTGAAGGCCTTTGATGGAACCAAGCGCCACGTCTTCGGAGAATTGACCCTGCCAATTCAAGTTGGTCCAGAGACGTTCAATGCGGTTTTCTATATCATGGATATCATGCCCGCCTATAGTTGCCTCTTAGGTCGGCCATGGATCCATTCTGCTGGTGCCGTAACGTCCACGCTGCATCAGAAGCTTAAATATGCTGTTGGGGGCAGCATAGTGACAGTCTGTGGAGAGGAGGACATCATGGTAAGCCACCTGTCGTCCTTTAAATACGTTGAAATGGATGGTGAGATCCATGAGACTCTTTGCCAAGCATTTGAAACCGTCAGGGTGAAAGAAGTAGCTCCTGTCGTCGCAGAGAAGCAAGAGTTGAACCTCTCCTCGTTTAAGGAAGCTCGGGCCGTCGTCGAAGCCGGTTCCACCCCAGGCTGGGGGCATGTCTTGGATATACCAATCAAACAGGATAAGTTTGGATTGGGATATTCTCCTGAAGCTGAAGCTTCATCTTCTTCTGGCAGCTCGTCTCGTGGGAAAGGGCCGATCTTATTCACCAAGGGGGGAGTAATTTTCGAGAGCATCAACGCAGCGTCAGAGGACAGCGGAGACAGTGATTGCGATCTTGACGCCTGGATTCAACCGAGCAAGCCAGGCGAGCGCCTCCACAATTGGACCATCAAGGAGATTATCAAGTTGACAAGTGAAGAGTAATGATTTGCTTTTTACAATCTTTGTACAGCCCTATGTCCTGCCCGGGGCATAGTGGTTTTACTGTCAGGGCCTTGTTGGATTATGTGTATGCATTTTGTTAATAAATAAAAGGCGTTTTCTTCGTAATCAAATATTGTGTTCTCTGTTATTCCTATTTTATGTTTATTTCGAAAAAACAGCAAAATGGCAACGAGGTTCGTGCTAACCTGCATATTCCTGCTTTAAACTTAACCCTTGTTATTGCAGGATCCACGTAACAGACGACATCGACTCTGGACCCTCTACGGCTCACTACGACTTTGATTGCCCGATCTATCAAGCCGAGGATGAGATTGATGAAGACGAAGACCTTCCGGAAGAATTGGCCCGCTTGTTGAGACAAGAGGAGAAGGTTATTCTGCCTCACGAGGAGGATATTGAGATCATAAATCTGGGTTCTGAGGAGCTCGTCAGAAATGTCAGAGTTGGGGCTGCGCTGCAGAATGATGTCAAGCATAGACTGGTCGAGATGCTTCGAGAGTATAGTGACGTCTTTGCTTGGTCATATGAGGATATGCCCGGACTTGACACTGATATCGTGGTTCATCGCTTGCCGTTGCGGGAAGATTGCCCTCCAGTCAAGCAGAAGCTCAGGAGGACGAGACCAGACATGGCGGTAAAAATCAAAGAAGAGGTCCAGAAGCAGTTGGACGCAGGATTTCTAGCCGTTACCACTTACCCTCCGTGGGTCGCCAACATAGTGCCTGTACCGAAGAAGGATGGTAAGGTACGCATGTGCGTCGATTATCGGGATTTGAACAGGGCGAGCCCTAAGGATGATTTCCCGTTGCCTCATATCGATGTGTTGGTCGACAACACCGCCCAGTTTTCCGTGTTTTCGTTCATGGATGGCTTCTCCGGTTACAATCAGATTAAGATGGCACCGGAGGACATGGAGAAAACGACGTTCATCACCCCCTGGGGAACATTCTGCTATAAGGTAATGCCCTTCGGTCTGAAGAACGCAGGGGCCACTTACCAGCGAGCAATGGTAACTTTGTTTCATGATATGATTCATCATGAGATCGAGGTCTATGTTGATGACATGATTGCAAAGTCCCAAACGGAGGAAGAGCATCTGGTCAATTTGTTGAAGCTGTTTGAAAGGCTTAGGAAGTTCAGGCTGAGGCTGAATCCTAACAAATGCACTTTTGGAGTGCGGTCCGGAAAGTTATTGGGGTTTATCGTTAGTGAACGAGGTATTGAAGTTGATCCTGCGAAAATAAAAGCTATTCAAGAAATGCCAGCGCCGAAAACAGAGAAAGAAGTTCGTGGTTTCCTGGGCCGAATAAACTACATTGCAAGATTTATCTCTCAGCTCACGGCCACTTGTGAACCGATGTTCAAGCTTTTAAAGAAAAATCAGGCGATTACTTGGAATGAGGATTGCCAGAAGGCATTCGACAAAATAAAGCAGTATCTTCAAGAACCTCCAATCTTGATACCCCCAGTGGCTGGACGGCCACTAATCATGTACCTGACGGTTCTGGAGAATAGTATGGGGTGTGTTCTCGGTCAGCACGACGAGACGGGCAGGAAAGAGCATGCCGTCTATTACTTGAGTAAAAAGTTCACTGAGTGTGAATCTCGATACTCGATGCTGGAGAAGACGTGTTGTGCATTAGCTTGGGCCGCCAAACGTCTACGACAGTATATGCTCAACCACACCACTATGCTAATTTCGAAGATGGATCCGATCAAGTACGTCTTCGAGAAGCAGGCTCTTTCGGGCAGGATTGCCAGGTGGCAAATGGTGTTAACAGAGTATGACATTCAGTACGTTTCTCAGAAAGCCATTAAGGGAAGCGTATTGTCTGACTATCTTGCCGAGCAGCCAATCGAAGACTACCAGCCGATGAAGTTCGAATTCCCCGACGAGGACATCATGTTCCTCAAAGCAAAGGACTGCGATGAGCCATTGCCCGATGAGGGGCCAGATAGGGAGTCTCAGTGGAAGTTGATATTCGACGGAGCGGTTAATTCCTATGGAAGTGGCATCGGGGCTATCATCACTACTCCTCACGGGTCCCACATCCCGTTTACTGCGAGACTGACGTTTCCAGTTACCAACAATGAAGCCGAGTATGAAGCATGTATTATGGGTCTAGAAGAGGCAATTGATTTGAGAATCAAGAATCTAGACATATACGGTGACTCAGCGCTCGTCATCAACCAGATTAAAGGGGAGTGGGAAACTCCTCAAGCGAATTTAGTGCCGTACATGAATTATGCCAGGAGGCTGCTCCCGTTCTTCGATCGAGTGGAACTTCATCATGTACCCAGGGCTGAAAATCAGATGGCTGATGCCTTAGCCACGTTGGCTTCAATGTATAAAGTCAATTATTGGAATGAGGCTCCAAGAATTGTACTTTCGCGTCTTGATAGACCGGCATTTGTCTTTGCAATCGAGGATGCCACTGACGGCAAGCCATGGTTCCACGACATCCAGACCTTCCTTATAACTAAGGAGTATCCTGCGGGTGCGTCAACCCAGGATAAGAAGACGCTAAGGAGGCTATCTGGAAACTTTTATCTCAATCCTGACGGAGTGTTGTATAAGAGAAACCACGATCTCGTGCTGCTCAGATGTGTAGATGAGAAAGAGGCGAGTATGCTCATGGAAGAAGTCCATGAGGGCACATTTGGTACGCACGCCGGCGGGCATGCCATGACGAGAAAGATCCTGAGAGCAGGGTATTACTGGCTGACTATGGATTCGGATTGCTTCAGATTCGCGAGGAAATGTCACAAATGCCAGATTTATGCTGATAAAGTTCATGTGCCGCCGTGCCCATTGAATGTCATGTCCTCCCCTTGGCCGTTCTCCATGTGGGGCATCGACATGATAGGCAAGATCGAGCCCACCGCATCCAATGGTCATCGTTTCATTCTGGTAGCTATCGACTACTTCACCAAGTGGGTGGAGGCAGCCTCGTACGCTAATGTGACCAAGCAGGTGGTAGCCAAATTCATAAAGAGGGACATCATCTGTCGCTATGGAATTCCCGAACGAATCATTATTGATAATGGTTCGAATTTGAATAACAAGATGATGAAAGAGCTGTGCCAGAGCTTCAAGATTGAACACCACAACTCATCTCCTTACCGGCCGAAGATGAATGGCGCTGTTGAAGCGGCCAACAAGAACATCAAGAAGATTGTTCAAAAGATGGTTGTGACGTATAAAGATTGGCACGAGATGCTGCCGTTTGCCTTGCACGGTTATCGTACGACGGTGCGTACGTCGACCGGGGCAACTCCTTTCTCCTTCGTGTACGGTATGGAAGCTGTCCTACCGCTAGAAGTGGAGATTCCCTCTTTGCGAGTTTTGGTTGATGTGAAGCTCGACGAGGCAGAATGGATTACGAATCGTTTGAACCAACTCAGCCTGATGGACGAGAAGAGGTTAGCATCGATTGCATTTGGTCGCCTGTACCAAAGCCGAATGAAGAAAGCTTACGATAAGAAGGTGCGTACTAGAAGCTTTCAGACGGGTGATCTCGTCCTGAAGAAGATCCTTCCGCCACACTCCGATCACCGGGGCAAGTGGACTCCGAATTACGAAGGGCCGTATGTCGTCAGCAAGGTCTTCTCAGGAGGAGCTTTGTTATTATCCACGATGGATGGTGAAGATTTTGCATCCCCGGTGAACGCGGACGCAGTTAAAAAATACTTTGCTTGAAAGAGACCCGCTGGACAAAAAAGAAAGAGTCCAGGCAAAAAAGGGGCATCCCGGCGAACCAAAAACAGAATAAAAGGTTCGGGCAAAAATTAGGGATATATTGAAAAAATGTACACCCGCGAAGTCGAAAACCTACACTGGGCGGCTTCGGCAAAAAAGGGTATCCCGGTGAACTGAAAACCCGTAAAGGGCGGTTCACACAAAAGTTAGGGATTTGAATAAGCAAATGACTGCGTTCCGCGTATGGACTTTCATTTTTTAGTGGTTCGGAAGACCTGAGGGCCGTTTATCTGAATCAATCTCTTCCAAAGCTGAAGCATCGAAGAAGTATCGAAGTCGAGTGGGTCTTAGAGGGATCAACTCATGGTGTTCGTCTACGCCTCGATTGCCGACATTTGTATATACTGATGTATATTTATGTTTTCTTTTTTTGCGCGGCTTCCTCATTCCAGGAGCTTGCCTCTGTTGTAAAACATTTTTGCCCGTTCAGGGGTTCATCATCAATAAAATGCACATTATTCAGCAATTCTACTTGTCTGTTTAGCATTTATCTGTTTTGTTTGCGAATGAAAACGCCGATGTTTTTGATAAAATGCGCATACATAAACTTGCGGGCGTAGGCCCATTGATTGTTGAAACAATTGATTAACTGAATATTGTCACGAGATAATAACCTGGATAGGACCCTTTGAGGAGGGAATCTTGTCTTGTTTGTTTGTGTTGTTGCAGGTGTAGCACCTTCCAGAGGATATGCCGTGCGTATCCCCGAAGCAGGGCGAGTCCTCCTTCTCCAGCAGAGTTCAGTAGTCTCTCCTCCGTAGAATCAGAATCAGAATAGTGAGCATTGATATGTCTCCCCATGCAGAGATGATTCTTTTCCCCAAGCAGACGCATCCTGAAGGAACGTCACCTCATCAGCTGATTCAAGCACTGAAGAATGATGTCTCCCCCAGCACCGGGTCACAAGTGTAGGTTTCATAGAAATATTCGGGTGCCGAAACTCGTGTTTTCCCCAGTAGAGTCGCCGCAGCAGGTGTTTCCCCAGCACCGGGTCACAAGTGTAGGATTCGCAGGAAGCTATTCTTACGCCGAAGTATGCAGTAACTGATGGTGCCAGACTGAAGTCTCCAGCGGAATCGAGATTCCCCACCAGAGTCATGTTCTCTCCTGAAGTTGGACGATTCCCTCTTCCCCAGTAGAGTATTGGAACGGCTGATGTTGTATTCCCCTGCAGAGTTGTACTCTCCCCCGAAGGCAGATGATTCTTTCTTCCCCGGCGAAATTGAAATTCCGCACCAGAGTTGTACTCTCCCGTGAAGTAGAATGATTTCTCTCCCCGGCTGAGTCCGTAGAAAAGCAGAATCCTTGGAAGCAGTTGGGACCATGAGTGGATTTTCCCTAGCAGATGTTGAACAGCTGATGCTGTATCTCCCAGAGTCGTACTCCCTTTGGCGAAGCAGAATGACTTCTCCTTCCTCAGCCGAGTTTGCAGATGTCCAGGAGGGCCGAGTCCTTGAAGATTGATCAGATCATGATTGGTCTTTCCCCAGCGGAGTGTGGAGCAGCTGAAGTTGTTTCCCCACAGAGTTGTTATCCCCAGAAAAGTAGCCATGACGGCCACGCAGTTTATTCTCGCGATTGATATCAACAAGTCTGGTTTCTCGTAGAGCTTCGTCCCCTGCAGCAGTCAGCTGAAGTTGTTTGCCCTGCAGCAGTCAACCGGAAGATCATTTCCCCAGGCGGAGTCCAATTGATATCGGCGTGCCCACGTTCTCCTCAGTAGGATGACTCCTCTATCTGAGCAGTTCTTTCTCCTTGATAGGAGGATCTCCCCCCAACATTTAGTTTGCTGACGGGATCACATCATTGTGCATGACTGCATAGCATTTAACACTGCATAGCATTTAACATTGCATAGCATTGTGCATGACTGCATAGCATTTAACACTGTATAGCATTTAACATTGCATAGCATTGTGCATGACTGCATAGCATTTAACACTGCATAGCATTTAACATTGCATAGCATTGTACATGATTGCATAACATTTAGCATAAACGCATAGCATTTCCACCATGTAGAGCATGGCGCAGAAGCATACGCATCATACGCATGATCTAGGTTATCATCATTCTTGTTTTACAGGTATCCCACCAAAGGACCAGTTGCTCAGGACGATTCCTGATATTCTCTCTAACAAGGTCGCTTTCTTAAGATGATTCTTAAGACCCCGGTGTAATCCCCCATAGTCGCTCGCTCAAGATGATTTTTGAGATCCCCAGCGAAGTATTCAGTTCGAGATGATTCTTGAATTCCTCAGCAGGGCCGTTTGCTTAAGATGATTCTTAAGACTTCAGCGCAGTTTCCCGAGTTGTTTGCTTAGGATGATTCGTGAGCTCCCCAGTAGCGTCCCCAGCAAGAGTTGCCCAGGAAGATTCCTGGAATACCCAGCAGAATAAAGTCTCCGAAATGGTTATCAGTTCAAGATGATTCTTGAAGTTGCCCGACGGAGTTGTTTGTCCAAGATGATTCTTGAAGTCCTCAGCAGCGTGATATGTCTGCTCCAACAGTGATGTTTAATCTGAAGATTGACTTCGTAAACGCCTGAGGGCAGTATCAGAAGGTTCCTGTGAGTTCAGATGTCCTTGTTGATGAATCAACGGGTGGCTGAAGACAAGGTTCCAGATTTTGTATTCAAGATGGTCCGTGTTGGTCTGAAGACCAAGTCAGTTGTCCTGAGGTGATGATTGATTGCGATCTAGTAAATAGTGTTTCCTCTGGCTGAAGTCGAAGATGTTTCTCCAGCTGAAGCGGAGTTTTTCCTGAAGGCAAAGTGTTTGGATCCCCGTAGGGTCATGAATGGCTCAGGATACCATTTCTTTGACTGAAGTCATAGATTTCCCAAGCTGAAGCGAAGGTGCCTGAGGGCAAGGTTATCCCCAAGGTCATGAATGACCTAGGATTCATTTTTCGGACTGAAGGCCGAAGTATATCCCTGACTGAAGTCTCGGATGCTCTATAGCAGAGGTGGAGTTGCCTGAAGGCAGATCCATGTATCCTTGAAGGCCAAGGACCATTTCTTTAGACTGAAGTCGAAGATACCTCCTGCAGAGTTGCAGACGGGCAAAGTTTACATCCTTGAAGGCCAAGGATGTTTTTTCTAGCTGAAGCTGGAATAGCCGACGGGCAGGGTTTCATCTTTCTTCAGAAGAACTTGAAGATTCTCCAGCGGATCTGGAGTGGCCAGGGGCCAGGGTTCCATCTATATTCGGAAATACTTGAACATTTTTTCCAGCGGATCTGGAATGGCCAGGGGTCAGGGTTTCAAATATCTTTAATATTGAAGTTCTACGGCGGGCAGTGTGCAGTGGTATTCCGATGTTCGTTATGGTTCTGAGGGTGAACCCCAGATCAGAGTGTGCTCGGTTAAGTCTCTCATTCCCGGCGGGGTAGTTTCAAATACGCAAGTGTACCCTTTTGTTCCATTTACCAGGGGTGAACCCCAGGTCAGATGTGGAATGTGTCCAGCGGCGAGGTTGGATGTTTGTTCGACGGCGAGGTTGAACGTTTGGATTTGGCGGCGAGGTCAGATCATCAGTTGTCCGGCGGCGAGGTTGGATGTTTGTTTGACGGCGAGGTCAGACTCTTTAAATCCCCAGTAGAGATGATGTTTGTGCAACGGCGATGTCGAGTGTCTCTAAGAGGATGTTTGTTTCCGACGGCGATGTCAGATTCAGTTTTCCAGCGGCGATGTTGGGCATGTCAAGGTGATCCAGTCTTCTGACGGCGATGTTAGGTGATGCAGATCCTTTGGTTCTCCAGCGGCGAGGCGGGGTATTCTGTCAGATGTGGTTCCCCAGCGGCGATGCGAGGTATTCTTTCAGATGTATTTTCTCCAGCGGCGATGCGGGGAACTTTGTTCAGAGATGTATTTTCTCCAGCGGCGATGCGGGGTATTTTGTTCATTGTTGTATTTTCCCCAGCGGCGATGTTGGGTATTTTGGTGATTCAGGTTTAGGTCTCCGGCGGCAATGTTGGACGCTTGTTTCCCCGAGCTATGGTTGTTCTTGACGGTGATGTCAGGTGATTTAGTCCTCCAGCGGCGATGTTGGGTGTTGTGGTTGTCTGAAGGCAATGTCAGAAGAATTTAATGTGGATAACTGACGGTGATGTCAGGTCGATATTTCTCCAGCTAGTTGTTGAGCAGCTAGTGTTGCAGTATTCAAAGATTTGTTCCCCGCAGAGCACCGTGTGCTCGTGCAGTTGGCAAATTTTCGGGTTTACCGGTATTCAACCGTCTCGCACCTTGATTGGTTGAGAGCCGTTCGCTTCTCACCCAGTCAGGTTCAATCCGTTTAAATAGGGGCAGCTGTTGCACCCCAAAATTTGACCAATAATTATTTATTCATTGAGTGTTTGAAAGTGGATACCTTCATCAGAAAGTTCAAGAGATCCTCAGAGGAAGTGGATTGAAACCAGGGTTGTGTGCTTCATAGCTTGAGAGTTGTGGGTGCCCCTCAGATGATTCTGAGACTTTGAGAATGAACTTGATGTTTTGGGAAAGCCTATGAGATGTCTTGATAGCCTTCATGAAGCCCAGAGAAGTCATTATGCAAGAGTTCAGAAGATTCAACCATGAATGATAGAATTAGGGTTTTGACTGGGTCAACCCTAAGTCAACTGATGATTTGGAGAAGGTTGAGACCTAATCCAAGGGCCATGAGATCATGGAATGATGTATGGAGATGTTATAAAGATGATTCCTAGACCAACTCATCATGAGTGAGGAGTTTGAGAAGTTTCAAGTCAGGGTCCCCAAGGATTGTCAGTGAAAAACCCTAATTTGATCCCTATCTTCCAGGCAGTTTTAGCTCAAGATGTAATTGATATCTCATCTTCCCCACAACATGAATGTTGTAGAGCTTGTTCTTAGATTTAATTTGAGTGGTGGAAGTCCTTGATAGGAGTTACAGAGCTCAAGTTATGGTTTTGACAAATTACAGGTCAGTAGAGGTGTGTGAATCTGGGTCCTTGAAAGTCACCCAACTTGCAGACAACTTTTTCCCTAGTAGGATGATTCCTATGATCTCTTGGTAAACATGAATGTTGTAGGGAATCTTCTTAGATTTAATTTTAGTGGTAGAAGTCCTTGATAGGATTTGTGGAACTCAACTTATGGTTTGAACAAGACAGGGGTATTTTGGTCATTTGTCAGTTATAGGTCATTTTAGCCAATGCCTAAAACTCCTATTTCCAAGCCTCAAATGGAAAAACTCAAAACATGAAAGTTGTTCAAAATGTGATTTTAAGTCTAGAAAGCAGGTCATGAATTGTTGGAAAAGCTCATAGCATGGATTTGCATGATTGGTCAAAAATGAACTAAAAATGGCATATAAGTTTAAAAAGTTGGAATTGGAAATTGGTTTGGAAGATCTAGGAATCCAAATGGGGTAATCCAATATATCATTTTGATTGGAAAAACCATTCTAAAGACAATGGTTCAAGCACATTTTTGAGTTTAGTGGAAAAAATAAAAGTTACTTAAGGTTACTTATGATTAAAGAAACATAACAAAATTGGATCAAGCTTGGAATGCAAGGGAAAGTGCAAGATGGTGCTGGAAACTTCCATTGAGTGCTATATAATCATGAAATGAAGATTGAGCAAGGGTTGGATTCTCATTTTTTGGCAAACACTTCACAAATTCTCTCATTCTCTCTCATTGCATTTTGATCCCAATTTCACAAAACCTTCATCAATCATCACCAATACTGATTTCACCATATTCAACCATCATCATGGAGTAGAATTCACCCATGTTCTGATTGCAATTGGTCCAATTTCGTGCACTTTCTTCATCAAGACACAAGTTGCAACTTCAAGTGGATCTCAAGATTCAAGGCAAGATTCATCAAGGTTTTGCAAACAGAATTGAGTGTAGCAATAGTAGATCAAGATCCAAGCATCCAAAGCATCAGATCCACGAGCTTCATCATCATCTCCAAGATTTTGCTTCAGGTGCAATTTACTTTCTTTAGCTTGATTTAGATAGTTTTACATTAGGTTGTTAGTTTAGATGTGATGTAGAATGATAGAGGAGCATTTCTGGTTAGTTTAGTGCAGATTGGTGATAATTCATAGCAGGGTGTTAAAACTGTTTGGATCTGAAACTCGTAGGTTAGGGCACGATGAGCTTAGTTTAGTAGTTCAGAATGATCACCATAATGTGTAGGTTAGATTAGTATAGGTTGGAGCAAGAATTATGATGATAAGTTGCAGTGCATTTCAAGTGAACCAAGGACTTGTCACGATCGGATTGAGAGTTGCATTGAGTTTCAAAGCATACTATGACTACAGTCTTGTAGAGGGAGAAATTCTGAACAATTTTGGTGTTTACATCGTGCTGAATGATGGCTTGTGGAGAGAGAACAGAGAGCTTGAAGTATGTACGTGCATGGCTTCCATGGAGGTTCCAAACCCTAGCTTTTGTCTTAAGGTTGAAGACGCATGTGCTCCGTTGGATCAGGCTGGCAAGTGTTGACTGAAGACTCCATCGGATGGCTGGAAATCAAACTCAGAAACGGAGGGGAAAATGCAGAGCCAAACGACGTCGTTTGGTTTAATGAAGGAATTCTGGGCTTACCCGTGTTCTATTCGCACCCCCACCATGATATGGCCCAAACGAATTGAACTGCGCGCATGTTCTATCCACACCCCCTCCCTCATTTTCCTCATTTTATATTTTTATTTTGTTTTATATTTTTAATGAACTTTGATAATTCATAAAAAAAATGATAAATAGCTCTTTTTTGTTCACTCTTTTTTCTATGTTTAGATAATAATGTGTAGAAAATTATAAAAATAAAAATACGATTTTATTTTTAATGTAGAATTTGTGGTGATATTTTCTTTTAAATAGGGCAATTATTTTCTTTTAGTTAATATCTCATTTTCTATGATTTGTTTTAGGACTTTCCCTTAGGATTTTTGAGCCATTCTTTTTGGCATAGTTAGATATTGAACCCTAGTTTCATGTAGGATTTATCTCTTGATTTGTAGATTAAAATTTGATGTAGTTTGATTGTTAGACATTTAGGTGCTCTAATTAGGGTTTTAAGTAGTATACTTGAACTTCAACATTTTATCTTTGGGGTTTTTAGGACAAGTTAGCCTATGGGGAATATATGGGACTTAAGGGTAGTTAAATAGGATCCCCTAGAATTTATATTAGGAATTTGTATGGTGTTTTAGTATTTTTCATTGATTTTTGAATGTATGGATAGTATGTGTGTTGCTTAAAGGCATAAGTTGTATTGTTGTGTTTTCTTTCCCTCTCTTTTGAGTGTGTGAGCTTTGAGGATTGAGTTGAAGACCTTGTGGATCATCATGGAAGCTTTGAAGACCTTGCAGAGGAGTTTAGCATAGCTTTTGTTGTTTTGTTTATAGGCTTATAGGTGCATAGGCAAAGCCCTAGATAGAATACTTTGTTCAATAAACAAGGAGTGTCTTGTTCACCTCCTTTCTTCTCTGTGACATAGAGTCCCTTAAGGGTATTCACCTCTCTCCTTTGGAGGGATTAGTGACCTTGCCCTATAAGGTAGAACTTTGAGAGAGCCTTTCCTTTGATGTTAAGTTCCCAATGGCATCCTTTGGAAGTCAGTGGGCACTGCAACATCCCCACTCATCCTGTTGACTGAATCTTGTTTGCTGGAGCATTTGAGCCATTGAAGATAGAAGCTGAGGCCTTGAAGAGGATGATTCCTTGGAGATTATTGAAGTCTGAAGACTTTGTGAAGATCAAGTTGATGCCTGAAGATCCTTGAAGATAGTGAAGCCTGAAGGTAGAGCTGATCAAAGGAGCTGAAGCTCAAGTTAGAAGATGAGTTGATACTCATGTTGTAGGGTTGGTACCTGGAAAGCAATTGATGATTGAAGTCTGAAGACTGAGTTGCTGCTGGAGGAGCTGAGGCTTTCTTCTGTTTTTCTTTTCTGTATTGTGTGTTTTGTCTGATTTGTCTGTTGCATTAGACTAAGCCCATTTAGAATAAGGTCAGTCTAAGAGCATGAGTGCATCTGATTGTATTGTTATTGCTTGGCTTTGCTTGCGGGTATTCGGTAGAGCCCAGCTCCCTTGCCCATGTGTTTATTTTACCTGATGGTATTTCATTTCTTTCATCTGTATGATTGCAGTTTACCGTTCTTGCTTGATAGCATGTTGCTTATTTCAGTATGATTACTGTTATTTCATGACTGGCTTGAGGTCGAGACGAGCTTGTGGAGGCTGAAGCCCCACACACATTTCCTCCCTCACTTGCATTGCATGCATTTTACTGTTAAAGCTGATGCTTTGTCTGTTTGGTGTATCATTGACATGATCCCTTAGGACTCTCATTTCCTCTGATGAGGATTTGATGATAGACTTTTAGGTTGAAACCTATGCATGACAACATCTAGGAGTTCCCTGTTCAAACCTCAACCATAGGATGAATCCATGGCATGACAACAGTAGGACTTGATAGTCTCCCTCCTAGTTGGGCCTGTTCTCTTCTCATCTCAAAGCAGTTTAAGACACAGTAATCATGAATGATTTCTTTCGTACGTTACGAGCCTTAAGCTATCTGAGAAAGGATTGTGGGAGAGCTTCTTTTCCATAGTCTGGATGTTTAGTATGGTACCCTTTGGGTGACATGCGACGCATTCACTCTCAGGTCATAGTCTCTAGTGCGGTTGAAATCGCAAACACAATAAAAAACACTTCTTTTAGGAGATAACCCGTAGTTTCCCGAACTACGTTTGCTCTGATCTTTCATACCAGATGAAAGTACGTAGGCATAGGATGCGACGTCCTAGCGAGCAACCTTTCCCCCTTCACCCGTAGTTAGCCGAACTACGTTGACTCTGATTTCTCGTTCCAGACGGGAATACGTAGGCATAAAGCGCGACGCTTTGCCGAGTCATTTTTCTTTTCTTTTTCAGCCAACCTTGATAGGTAGATAGATTATAACCAACCCGTCCAAGTAAACAAACAAGCGAGGATCCCGTCGATTACGACGGACGTGAGGGGTGCTAATACCTTCCCCTTGTGTAACCGACTCCCGAACCCAGACAATGGTTGCGATGACCTTGTCTTACCCTTATTCGTCAGGTTTCTCCGATCGTTTCCTTTCCCGCTCTGAGGGATAAATAACGAAAGGTGGCGACTCTTCTGTTTTGCCGGCACCTTATTTTCGCGCAAGCGACACTGTGGCACTATTCTTGTGTCTTTTTAAGACTCAAAATAGCACGACTAATCATGCACGAGGTCTAGTTTTGATATCTCTCAAGCAATTCTCCAAGATTTTTAATACCTATTATGAAACCATAAATAATTTTAAGGATAATTTACTTTTGCGTACAAACAAGATTACAAGTTTGTTTTCTTTCTTACCCTCTATTCTTTATGTTTTGTTTTGCAGAGATCATCAAGCACCTCTGTATGTATATTTTCATTTATGTTTATGTGCTTTATGTTTAACTAACCACTAATCAAAATACCAAAAATATGTCCTGTATCCTTTTGTTTCTTTGCAAGGTAGGGTGCTATATCAAGAACACCAAGCATGATTCATCAGCTAGGGTTTTTCTCCCTCAAGGTTAAAGTGTGGTCAAACATTGATTCCGAAGGGCTATATAATCAAACCATGATTTTTAATATCAAAATACAAGGTTTCAAGCATCATTCGATCTCATTTTGATCAAACATATCTCAAGGTTTAATAACTTGTCTCTCAAGAAAAGTCAAAGGTTCATGTGTTTATTTCCATGCCTTCATCAATAAGTCACCTCAAGCTTTGATCAATTAAATAAATTTACATTAAAATATACATTATTTTGAGGTCATATGATTATCCATGTGCTTTGAAATGCAAGGAGAGTCTAAGTTTACAAGTTGGTTCAAGGAAGTTTAACCTAAAAAGTCAACTTTTCAAGTCAAAGTTCAAAAGATCACAACTCCTTCAATTCTCAATATTTTTGAATGATTCTTTTTTCATATGACTCTTACCAACATCCTTTTCAACTTCTATTTACATGACAAGAGCCAATTATGCTTTGAGGATCATCAAAAGTTTAGAGACATTATGGGTCATTTGTGGACTTAGTGAAATTTTGCCTACTTTCAAGTGACTTTTTTCTCAACTTTCAAGAATCATAACTTCTTAAATTTTCGGCATATTGAGCTCATTATTTTTGCACAATATAATTTGTGATACCCTTTGTAATGTTTATTCAATGGTCATAGTCAAATTGTGCTTGGAAGGCCATGGAATTCATTGATACATTATAGCTCATTTTCAACCATTTGGACTTAGAATATTTTATGTTTGGTTTGCCAGATTTATGTGCCAACTTTAACATGACATAATTTTTTTATCAAGAATCCAAATGAAACCTCTCTTGGCACATTGTGATCTTTGCGATGATGTTAACAGGTTTAAAAAAGAATAGAAGCAAAAAGCCTCTAGTACAAGATGCCTCATTGATGTAAACATGGTTACTTGGAACTGAAGTTTTGCACCATGATCATATTTTTACCTCAATCAAAACTTATTTACAAGCCAAATTACCACGTGATTTGCACTCTAATCATGTTAAAGGATATTTACCAAGTGGAAATGACACAAAATGCCTAAGTTTAGCGGTGTTTTGAGTGACTTCATGTGCAAGTTTGATCACACTTTTTGTGTTGACGATTTCACATGAATTCTGATCAAAACTCCATATGTGTGAGCTTATCATAATCTCTTATAAATAGAGAGCCTTACTACCTTCATTTTAAATCTTTAGATAGCCAAAAAACCCATGCTCCACCTTCCAATTTTCTGCAAAAAAATGAGCTATCATGTTTTGATTTCCAACTTCTTTCAATCCAACTTCTTGATTCAGTTAGCTCCATCATGTGCCTATGAAGCTTCTGCAACAAAAATCAAGCTCTAAGAGTCCCTAAATTGCTCCAACCAAATCCAGTTTCAAAGCTCCTCTGATCGTTTTTGGACAAGATAGTTTGAGCCTCCATTTTCAATCAAACAAGTTGCCATAATGTAGTCCTTTGCTTGCTGAGTTTTTCCCATAACCTAGCTGGTGTTGATAACTTGTGTTCATCATTTAATTTTTATTTTCGTGTTTGTGTGTTTTTATGATTTTCCTCAAAATTCTCTATACTCTCTTTCAATAAATGAAAATGGAGTGTGAGATTGAGTTCATCTTTAGGAGACAATTGCAATGATGGTGGGTTCATGCATTAATGTTACCATTTAGAAATCTCCGATGAATGGTTCACCGGAGAAGATGACCAGAGATGTTGAACGATGACCTGAGGTGTCATACACGTTAGCAATTTGAAATGTTTTCATTAGTTGGATTTGAATGTGTTCTTATGTTATTTTTGAGGTAATTCCTACCGTGCATCATCATCTTAGAAGCGTGGGATCTGCCACGTCAATTAATGAGGTCAGATCCTACGCTCCTTTTTTTCCCTTTTATTTTATTTTCTGTTTTAATTTTTAAATTGCATTTTCTTTGAAAATTCATAGAAATTTCATTTTAACCCCAAAAAATCCCAAAATAATTTTAAAACTCTCCTTTATTTTCCTCTTTCTGATTTTATATTTTCATATTTTATTTTCATCATTTTCTATTTTGAATGATTTTTCTCATTTTTGAAGCATTTTAAATTGTTTAAAAATAGTTTTATGCATTAAAAAACTCTAAAAAAATGTATATATCATCCTTGATTTGTTTCCGACTTGCAAGAATTTTCTTGATCATTTGTAATTTGATTTGATGCATCATTTGCATTTTCATCTTTATTTTCATTTTAAAATTCATTTTAAAAATTATTTTAATACATTTTAATTCATATTCTTGCATTTTATATTTGATTGACTTGTGCTGACTGTTGTTAGTGTCGCTACCGCGAAAATAAGGTGCCGGCAAAACAGAAGAGTCGCCACCTTTCATTATTTATCCCACAGAAAGGGAAAGGAAACAATCGGAAAAACCTGACGAAAAGGTATAAGACAAGGTCATCGCAACCATGTCTGGGTTTGGGAGTCGGTTACGCAAGGGGAAGATATTAGCACCCCTCACGTCCATCGTACTCGATGGGATCCACGCTTGTTGTGTTTATATGAAGGGTTGGTTTTATCTATCTACATATCAAGGCTGGTCTGAAAAGAAAAGAAAAATGACTCGGTAAAGCGTCGTGCTTTATGCCTACGTATTCTCATCAGAGAATGAGAAATTAGAGTCAACGTAGTTAGCCTACCTACGGGTAAACAGATGGGGGAAGGTAGCTCGCCAATACATCAGTATTGTGCCTACGTACTCTCAACAGATATTAGAGATCAGAGCTTACGTAGTTCGGGATAATACGGATTACGGGGATTCAGATTCATTTGTTTTTCTGAGTAGGGTTAACAGACAGTTCCAACAGTTTGGTGTATGCAGCTTGCTCGTCAGAGACCCGTGCGTTACTGTTTGCGATAGAACTGAGAGTTAATGACACTCTTTTCTTCAGAAAAGTTTTCCTATGAATTATGGGCCCACGGGGCAAAAATGTTTGAAGTTTGTTTTCTGTCTTTTACGGAAGAACTGTGTTTTATGGATGTTTGCAACTAATATCGCACTAGAGACTATGACCTAGGAGTGAATGCGTCGCATGTCACCCAAAGGGTACCATACTAAACATCCTGATTATTGGAAGGAAACCCTCCAACAATCATTTCATCAGTCCACCTTTATTACTGTATTTTGATTTGTTTGAAGAGAGAAGAGAGAACGAACACAACTAAAGGGAAACTATCAAGTCCTAACAGTTGTCATGCCAAGGATTCATCCTATGGTTGAGGTTTGAAACAGGGAACTCCTAGATGTTATCATGCATAGGTTTCAAGCTAAAGTTATAATCATCACTTCCTTATCAAAGGAAGTGAGATTCCTAAGGGATCATGTCAATGGTAAACAGAAAACAGATAAAGCATCAGCTAAACAGATAAACAGAAGAAAACAATAAAGATGTACATGCAATGCAGCAATACAAGCAGAGGGAGACTCACTCAACCTCTTAGCAATCAAACAAAGAAAACAGTCAAAACAATCAAGCAGAGGGAGCTCACTCAACCTCTTTATGCAAATACATCAATTAGATAAAGAAAAACAACACACAAGCAAGGGGAGGATCACCTCAACCCTTAAGGCAAACAAGCAGAGGGAGACTCACTCAACCTCTTAATGCAGTCATGCACCTAAACTTAGACTATCCTAAACATGAACTATCCTAATGCAACACACCACTCAATCATGAATGAGGAAAAAGACTTATGGCAAATAAGAAATTCATTCCACAAGTAATCGTACAAGGCTTCTACCCTAGGGAAAGGAATTGAATATTGGGAAGCCAGGGTAAGGTCCACAGGAACATATCCCAGGCACTCAACCAACTAAAAGAGATTTGGGGGAATCCTAGAGGTTTGGCTCCTTCAAGAGATGTGCAAAATTCCCCCCACAGGAGGGATTATACTACCCCAAGAAGGTTCCTACAAAGAATTGAATAAGAGAATATTAGGAGAATGGAGATGAGAAGCAAGGTAAGGTCCACAGGAACTTACCACATGCACTCAACTAACTCCATTTCCTTAGAGAGAGCTTGCATAGACTCAACTCCTTTATGATAATGCAATGAATTCCTCCACAGGAGGAAACATGCTCACAAGGAGGATTCTAATTAAGCAAGGAAAATTGTGAGGGAAACTAACCCTACAGGAAGAATCATCCACCTAATTTGAACTTCTAAAGAACCTCAATGATTGCCTTCTAAGGATCACCTACACTAAGGATTCAAGGCTCTAAAGAGGTATCTATCTAATCACCATTCTATCAAGAAAGGATATGAGACTTAGAATCATCTAATGGTCATTTACAAGACTAATCTATGAAGTTAACCTAGTTAGGGTCACCTAAACCAAGGCCAACTTGTAAAATGGGGAACTAATAGAAAATCATTCCTAAAAATTCTACGGAATATTCTACATTACCCTACATATGTTAACAATCTATGGTATAAAAACCACGGGCTAAACCTAAATCAAAAGGCTCAAACAAAATCCAAATCCAAAGAGTGCACTAAGGGGATCCATCAATGAATACTCATAAACATCTATCTCAAAATCCAACTTAGAATCATCTAAAAATCACAACAAAAATCCTATAACATCATCAACATGTCTATAATCAGCCAGCCAAAAATCAACATCAAAATCAAAAGCATGAATTGGGAATAAAATCAGCAAGCAAGATAGTCATATTATGCATTTTTAATCATTTATCAAAAAAATAGAAAATGGATATTAAATTGAAAGTAACACCAAAATAAAACCTAAAGGCATGGAAAAATCAGAAATTCCACAAGGATCAACCACATATTTTTTGCATATTTTTCTGATCATTAAAACTAAATAAAATGAATTAAACATGAAAAAACAATTTAAAGAAAATAGAAAAAACAATTAAAGAATTAAAGAAACTCAGAAAATATCATGACCACCATATTAGATTACTAGTCAGCTCATCTAACAAATGCGCGCGTGACACCTCATTAATGAAACTACTGCATTTTGATTCAAGGCAACGTGTGGTAAGTTTGAATAAAGCCCATGGTATAGTCTAATCACAGCCATTCAACAGAAAAGTATTATGATCATATGCTCCTTGTTAAGCCACCTCACCAAACCCTAAGAAGACTAAACCTCCACCCTCGGATGCTGTGACCAAGTCAAGAAAATCAAATGAAATCAACTCTCCTCCTTCATCGTCTTGCTTTCAAATTGAACAGAGAGGGAAAACCCAGCCACGGTGGCCGGAGAAGAGCGCCACTGTCTTCTCCGACGAGAGCTATCAAGCTCTGCAACTAAATCTCACGAAACTCAAAGAAAGTTACATGGTTCTTCTCGTCTCCTCACCAGGATTACTAATATCCACTCCATTTTTGTTAACTCCTCAAGAATCTCCCAAAACGACGATGAACAGAAAATCACTCACTTCCATAATTGTCACGAAACTCAAAATTGTTTACACAAAATTAATCCTCACTCTTCAGAGATCAAGAATCACCAATCAATTCATGTTAATACTCAAGAATCCTTTAGATACGAATCTCAACAGAAGACTCATCTCATCATGAATCATCACGAAACTTCACCATTGTGATCCTAAAACGATCTATGTCATAACTATACCCTAACCATATGCCAATTTTAATCTAAACATGCCTAAATCAAGAACAGTTTTGAAGAATAAAACCTAGAAAAAAGCTTCAAATTGGAGCATTTATAGTGTGATCCTTGGCTTCAAAACGTGTAGAAACCTTCAAGGATTGGTCCTGGTGCTAACTGAATCTTCAATTCCTCTTGAAACCCTCTGAATTGCAAGACACGATTTGGAGTTGGAAGCTTTGATCTCTAACTGCCACAACTGAATCTTCAACTAATTTCTTCCCAAAAACGATCTGGACATGATTGTGAACTTAAATAGAAACTATTTGGATCTTAACATGGCCCAATCATGACCCAGATTGCTGAATCCAAAATTTCCATTTCCTTCAAAGTTCAACTATGGCATATGCGTGTACTGGCTCTGTTTCACTTCAAACTTCACTTAAATTCATTGCATAACCCTTGGTGAAGATGAATGGACTAGATTGAGTGCTTGAATTGATCCTATGGCCAAGATTGATTATGTTTCTTCATCATGAAGTAATCCACCTAAAGCCCATGAATTAAGCCTTAAATCAAAAATGTAATATTGCCAAGCTTTTTAAAATATCATTTCCAATCAGGAAAATGCACCAATTTGTGAATTTTTGAATCATTATGATTTATTTTGATTTTTTTCATTCTTTATGCCTTTAATGATCTTTTTTCCCAAATTTCTTCATACACCTCCATGTTCAATCCATATCAATGGTTGCTTGAGTCATGGTTGGACTAAAAACACCATTTTGAACAACTTTCAAGTTGAACAAATCTTCATTTGAGGTGCCTAAGTTGATGAAATGGACCCATAACCAAAAATGACCTGTAATTCCAAATACCCAAAATACCCTTGACTTGTCCAAGCCATATCTTGAGTTCTACAAATCCAATCATGGACTTCTAGTACTTTCTAGAAAGCTAAGAGGATAAGGAACAACATTAATGTTGACCAAAAGTTCATAGGAATCATCCTTATAGGTAAAAGGTCTCATGCAAGTTGGGTAACTTTCAAGCTCCAAATTCACATGCCTCAGATGACCTGTAACTTGTCTGGCTCATAACTTGAGTTCTATAAACCCTATCAAGGACTTCAAGTACTCAAATTAAATCTAAGACCATGCTCTACAACAATCATGTTGGGGTCAAGGTGAGATGAAAATCACATCTTGAGTTAAGTGGTCTTGAAGATAGGCACCAAACCAGGGGATTTTACACTGTCAAGCATAGCAACCCTAGCCTAGCAATTTCTCACACTCTTAATTCATGATAAGTTGACCTTGGAATCATCCCTTGGACATCTCAACACATCAATCCATGATCACATGGCTCTTGAATTAGGTCTCAACCTTCTTCAAATCATCAGTTATCTTAGGGTTGACCAGATGAAACCCTAGTTGCACCAATCTTGGGTATATCTTCATATCCTTTGCATAATGACCTGTCTAGGCCTCAAAATAATCTTCAATACTCCTTAAGAGCTCTCTCAAGGCTTTAGGTCCAACTCTATGGCTTCAGAATCATCTGATTATTTCCCACAACTCTCAAGTTAGGAGGTATACATACTTGGCTTCAACCACTCTCCCTGAGGATCTTTAAACTTCTCTGATGAAGATATCAACCCTTGAACACTTGGATAGGCCTCTTAGCTAGCTTCATAGTCTTGTGTAGCCCTTTGTTGGTAATCATACCTCTTGATCCCCTGCATACATGTCAATGAAATGCAGATGAAAATGCTTATATGAATGCAATGAAACACAAGCTAGGTAAAGAAAAGTTGGGCAAATTTTGGGGTGCAACAGCTGCCCCTATTCAAACAGTTTAGACCTGACTGGGTGAGAAGCGAACGACTCTTAGACAATCAAGGTAAAAGACGGTTGAATACCAATAAACCTAGAAATTTGCCAACCGCACAAGTACACGGTACTCTGATGGGGACAAATCTTCGGAAACTGAGATGAATGATTAATTTCAAATCTCCGTCAGGATGATTATCTGATTTTGCTGTAGATCTTCATCCTCAAGTCATCAAGGGATCACCAGTTACACGGTAACTGGTAATGGATGGTCGATTATGCCGTTAGACATTCTGCATCATAGCAGAAGAATTCCTTATCATCGCATATGGACTCATCATGTCGCTAGGAACATCGACAATATCTTAATCGGACTTCATCAGTAAGTCAATAAGGGATCACCGGTTACTCGGTAACTGGTGGAGGATGGTTGTTCTTGCCGTCGGGCATTCTGCGCCAAAGCAGAAGAATTCCTTATCGTCGCCTATGGACTCATCATGTCGGTAGGAACGTCGAAAATATCTTTGTCGAACTTCATCAGTAAGTCAATAAGGGATCACCGGTTACTCGGTAACTGGTGAAGCATGGCTGATTTTGCTGTCGGGCATTCCGCGCCACTGTAGAAGAATTCCTTATCGTTGCCTATGGACTCATCATGTTGCTAGGAACGTTGACAATATCTTTGTCGGACTTCATCAGTAAGTGAATAAGGGATCACCGGTTACTCGGTAACTGGTGAAGCATGGCTGATTTTGCCGTCGGGCATTCTGCGCCACTGCAGAAGAATTCCTTATCATCACCTATGGATTCATCATGTTGCTAGGAACGTCGACAGTATCTTTGTAGGACTTCATTAGTAAGTCAATAAGGGATCACCGGTTATTCGGTAACTGGTTGGTGAGCGACTAGTCTCAAATCTCCGTCAGGATGATCATCAAATTTCACTGCAGATTTTTCCTCAAGTCATCAAGGGACCACGGGTTACACGGTAACTAGTGATACATAGCTGATATTGCCATCAGGCATTCTGCGACACGGCAGCAGAAGGACTCCTTGGGACTCGTCAGATTATTAGGAACTTTTGACAATCAAGTTAATTATGCTGTCGGGCATTCAAAGAAATTCTTGGGCGTCAGCCGGACTTCGTCAGTAAGTCGGAAATAGAATCCTCAACCAATCATGAACCAATAGGGATATCTAAACTTCTGCCATCGGGCGCTCCGCATCAGCTGAGAGAATTACTTTGATATCGCAGTCGGACTTCATCAGTAAGTCTTGAAATGGAATCCTTAATCAATCACGGACCAATAAGGATATACAATCTTTTGCCTTCAGGTGCTCTGCGTCAGCTTAGAGAATTTTCTCAACGTTACAATCGAACTTCATCAGTAAGTCAGGGGAGTTTGGCACTACTGCCGGACTTCAATCATCTAGTCTTCAAGGGAAATTTCAACTTCTCTGTTTGAAACCTGCTGGGGATGCCACATCTCTACTGGGGATTCTGGAGAACTATCCAGTAACTCTGGTTCGGGGATTCAGAAATCATTATGGATAAATAAACTCTGCTGAGGAATTCAAGAAATCATCTTGAACAAACAACTTCCCCGGGGTCTCCAAGAATCATCTTGAACAAACACTTCGTTAGGGGCTACAAGAATCATCCTGAACCAATAACTTTTCTGAGGAACTCAAGAATCATCCTGAGCAACAACTCCTCTGAGGGACTTAAGAACATCCTGAGCAAACAATATGGCGACTTCACCGGGGATTTTAAGAATCATCTTAAGCAAACAACTTTGCTGGGGAATTCAAGAATCATCTTGAGCAAACCATTCCGCGGAGGAATACCTGCAAAACAAGAATGGTAATGACCTAGCTCATGTTTCGCATGCATATGATTGACAATGGCGCAATGCTCCCCACGGTGGAAATGCTACGCTTTTTAGGGTAAATGCTATGCAATCATGCAAAGTGTTACGATCCCATCAGCAAAATAAATGCTGAAGGGAAAATCCTCCTGTCAAGGAGAAAGAACCACTCTGGTGGAGAGAAATCATCCTGCTGCGGAGAAGAAGTCACGCCAATCTCAATTAGACTCATCATGGGGAAACGAACTTCGGGCGACTGCTGCAGGGGAATAAAATTCTTCGAGAACCTGTACTCGCTCAACTAGGTATACGAACCACAACTGTTGAGAAAAACAATATCAATCGCAGAAATAAACTGCACGGTCTTCACAGCTAAGAACCTTCCTGGAGAAACGTACTCCAATGGGGAAATACATCATCAGCTATTCAACACTCTACTGGGGAACACCAATGATGGCTTGAACGACTTCCAAGGACTCGGCTCTCTTGGGGAACGACAAACTCGGCTGAGGATAGGCAACCAGACGCTGGAATCACTCCTATCTGCCAAGGAGAATATAACTCTGTGGGGAATCTCAATTCCGCTGGAGACTTCAGTCTGAACTATCGGAAACTGAACACTTACGAATAGTCTGCTACGAGAAAACTGCACATTAACCCAGTGTCGGGGAATGAGTATACACCTCAGCGCATGACTCAGCTGGGGAGATAATGATCCTGCCTACGATGCATCTGGATGGGGAGAGTCTATCTCCGCTTGGGGAAGACATATCAATGCTCACGGTTCCACGTTCAGACTCCATGGGGAAACACTGCTGAACTCTCTAGGGAAGAAGGAATCATCCTGCTTGGAAAAACATGCCATGAAACGAACTCGAGATGGCTTGCCCCAAAATCTTCTGACAAACTCTGACAATCTATGCCAACACGGGAAGGAATGGCTCCTTTGCTTTCAGTTTTTGTCCCCGCCTGTGGGATCTTCGTAGTATTCTCTCGAAAGGAAACCTGAGATCTCTGTACCCTGGTGGTCTGATACGGACGGCTTCAGCTTTTTGAAAATCGCCTTCAGGATAAGGATAGCTTTGACGCTCTCGGGGTGACCTGCCCTAGTCCTTTCATGACTTCGCCCCTTATGGGCTGATCTGTGGGGAGACGGTCCTTTTGGCTGCGAGAGATTCATTAAATCTCGACCTGATTGCCCCGGATTAACGATCTATGGATGGATGACTCCCATGCTATGATCATTTGACATAGCTTGCCCCGGTTCACCGGAGTATTCTGGCATCCTACATTCTGTCCTGATCAAATTTTCCCATCGTGGAAACTTTCCTGCTGTCAAGCGCTTACTCGCTGGTAAAACAAACTGTTCTGCATAAAAGACATATCAAATACAATGCATATGGCAGTTTTCAAAATCCATTCCTGTTCACTAAAAAAAAATTTTATGACATAATATGTAGGAAATCATTCATCAATATTAATACAACGCTGTAATGGGAATCCTATCTAGGAGTCAGTTTCGACGCGATCTTTATCGAAGTATGCTTTCGAAACAAACCTATTTCAATTAGGTCTTTTAAAGGTTGTAACGTGGTCAGGTTCACGGTTTAAGAAAGAAAAGATAAAGGCTCACAATTCATTTTAACCCACCCATTCTTCGTGATGTTCTCCAACCTACGTTTAGCTAATTCGACCTTAGCGTTCACCTTTCAAAGGTTGAGTGACAATTCAAGAAATTAAACTTTTTCGAAGTGACAGTCTCTCTCTTTTCGTCTTTTGGCGTCCGAAGCCACACGATTTGGCTCTTTCTTGAGGATTTTCTTTCGTAATCTTTTTCGTTTTTTGTTTTTTCGTTTTTTCTCGTTTTTCGTTTTTCGTCTCCCCCTAACTTTTGCCTGGACTAACTCTTTAGAGTTTCTTCAATTTTGAAGTCCAATTGGGTACCCTAATTTTTGCCTAAGTCGCTTGCTTTCAAGATTCGACGTAGCGGGTTTTTCTTTTTTATTCTTTTCTTTCTTCTTTTTTTTTGAACAAATCGTATGGCATCGGCTCGTATGACTTGTTAAAGAGGTTGTGGCTGTTTCACTCCTAATCGGTCAGGTTTAACCATCATGGTTTTTTAGGTACGACCTATAGCGGTGTGATTGATCCTCGAACGAACACTCCTTTTGTAATTTGAATGCCTGGTCAAATTAACTGACACCTACCCTGCCCCGGGTTAATATTGAAGGTTTGTCTATCTTCAGAAAGAAACTCCTACAACTAGGCTCAAAGGGGTTAACAAGAGATTATCTTCCTTATATCTCCGGTGTTTGGGATTTGAAACAATGCCTGTACATCATCAACAGGTTTTTTATTCAAAAGCATAGCATCGGAAGCTTACGCATCATTGGACTTCGTCATCCTCCTCGGATTCCACTTACACAAGCGTTTGAAATAAAAGAAAGCAATAGAATGAACACGAATGGATTAGTTCAAAACATGCATATTTATTTCATTATCAATATCATTTGAAAAACAACGTGCTTTACAAACGAAATTTGCAATTCTAACAGGAAAGAAACTACAAATGTAAAGAAATGACATGATAACATGCAGATCGCCAGCTTTCGGGGAACTGGGCTTTCGCACTTATTTGCTGCTGAGGGGAGCGACCCTTTGAAGTCTTCAGACTCAATCAGAAGAACGACTGCTGCGAGGTTGACTCTGATTCGAGCTCTAATAGTTTTGCTACCACGGAGCGAGAGGTTGCTGATTCTGCATGGCAGAAACAATCCAGAGACGAGGTTTGACCTAGTGAGGATCCTCTCTGTTCAGGGGTTTTCATCCTTAAGCTCGACCCAGGAACACGGAAAAGTTGCGGGCAAGGCGATTCAGACCTCAAAGACCGTGGGATATACTCCTGATCCTTCTCAACTTCAGATGAGATCATGGAAACATCCATCTCTTTTGCATGATAAGGGATGAATATGCCTGATGCTTTCATGCCGCCCGACACGAATTCAATTTCTCTTGACTCAATCATGTCTTGAACCTTATGTTTAAGAGCTCTACAGTTTGTTATATCGTGCCCCGGTGCTCTAGAGTGGAACTCACAATGGGCATTTTCGTCCCAGTCGGGTGGAGGTTGTCAAGTCAATGGAGCCAATATTCGAGGTTTAACCAACTGAAGTTGGAGCTGGAGTTGCAACAACTGGTCATAATCCATCGGGATTGGGTCGAGGATTCTGTCAGATAGTCTCCTCTTTTGGCTCTGTCTTCTGGGGTTGTCCTGAGGAACCGGACGTGGCCGCTGATGGGAAACATTTTGAGCTTCGAGCTGAGCAGAGGGCCTCTTAGGCCTATCATGCCTTGGTGCAGGTTCTTCAAATACCTGCGGAGCAAGTATGTTGGCTGCAGCCTCAGGCTTTTGCTCACCTTCTCTTCTGAGTATGTTTTTTAACACTTCTGCCATCAGGTCTACCTGATTCTTTAGCTGGCTGTTCTCTTCTTTGAGCATCTGCATGTCTCTCATGAACTGCCCCATCTGGTCTCGGACCTCTCCCAGCTCCGCTTGAACCTGTTCCATTGCTAGGATCAACCTGAGACAATCCTGAAACAACCTGTATCAACAGGGGGTTAGAAAAATAGCCCGAGGTACCTGTTATGCAAATGATTCATGTAAATGCAAATGTGTGTCTGTGCCTTAGGGAGATTTCTCCCCTGATTCTAGTGCCAGAGTGCTAGTGCTGATAATAAGATGTCCGAATCCAGTCATGGAAATAACATCTCGTATATATAAATCCCATCAAGGCGGTATACAACGTTACTGAATACATGGAGAATCAACAGCATGACCTCGACCAACAAGCCTGGTGATGGTCAGCATACAACAATGATCAGAAAAATACAAAGGATTACATAGTAGTCAAGTATGGCCACGGGCGCGAAACTCTTCTAACAACCCCTTCGTCTTGGGATGATCAGGTTGAGTGAGTAACCCTTCGACGAGTGACTCCCTCTGCATAACGGTGTACTGGAGACCTTCAACAGAGTCTTCCCACGCACCTTTGCCAAAACAGTCTTCTAATCTTCGCTTCTTAGATTCAAAAGTCTGCTTGCGATCCTTCAGGTCCGTAATAGCCATGTTCAACCTGCCTTTAGTGGCGTACCTACGAGCAGTTTCATCATCAAACTTCTTCTCGCTGGCCTTCAACTGAGCCGTCAACTGGGAGATCTGTTGCTTCAGCTTGTCCTCCCGCTCTTTGTTGCTGGCTATGGTGGCATTCCACTGCTGGTTGAATTTGGAGATTCTCCGGTATGCATCATCCAAGTTCTGCTTTTTGGTAGCAAGTACATCGTTGACAGCCTTGAAGTCCAAACCTAAACGTTCACGTTCAGCCATCTGTTTGGTCAAATCTGTGCCTAGCCGGTTCACCAGCTCTGTCTGCTTTTTGAAGGAGTAGACGACTTCGTTCCTCTCGCTTCTAAGTTGTACTAGCTCTTTTTCCGACTCCTCGTTGGTCTTCCTCAGTTATTCCTTCTCAGCTAATACCTGATTGTATTTCTGAATGGATAATGTGGTAGGTTCTTCGACCACTGGAGGGCATTCTTGCTTGGCAGGTGGAAAATGCATCCCTACTGTTTCTGCTCGGCTTCGAATCCAAGCTACATAAGGAGCATAAGCCTGGCTATTGCTCTTACCTAACAGCGCTTTCCCTCGTCTGCTGATGTCATTCCAAGCATGACTAAGCTTGGCTAACATATCCCCCTCTAGGAGACCTGTGAGGTACATAGATTCCTGCACCTCTTCGTCTTTTGGCAGGCCTCTCAAGGCGTACACGAACTGTCTGACAAGTAATGAGGGATTGTAGTTAATACAGTCCCTTCTTCCGATCAAGGGCACATTAGGAAAATCGCTGCAGCTGTAGACGACTTCAGTACCCAGCATATCCCGATCAAACCAAACGATGCTCTCTGCAGATAAACCCATCAGGCGTTCAGACCACTAAGTTGTGGCTGCAGAGGAAACAAAGAAACCCTTCTTGGGCAAGTGGCTATCAAACCATCTGTATAGTAAGGGCACACAGCATGATACATTTTTACCCCTTCTATTCTCATTCTTGTAATGAACAGAATGATATAGATCACCAAGCAGGGTGGGAACTGGATTTCCCGAAGTGAAGATATGGAAGGCGTCCAAATCTATAAAGTCTGGCATGTTGGGAAACAAGATGATCCCATAGATGCAGAGGGCGAGAATAGCGTTGAATACGATCCAACAACCGTCTTTAGCACACTGTTGGGCTTTCCCAACTAGAAACTACAGAGAAAAACCAGGAACTCCATTCTATGAGGTTAGAAGCAGCTCAGAAGCATCCAGATGATGAGCAACAGCTAGGCTAGCCAGATTAGGCTTAGCATCCATGTGAACAAACGGCATCTGATTCTTAACCGGTACACCTAACAACTCAGCATACTCTTCTAACGTAGGCGCAAGAATGAAGTCTGGAAAAGTGAAGCACCTCATCGGAGGGTCATAGAACTGTAGCAACGCATACAACCCGTTCAACTCATAGACCGAAGGTTTACGAACCAGACTGAGCAACTTCCCATATGATTTCCTGAATTCCCCCTTTCACTATATCATCTGCCAAGGCAATCAAACTAGACATCAAAGTAACATCTGAGGTAGGGAGCTTGTAAGCCACATTCTTCTTCAAATATTCCATGCTGATAGACAGAGGGCAAGAATACCGGAACCAGGGGATAGTATATACACCTGCAACACAGACACATGTTAATGACATGCAAATGAGTATGCAAAAATGCAAGATGCAATCATGCAACAAGAGATCAAGAGCGCTGTTGAGGAGACCGAGGCTCTGTTTTAACATAACCACAACACTGCTCTGACAACAAAACCCTGAAGAGGACCAATAATTCTGCTCTGTCAAGAAAAAACATATCCCTGATGATAAGAACCCTCTGATACCAACAATACTGATTCACTGTCAAGAAAACCAGGTTGTTTGAAGGTTAAGGTTTCCTGCAATAACCTGACCCCGCTCACAGGTATGAACCTAATCCACTGACACAGGTATGGCATCCTATGCGTTCATCAGTGTCACAAACTTTCAAGAAACGATGAGACGATACCCAGGAAGGTGTGGCATCATCATCTCTTGAAGCGGACTCACTTAGATGAATCACAAATGATCGGTCCCCAGAGTCGACAATCCTCCAAACCAACAACCCCTCAAGCCCAAAGGGCTGGAAAAGAAGTCAACCGGGAGAATCTCGTCTGAGCGTGGATTTCGTGAGACACTAGTACATGCAAAGCATGCACACGCCCACTACTTTCCACAACTAATGCTAGGTATACTCAAGTCTGGGTCTGGCTTATCACTCATCAGAGCCCCCTCCCACAACAGCACAGATAATCATATCATACTGAAAATAAAATGTGGAAGGTAAAATGTGATAAATAAACCCAAACCCAACAGGTAAACACGCAAGCGCTAGGATTGACTCACACAGGGGACATTGGGTCCCCAGCAGAGTCGCCAGCTGTCGCTACCGCGAAAATAAGGTGCTGGCAAAACAGAAGAGTCGCCACCTTTCGTTATTTATCCCACAGAAAGGGAAAGGAAACGATCGGAAAAACCTGACGAAAAGGTATAAGACAAGGTCATCGCAACCATGTCTGGGTTCGGGAGTCGGTTACACAAGGGGAAGGTATTAGCACCCCACACGTCCATCGTACTCGATGGGATCCATGCTTGTTGTGTTTATATGAAGGGTTGGTTTTATCTATCTACCTATCAAGGCTGGTCTGAAAAGAAAAGAAAAATGACTCGGCAAAGCGTCGCGCTTTATGCCTACGTATTCTCATTAGAGAATGAGAAATCAGAGTCAACGTAGTTAGCCTACCTACGGGTAAACAGATGGGGGAAGGTAGCTCGCCAATACATCAGTATTGTGCCTACGTACTCTTAACAGATATGAGAGATCAGAGCTTACGTAGTTCGGGATAATACGGATTACGGGGATTCAGATTCATTTGTTTTTCTGAGTAGGGTTAACAGACAGTTCCAACAGTTTGGTGTATGCAGCTTGCTCGTCAGAGACCCGTGCCTTACTGTTTACGATAGAACTGGGAGTTAACGACACTCTTTTCTTCAGAAAAGTTTTCCTTTGAATTATGTGCCCACGGGGAAAAAATGTTTGAAGTTTGTTTTCTGTCTTTTACGGAAGAACTGTGTTTTATGGATGTTTGCAACTAATATCGCACTAGAGACTATGACCTAGAAGTGAATGCGTCGCATGTCACCCAAAGGGTACCATACTAAACATCCTGATTATTGGAAGGAAACCCTCCAATAATCATTTCCTAAGTAGCTTAAGGCTCGTAACGTACGACATCAGTCCACCTTTATTACTGTATTTTGATTTGTTTGAAGAGAGAAGAGAGAACAGACACAACTAAAGGGAAACTATCAAGTCCTAACAGTTGTCATGCCAAGGATTCATCCTATGGTTGAGGCTTGAAACAGGGAACTCCTAGATGTTATCATGCATAGGTTTCAACCTAAAGTTCTAATCATCACTTCCTTATCAAAGGAAGTGAGATTCCTAGGGGATCATGTCAATGGTAAACAGAAAACAGATAAAGCATCAGCTAAACAGATAAACAGAAGAAACCAATAAAGATGTACATGCAATGCAGCAATACAAGCAGAGGGAGACTCACTCAACCTCCTAGCAATCAAACAAAGAAAACAGTCAAAATAGACAAGCAGAGGGACTCACTCATCCTCTTTATGCAAATACGTCAATTAGAAAAAGAAAAACAACACACAAGCAAGGGGAGGATCACCTCAACCCTTAAGGCAAACAAGCAGAGGGAGACTCACTCAACCTCTTAATGCAGTCATGCACCTACACTTAGACTATCCTAAACATGAACTATCCTAATGCAACACACCACTCAATCATGAATGAGGAAAAAGACTTATGGAAAATAAGGAATTCATTCCACAAGTAATCATACAAGGCTTCTACCCTAGGGAAAGGAATTGAATGTTGGGAAGCCAGGGTAAGGTCCACATGAACTTATCCCAGGCACTCAACCAACTAAAAGAGATTTAGGGGAATCCTAGAGGTTTGGCTCCTTCAAGAGATGTGCAAAATTCCCCCCACAGGAGGGATTATACTACCCCAAGAAGGTTCCTAAAAGGAATTGAATAAGAGAATATTAGGAGAATGGAGATGAGAAGCAAGGTAAGGTCCACAGGCACTCAACCAACTCCATTTCCTTAGAGAGAGCTTGCATAGACTCAACTCCTTTATGATAATGCAATGAATTCCTCCACAGGAGGAAACATGCTCACAATGAGGATTCCAATTAAGCAAGGAAACTTGTGAGGGAAACTAACCCTACAGGAAGAATCATCCACCTAATTTGAACTTCTAAAGAACCTCAATGATTACCTTCTAAGGATCACCTACACTAAGGATTCAAGGCTCTAAAAAGGTATCTATCTAATCACCATTCTATCAAGAAAGGATATGAGACTTAGAATCATCTAATGGTCATTTACAAGACTAATCTATGAAGTTAACCTAGTTAGGATCACCTAAACCAAGGCCAACTTGTAAAATGGGGAACTAATAGAAAACCATTCTTAAAAATTCTACGGAATATTCTACATTACCCTACATGTGTTAACAATCTATGGTACAAAAACCAGGGGCTAAACCTAAATCAAAAGGCTCAAACAAAATCCAAATCCAAAGAGTGCACTAAGAGGATCCATCAATGAATACTCCTAAACATCTATCTCAAAATCCTACTTAGAATCATCTAAAAATCACAACAAAAATCCTATAACATCATCAACATGTCTATAATCAGCCAGCCAAAAATCAACATCAAAATCAATAGCATGAATTAGGAATAAAATCAGCAAGCAAGATAGTCATATTATGCATTTTTAATCATTTATCAAAAAAATAGAAAATGGATATTAAATTGAAAATAACACCAAAATAAAACCTAAAGGCATGGAAAAATCAGAAATTCCACAAGGATCAACCACATATTTTTTGCATATTTTTCTGATCATTAAAACTAAATAAAATGAATTAAACATGGAAAGAAAATAGAAAAAACAAATAAAGAATTAAAGAAACTCAGAAAATATCATGACCACCGGATTAGATTACTAGTCAGCTCATCTAACGAACGCGTGCGTGACACCTCATTAATGAAACTACTGCGTTTTGGTTCAAGGAAATGTGTGGTAAGTTTGACTAAAGCCCATGGTATAGTCTAATCACAGCCATTCAACAGAAAAGTATTCTGATCATACGCTCCTTGTTAAGCCACCTCACCAAACCCTAAGAAGACTAAACCTCCACCCTCGGATGTTGTGACCAAGTCAAGAAAATCAAATGAAATCAACGTTCCTCCTTCATCGTCTTGCTTTCAAACTGAACAGAGAGGGAAAACCTAGCCACGGTGGCCGGAGAAGAGCGCCACCGTCTTCTCCGGCGAGATCTATCAAGCTCTGCAACTAAATCTCACAAAACTCAAAGAAAGCTACACGATTCTTCTCGTCTCCTTGCCAGGATTACTAATATCCACTCCATTTTTGTTAACTCCTCAAGAATCTCCCAAAACGACGATGAACAGAAAATCACTCACTTCCATAATTGTCACGAAACTCAAAATTGTTTACACAGAATTAATCCTCACTCTTCAGAGATCAAGAATCACCAATCAATTCATGTTAACACTCAAGAATCCTCTATATACGAATCTCAACAGAAGACTCATCTCATCATGAATCATCACGAAACTTCACCATTGTGATCCTAAAACGATCTATTTCATCACTATACCCTAACCACATGCCAATTTTAATCTAAACATGCCTAAATCAAGAGCAGTTTTGAAGAATAAAAACCTGGAAAAAAGCTTCAAATTGGAGCAGTTGCAGTGTGATCCTTGGCTTCAAAACGTGCAGAAACCTTCAAGGATTGATCCTGGTGCTAACTGAATCTTCAATTCCTCTTGAAACCCTCTGAATTACAAGACACGATTTGGAGTTGGAAGCTTTGATCTCTAGCTGCCACAACTGAATCTTCAACTAATTTCTTCCCAAAAACGATCTGGACATGATTGTGAACTTAAATAGAAACTATTTGGCTCTTAACATGGCCCAATCATGGCCCAGATTGCTGAATCCAAAATTTCCATTTCCTTCAAAGTTCAACTATGGCATATGCGTGTACTGGCTCTGTTTCACTTCAAACTTCACTCAAATTCATTGCATAACCCTTGGTGAAGATGAATGGACTAGATTGAGTGCTTGAATTGATCCTATGGCCAAGATTGATTATGTTTCTTCATCATGAAGTAATCCACCTAAAGCCCATGAATTAAGCCTTAAATAAAAAATGTAATATTGCCAAACTTTTTAAAATATCATTTCCAATCAGAAAATGCACCAATTTGTGAATTTTTGAATCATTATGATTTATTTAGAATTTTTTTCATTCTTTATGCCTTTAATGATCTTTTTTCCCAAATTTCTTCATACACCTCCATGTTCAATCCATATCAATGGTTGCTTGGGTCATGGTTGGACTAAAAAAACCATTTTGGACAACTTTCAAGTTGAAAAAAATATTCATTTGAGGTTCCTAAGTTGATGAAATGGACCCATAACCAAAAATGACCTGTAATTCCAAATACCCAAAATACCCTTGACTTGTCAAAGCCATATCTTGAGTTCTACAAATCCAATCATGGACTTCTAGTACTTTATAGAAAGCTAAGAGGATAAGGAACAACATTCATGTTGACCAAAAGTTCATAGGAATCCTCCTTCTAGGGCAAAGGTCTCATGCAAGTTGGGTAACTTTCAAACTCCAAATTCACATTCCTCAGATGACCTGTAACTTGTCTGGCTCATAACTTGAGTTCTATAAACCCTATCAAGGACTTCTAGTACTAAAATTAAAGCTAAGACCATGCTCTACAACAATCATGTTGGGAACAAGGTGAGATGAAAATCACATCTTGAGTTAAGTGGTCTTGAAGATAGGCACCAAACCAGGGGATTTTACACTGTCAAGCATAGCAACCTTAGCCTAGCAATTTCTCACACTCTTAATTCATGATAAGTTGACCTTGTAATAATCCCTTGGACATCTCAACACATCAATCCATGATCACATGGCTCTTGAATTAGGTCTCAACCTTCTTCAAATCATCAGTTATCTTAGGGTTGACCAGATGAAACCCTAGTTGCACCAATCTTGGGTATATCTTCATATCCTTTGCACAATGACTTGTCTAGGCCTAAAAATAATCTTCAATACTTCTTAAGATATCTATCAAGGCTTTAGGTCCAACTCGATGGCTTCAGAATCATCTGATTATTTCCCACAACTCTCAAGTTAGGAGGTATACATACTTGGCTTCAACCACTCTCCCTAAGGATCTTTAAACTTCTCTGATGAGGATATCAACCCTTGAACACTTGGATAGGCCTCTTAGCTAGCTTCATAGTCTTGTGTAGCCCTTTTTTGGTAATCATACCTCTTGATCTCCTGCATACATGTCAATGAAATGCAGATGAAAATGCTTATATGAACGCAATTAAAGACAAGCTAGGTAAAGAAAAGTTTGGTAAATTTTGGGGTGCAACAGTTAGCCTTGGATCTTGGTTGATTTGGTTACAAGTCTCATTAAAGTCAATGGATCTTGGTGTTGATGGGGGTGAAAATCCTAATCCACCAAAATGGATGATTGATTTTGATGATGACTTGACCATCACTTGGATCCAATTTGGTTTTTCTATTTTTGTTTCATCCTTTTCTTTTCCTTTTTCACCTTTCTTTTGATCAAATGGAAGATGTGTAGGCCATCTTGTTTATGAGATCTTGAGTGATACTTGATAAAATTTCATCATTTCATATCTATCATTTGATTGATCGTTTGATCAATTGAGTTACTTTGGATTGATGCATAAGTTTGTCCAAAGTATCATGAAAAGTTGATTGATGTAATGGATCCATCTTTCCTTGACTTAGGTCTTAATCCATTTTTTTGTGACTTGTGCTACATATTTTAAGAGTATGATCTCTATATCATATATCTAACATGTATGGTACATAAATTATTATTTACCGACTTCCCATAGTATGATCTTCTTTATAGATTGTGCTACAATTACTTAACATAGCGCTAAATTTGTCCCTAATAAGAAAGTGGTCATTTTGGTCCAATTTTAGATATGAGTCATTTTTAGTTTAGATATAAATCTCATATCTCCATAACGTGTAGATTCTTTTCCACCTAAGATAGTCAGTGGCATACTTCTTGATTTTATCCAAGTTGGAGCCTTCTCAAAGGATGATGCAAAGTTCTAACACTTGTTGGGTTGATTAGTTGAATAATCTACTTTAAGTGACAAAATGTCTTCTTCATTAACACTAGCACTAATTTTAATTCTGCTAACATTTATTTTTATGTCATTTATTTTTAAGCACATTTACTTTTAAGTCATTTACTTTCTTGCACTTTATATTGCTTTATTATTGTCATTTCATATCATATTTTCTTCTTGTTTATGTTTATGCCTTTTTCTCTTTGTCCACCTGGACTTTCTTTTTCTTTTTAATACATTAATAAAGGTTTATACCATTAAAAGACTCTTAATTATTTCCTTGGACTATTTGGTGACTATCCTTTGCTCACGGATGATGGACTTATAATTAGGATCCTTGCGATATGCTTTGGAGTTGTGACTTGAGACCTTGGATCTTATTTGGTACTTTGACCTTGAGTTGACCTCTTGTGAAGACTTGGCTTGGAGACTTGGATTTCATCTAATTCTTGGTTATTTTTCTGGTTATCTGGTTGCTTGAATCCAAAAGGATGGCATAACTTGTATCTTGGTTAGATCTTTCCTTCCCCTTCTAAAATTTTTAAAACCTTCTTTTTTTTCAACCCAAAACCACTTTCTTAATAAACCTTGACTCTGTCAAGTGCATTTTCAAACTTATTTTCTCAATAAATGCTAATAAATCTTAATCATATCAAGACCATTTTCAAAAGAAATAAAAAAGACAACATTCATTCAAATCATTTTGTGCCTTTTGTGCACATTTTACTTTTGAAACCTTTCATAAAGTTCAGACATGAATCATTTCTATAGTTGATATGTGATCCTCCTATCCCCATATTATTTTTTGAAATTAGTTGATTCTTTTCCATCTTAGAGAGTTAGTGGCATGCTTGTTGATTTTATCAAAGTTGGAGCCCTTCTCATGCTGATGCAAAGGTCCATTTTCACACACTTGTGGGTGATTAGTTGAAGTTTTCTCCTTAAAATGACAAGTTATATTTTCATTTAAAATGAATCATAACAAACCATTTTGTTATTTGTACCATGAACTACGAGGTTTTGATCCTCCATTGCACTTTGTGAGTACGTAGGCACGAGGCTCGAGAAGTATTGTCAACCACAAAATCATTAAAAAAATACTTCTCTTCTCACCTCACTAATCTTTTGCAAACAACACCTTTTTAAGAGAAACATTAGATTTTCAAAGAGATTCCTATAGAGTACTATAGATGTTTTGAGTGCTAACACCTTCCCTTTGCATAACCAAACCCCTTACCCTGTCTCTATTTTTATTAGTTTTACTTTAAAACTTCTTTAGGTTTTGTTCGCTCTTTTCCCTTTCCTTTGGAAAAATAAAAGTGCGGTGACGAATCTTGTTTTATGAGTCAAGTTAATAAATAGCTTAATTTCAAATTTTCCCGCTATAGAAATAAAGTGGAGACTCTGCTAGGGAGTGGTCCCTAGTGGGTTTAGCCAAAATTTGTTTATCTGTGTTTGTATTATTATTATTATTATTATGTTGTTTGTTTAATTTTATTACTTGGTGAGGTTATGTGGAGGGTGGTATAGTCTTGTTCAGCTTACATGGAGTAGTCCTTACTAAGATGACTTGAGATCCCTCGCTCAGTGGAGACCCCTTTGGAATTATTGATGTCATACGAGTAGTCATGCATGGCATTACTTTTTATGACCTGGGATTTCGAGAAGCTGAGGACCTTAGAACCCTTTAACCCATCTTGGCCATTATTAGGACGTAGTGCAATAACTATTTAGGTGTAGACTTGAATTAGTTGTTATGTGATACTACACATAGACGATTTTCTCTTGAGAATATTGTTGGCTGACGAGTAGTTGTTTAAGCCGATAATATCCAAAAGATGGAATCACGACTCTGGGAACATTTTATAACCTTGTTGTACATGTGGATGTAAACCCTAGTACATACCATTGTGGGTGGTTCTTACACTCGACTCCATGCCCGTGACTCAGAACCCTTGACCTTGTTTGTGATCTTGTTTGTGCTTGTTGCATCATGCCATCATACATTCATAAAAATTTTGTTTCAATCAATTTTCAGGGGTCTCAAAGATTTTCCTTTGCAAACATCGCAGATTTTGTGATTCTGGACATTGGAAGGAGAAATGCTCAGAAGTACAATTTTTGAGCTCCTGATCTTAAAGATATGAAAAATCTAGCATCCATTGTAGCTGATCCAATGGATTTCAGATCTCGTCATGGGGAGACTCTTGTTTGTTCTTTCTACCAACATTAAAGACAAAATTATGAATACTCTTATGCAATTATATGATCCTGTCTATCGATTCTTTACATTTCCTGATTATCAGTTGTTGCATATGTTAGAGGAGTACGATTATCTCTTGAGTGTATCAGTTTCTGATGAGATTCCTTATATTGGTTTGATGGAAATTCCCAAGTCCCAAGTTATTCTCGCAGTCATCCATTTGAAGTTATCTGATATAGATGTCAACCTTGTGGTTAAGGGAGGTATTAGAGAGTTGACTTCGAAGTTCTTGGTTGAGAAAGCTACTTCATTTGCTGATGCTGGTACCACATTGGCGTTTGAGACTTTTTGCTCTACTTATCTGTGGGCTAGTCTTGTTCTCTAATGTTGACAACTTTGTGAATATTAACGGTATTTAGATAATCTTGATTGGGAACCCTGTTCCAACTTTACTTGGCAATACCTACTTCTCTATCCATCATAGGACTTTCAAGGGAAATGGTACTATTGTTTGTTGTGCACCTTTGTTGTACAAGTGGTTTATTTGGTACTTTCCATAATCATCTGCTTTCAAGGAAAGCAAGAGTTGTTTAAAATGGTCTCAGAGGATCAAGTCTTTTACTCATGTTGGTATTACTTAGTATTCTTATGTATATGAGAATGTCAAGATCTTTGATAGTTGTAGGGGATTCTCCAATGTGCCTCTTCTTGGTACACAAGGTGGAGTTAACTACAACCCGAGTTTAGTGAGACGTCAGCTTGGTTATCTGTTGAAGGATAAACCTAATGTCATTCTGTTAGAGGGTTTGTTTTTCCAAGAAGAGAATGACTCTCTTGGTTTAAAAAGAAGAATGGATCACGCTTGGCACAACATTCATAGGAAGGGTAAAGGAGAGCTTGGAAGACAAGTTTGAATTACCTTGGAACCTTATACTCTTTGGGTAAAGGAGACAGCTAAGGAACTCAAAATGCCTTATGGTTTTGAGAAGCCCATGTCTATAGTGGTTACTACACCACTCCCCACTTCTTCTGAACATGTGAAAGGGATCCAAGATGCATTATCTAAGATGAGGCAAGAAAAGGATCTTTCAGAATCCATATTTCATGGCTCAAACCTTAAGAAGCTAGAGTTGTAGAAACAAATGAAGGAGAAATATGACTTGATAGAGTTACTTGAGCAACGTGCTGTAAAGAGAAGACCATGCTGAAAGATAGCTATGAAAGTGAAATCAAAAAGCTCTGAAGGAAGTATCAACTTGGATCATCCTCAGATGTGATTCCTTAGTTTCCTTAGGATCTAACTTTTTCTTATTGTATTTTAATCAGTGTAAAATCCCCTGTTTAGTGCCTAACTTCAAGGCCACATAAATCAAAATACAAGTTTCAAATGGATCTTTGGCCAACATGAAACTTGTAGGGCATATAAATACCTTTAATTTGAGTACTAGAAGTCCTCAAGGGGATTTATAGAACTCAAGTTATGGTTCTTGCAAATTATAGGTCATCGGATGACACTGAAATTTATCTATGAAAGTCACTTGACTTCCAAGCAACTTTTGCCCTTCAAGGAGTTTTCAAATGGACATGAGAGTTGTAGATCTTGATCTTAGCTTTCCATAGAGTACTAGAAGTCCTTGATAGGATTTGTAGAACTCAAGATATGATCTTTGCAAGCCAGGGGTATTTTGGGTATTGGTGATTATAGGTCATTTGTGATCATAGGCCATTTTCACCAACTTAGAGGCCTCAAATGAAGTTTTGTTCAACTATAAAGTTTCTCAAAATAGGGTTTTAACCTTGACCATGCATCAAGGAGGCTTTGAAATGGCTCATAGGAGAAGTTGGTTTGAGAAATTTTGAAAAGGAAGAAATTAAAGTCATTTAAAAGGCCAAAAATGTGATTTCTTGATTTTATGGCCAAACCAAGCAATGTTATATACCAAATTGATCAGAAAAACCCTTCCAAGAATGATGACATTACCACTTTTTGGATTTGAGGCCAATTTCACATGGTTCCCTTTTGTTACTTAAGATGGAAGCAACATTTGAATTACATACCTTTGGATCAAAAACAAGGGAATTACCATCCCCATTCAGTTCAAAATGTCACAAGAGGAGAAATTCAAGCAAGATGGTGAGCTAGAACAGAGCAAAGCACAACTTTGGCATATGAGATTTTCAAAGGGAATGAGATTTTCAATTTCTCATTCAGGTTGTTACAGAAAGTTCTAGAGTGTTCTAACACACTCTATATAACTAATGCAATGCATTCAACAAGTTTTTTGGGCCAGCATTGGAGAGAATCGAGAGAGAGCATTTGAAAATTTATCATTGCATCAAGAATCAGTTTTGAGGATTAAGGAGAATTCAGTGCAAATCATTTGTTTCAGAAGCTTTAGAAGGAGTTGTTGAGTGATGCTGGAAGAAATTGGAGCTTGAATCGAGCAATAACCTACTATGTTCATCCATTTACACTAGGTATGCATCTTTCCATTTTCAGCATGATTCATAGCAAATTGGTTAGGATTTGATGTGTGGTTAGGTTAGTGATGTTGCTAGGTTGGATTTAGGCACAAGAATTGAGCAGTTAGAGACATTTTAAGTGTGATGCCATTTTCTGTTGAAGATTATAAATCCTAGTTCTTGAGGTTTTAATGGCGTTTGGATGGTTAGTTTTGACCAGGGAGGAGTGTAGCTCATAATAGGATCATTAATTTTAGGTTTTGAGGTGATTCAAGATTTGTGATTTTTCTAAAATTGGGATCGTATTTAGAGTTGGAGTGAGAATCAATAATTTGGAGGTTGTATTCGTGATCAGGATAGAATTTCAAGTGAGATAGGGTATTTAGTTGGCTTGATTGATGTGTTTTTGGGATTGCCACGCTGGAGAAGACGGTGGCGCAAAGCTCAGGCCACCGTCTGAGTTTCTCCCTCCATTTTTCAAACATTTGGGGACGATGACTCCCAACCCTAGGATCCATGCTTGACTTTGACTGAAGACTCAATCTAAGGGCCACGATTGCGTTTCAAATCTGAAGAGAAGGAGTTTAGATGAAACGCTCCGTTTCATTTAATCTGAGTTGGTTTGGGCTTAGTCAGTTAGCGCTTTTCACACCCCCAATTGGGCCCATGTCTGGACTATAACTGAAATAAATTGCTATCTGACACGCGCTTTTATTATTTTTCATTGTTTTTCTTTTATTTTTATATTTTCATATAGTTTAGGAAATAATTCACAATAATTAGAAAAATTTGTCTTTGTAATCTAGATTTTTTTCCCCTGACTCCTTAAAGAGTCTAGAATTTTATAGGATTAATATTTAATTAATTCATGCATTTTATTTTTTATTGCATATTTTGCATTTTAATTGCTTTTATTTTGAATATGGTTGACATGTGTTATTGCTGATTTTATTGTGGATGATTGGTGTACGATTTTGAGTTGATTCTTGTTGGACTAGATAGCTTAGATATGCATGTACCCCTAGTAATTTTCTCACAATTTTGTGAGAGAAGTTTAGGCTAGTTTGATCTTTGAAGATTAGGTGTTGTAGATTTAAGGTTTTAGGATAGTACCCTTAGGTTTAGGGCATAGTTTTAGGTCCAAATGAATGGTTAACCCCCTGGTTTTTGTATGGCATATTCTTAAGAGGTTTATGAACCCTTAGTAATATTTGTAGGATTTTACAATCTTTTTTAGTATTTTAAGTAGAATTAGTTTTAAGACTAACTTCTAGGTGTTTTTGATGAACTAATTTGACTAGTTTAATTCAATAGTTCCCCTTAGATCAGGGTGGTGTTGCTCTTGTGCTTGGGATGAAGATGAATACCAATTGAAGATGCTTTTGAGAGCTTGAAGGAGCTTGGAGTTGAAGATTTTTTCATCTGGTGGAGTGCTTGTCAGGAGCTTAGGAAAACTAGGGTTTTAGGAAGAGCATTAGACTAGTTTTGTTCCTTCCTTCAAACATGGAGTATATTGTTCATCTCCATTCAATCCAATGACATAAAGTCCTCTTAAAGAAGTCATATCTCTCCTTTGGAGGGATGAATGGCATGCTTTAAGAGTAGAACTTTGAGGATGCCATTCTCATACAGTGTTAAGATCTTAATGACTTCCCTTGGTTGTCACTGAGTTCCTTAACACTTCAACTTGATCTTGTTGAATGATTCTCCCTTGGAGGTGTTTGTTGAAGCTTGGTAAAGAGAAAGTTTGGTGCTTGTTGAAGCTTATTGCAGATGAAGTTTGTGCTTGTTGAAGCATGTTGCTTGTTGAAGCTAGGGTTTTACTGCTTGTTGAAGCTGGTTGCTTGTTGAAGTTAGGGTTTTGCTGCTTGCTGAAGTTGTTTGCTTGTTGAAGTTTGAAGCTTGTTGAAGCTTGGTGCTTGTTGAAGCTTGAAAGTTTATTGAAGCTTGAAGATGTGGGCTATTCATGAAGATGAAGGTTGGTGCTGTCAACTGGTTGATGTTTAATCAGCTGTTGCTGTCAGAGCTGCTGCTTGTGCTGTTTGTTATAGGAGTTTGGTGCTGCTGTTTGGGCTGCCTCCTCTGCTTTGGGGTTTTTGTTTTCTGTATTGTTTGTTGGCTTGTGCTGCTTGCCCCCTAGGTTTGAAGTGAATGTTGATTCACTTTGCCTGTTGTTTTCCCAGGTTCGAGGTTGAGTGGGACTCCCTTGCCTCGCTTGTATTGCTGCATTGCATGCATTTTACTGTATTTGCTTGCTTTCTTTTCTGTTTATCCCCTAGGATCTTTGATTTCCTCTGTGCAGGAGGGAATTATGACAGACATTAGGATTCTTATCCATGCATGACAACATTAGGTTAGTTTTTATTCCCTTCTCAACCCTAGGCTTTTTAGAGCTTCTTTCTCTTCTTATCTCAAAACAACTTAAAAACACAGTAATAAGCTATTTGGGAAAGGGTTGCTGGAGAGCTTCTTTCCAGTAGTCTGGCTGCTTAGTGTGGCACCCTTTGGGTGACACGCGACGTAGTCACTCTCAAATCATAGTCTCTAGTTCGTCAGAGATTGCAAACAAACCAAAAAAACACTTCTTTCGTAAAAGATTCAAAACAAACATCAAGGTGTCATTTTTGTCCGCTTGGACTCTTAATCAGGAAAAAACCTTTTTCAAGGTAATAAAAACAGTCAGACAAGCTTGTGTCTTTCGTAGCCCGAACTACGTTTGCTCTGATCTTTCATGCTGTATGAAAGTACGTAGGCATAGGATGTCGTATCCTAGCGAGCAACCTTCCCCCTTAAACCGTAGTTAGGCGAACTACGTTGACTCTGATTTCTCGTTCCAGACGGGAATACGTAGGCATAAAGTGCGATACTTTGCCGAGTCATTTTCTTTTCTTTTTAACCCAGACCTTTAGAGTAGATAGAATACAATCCGTACTAGAAAACAAGCGTGGATCCCGTCGAGTACGGCGGACGTGAGGGGTGCTAATACCTTCTCCTTGCGTAATCGACTCCCGAATCCAGGAATTTGGTTGCGATGACCATTCCTTTCCCGTTTTGCGTTAGGTTTACTGTGAGCGTTTCCTTTCCCTCCTTTGGGATAAATAACGCACGGTGGTGACTCTTCTGTCATAGCCGGCGCCGATTTTCCCAGTAGCGACAGCTTGCGACTCTGCTGGGGACTCCAACGGTTCCCTACGCGAGTCAATCCTAGCGCTTGTTTTCCCGTCGTGGGTTTTGTATGGATTTACTTTTCTGTATTTACTTTCAGCATTATATTATTGTTGTTATGCTGGGTAGGGGTCAGATTGAGAGATAAGCCTGACCTGGGCTTGAGTGCACCTAGAATTAATTGTGGAAAGTAGTGGGCGCGTGCATACTTTGCATGTACTAGTGTCCCACAAAATCCACGCTCGGACGAGGTTCTTCTGGTTGACTTCTTTTTCAACCCTTTGGGTTGAGGGGGTTGTTGGTTAGTTGGATTATCGACTCCGGGGACCGATCAATTGGAAGTTGGCTAAGTGAGGCCTCTTCAGGACATGATGATGCCACACCTTCTGGGTATCGTATCATCAGTCTTGAAAGTCTGTGACGCCGACGACCGCATAGGATGCCATACCTTGGGTCAGTTGATAGGACACCTACCTGTGAGAGGGATTGGGGCATGCAGGAAACTTGACCTCCGGACTACCCGGTTTTCTTAATATTGGATCAGTATGTGTGGCTATTTGGGGTTCTTCATCAGGACAGTGTTATAGGTCTGTTGATACCAGGTTGGAGCATTGTTTTGGGTCTGTTAAGACCAAAGTGGGGCATTGTTATGGGTCTGTTGAGACCAGATTTGAGCAGTATTGTGGGTCTGTTGAGACAGGATTATGGACGGATCTCTTCAGCCATATATCACTTGATCCCTGTTGCATGCTTGCATATTTCATTGTTGCATACTCATTTTGCATATCATTAACGTGTGTCTGTGCTGCAGGTGCATTTCATACCCTCTGATCCTAGTTGCCCGGATTTCTGTCTGCTATCATGGATACTTTGAAGAAGACTATGGCATATAAGTTGCCTACTCTAGATGTTTCTTCTTTGCTTGGTTTGATATATCTAGCTGATGATGATGTGAAGAGAAGCTTCAGGAAGAGTTATGGGAAACTGCTTAGGTTGGTCTGCAAACCATCCACGTATGAGCTGAACGGATTGTATGCGCTTATGCAGTTTTATGATCCCCCGCTGAGGTGTTTTACTTTCCATGACTTCATTCTGGCTCCGACCATGGAAGAATATGCTGAGATCTTAGAGTTGACCATTCAAAACAGGGTACCCTTCATTCATATGGGTGCTGAGCCCAAGCTGGAGGATTTGGTTGTTGCTTTGCATTTACACTCCTCAGAGTTGCTATTAACCTCGTGGAATGGAGTTTCTGGGTTTTCTCTCAAGTTCTTGGTTGGGAAAGCACAAGAGTATGCCAAGAGTGGCTGTTGGAGTGTATTTAATGCCATCCTTGCTTTGTGTATCTATGGCATTGTACTGTTCCCTAATATGCCTGACTTTGTTGATTTGGATGCATTCCATATATTTGCTTCAGGCAATCCTGTGCCTACACTGATTGGAGACTTCTATCATTCTCTGCATTATAAGAACGAGAATAGGCGGGGCAAGAACGTCTCTTGTTGTGTGCCTTTGTTGTATATGTGGTTTGTTAGTCACCTGCCCAAGAAGGGTATCTTTGCTGAGTCTGCAGCTACGGTGGAATGGTCTGAGCGTCTGATGGGGCTTTCTTCAGAAGATGTTGTCTGGTTTGATAGGGATTTACTGGGATCTGAGATTATCTACAGCTGCGTCGGGTATCCTAACGTTCCCCTGATTGGGAGGAAAGGGTGCATTAACTACAATCCTTCATTGTTGATCAGGCAATTCGGTTATGCTTTGAGAAGCCCGCCAAAAGAGGAGGAAGTGCAGGAATCTCTGTACTTCACAGGTGATTTGAAGGGAGAATTGTTATCCAAGCTTCGGCGTGCTTGGAATAACATCGACAAGAAGGGTAAGCCATTGTTGGGAAAGAATGATAGTCAAGCCTATCCTCCGTACCAAGTCTAGATCCAAGACAGGGCAAAGCAGGCGCTGATGCCGTTTCCTGCAGTATTACCTCCTACTCCCCCCGTGATTGAGGAGCCAACTACTGTGTCTACTGAGAGATATGAGCAGGTTGTGAAGGAGAAAGAAGAGCTGATGAAAGCCAATGAGAAGTTGGAAGAAGAGCTAGTTCAACTCAGGAGCGAAAGGAATGTAGCCGTATATTCCTTCGAGCAGCAAACAAAGCTGGTGAACCAGTTAGGCGCAGAACTGACTGAACAACGAAAGAAGCATGAACGTTTGGGGATAGATTTCAAGAGCTCTCATGACATGCTGGAGTCCAAGAAGAAATCACTTGATATAGCCTACCGGGAGATCTCCACATTCAACAAAACCTAGAATGCTACACTGGCAAATGACAAAGAAAGAGAAGACAAACTGAAGCAGCAGATCTCGGAACTGGAAGATCAGTTGAAAGCTAGCTAGAAAAAGTTTGAAGAAGAGGTTATGCGGAGATATGACGTTCAGAATTCGTTGAACAAAGTTATCAAGCGTAAGAAAGAGTCTGCATCCCAGAAGTGGAAGCTGGAGGAGTGTTTTGGAGAGGGTGCTTGGGAAGAATCCATCGGGGATCTCCAACGTGTTATCAGGCAAAGAGACTCGCTCGTTGAAGGGTTGCTTTCTCAGCCGGACCATCCCAAGACTAAGAGATTGTTAGAGGAGTATCGGGCATATGGCCGCACCTGATTACCTTATGCACTGTTGTATATGCTTTATTTGCATTGTGCTGGCCATCACCAGGATTGTTGGTTGAGGTCATGCCTTCTTGTTATTGTACACTCAGTGATATTGTATTTCTGCCTTGTTGGGCTCTTTTCAGCAATATATGAGGAACTTTATCCCCGTGAATGAATCCAAGCTTCTTAGCACTGTCACTGCACTGGCACTATGGCACTAGAATCAGGGGTTGATCTCCCTAACGCACAGACACATATTGCATCTGCATATTCATTTTGCATTGCCTATTACTTGTTGAATCTGCATCTTATTTCCTGCATCTCACTGGTTTTTCAGGATTGACGACCAAAGAATCCACCGCTACTCAACTAGAAACAACTGTAAGAAAGCAATGGATCAAGTTCAAGTCGAGGTGCAGGAAATCTGTGAGAAGCTGACTCTATTCATGTAAGCTATGGAGAACATGGCTAAGGGCAAGGAGAATCTTCAGACCTTGGTGCAGCCCCTGCTGACGCGGGCAAACGGAAATGGCAATACTGACCACATTTCTGTTGAAACTCCTCGCCGGGAGGATGAGATACCGGCAGTTGTTACTCCACCTGTTGTGACTGTCAACAGAAACACTGGTACTGGTGCAGGTGCTGGCGCTGGTAATGGCAATACTGGAAATGGTGGTGATAGGCATGTTGTAAACAACAAAGGCAACACCGTGGATGCCGATCAAGGATTCGTTGACAATGTTGGCTTTGGAAACAATGGGTATGGCAATGTCAATCAGGACGGGAACTTCGGGATCAACAATCAAGGCTTTGGTAATGACGGTTACGGCTACAATCAGGGGTATGGCTACGGTAATGGTGGATTCGGTAATGTGAATAACAACGGCGCTGGAGCATTTCCTTTCAACAATGGTTTTGGACCTGCTGGGGTCAATCAAGGGTTCGACAACCGAGGACAGGGTACTATGTTCAATCAGCAAGGATTTGGTCGTAACATGGGTCACGATGGGTATGGCAATGACTGGAATGTGGATCACCAGGACGACGCTTTTTCGGGAAGAGGTATGGGATCTGAGGGCCCCATTGACCCTGTTCAAAGGATCAGAATGCTAGAAGAGCAGATGAAAGGTGTGGTTGATTAGAATTCTGCTGGGTTAGATATGACTACTATGGGGTTGGTACCAGGGCTGAGGGTGCCATTAAAATTCAAGGCTCCAACATTCGACAAATACAAAGGGGATACCTGCCCAAAGGTCCATGTACGTTCTTATTATAGAAGGATGTCCGCATATTCCAATGATGAAAGGATGCTCATGCATTTCTTTCAGGATAGCTTATTTGGACCATCATTGGAATGGTACATGGGACTGGAGCCCACTCAGATTAGAAGCTGGAAGAAGTTGGCTGATGCTTTCGTTATGCATTACAAATACAACATCGATTTGGCGCCAAACAGAGTTCAGTTGCAGAGTCTGTCGCAGAAAAGTGGTGAAAGCTTCAAAGAGTACGCGCAGCGGTGGCGCAATATGGCAGCTCGGGTGCATCCTCCTTTGGTGGAAAGGGAGATGAATGACATGTTTGTGGGGACATTTACAGGAATGTACTATGACAAGTTACTCAATGTTTCGATGGGCAGTTTCTCAGATATGATCCTTATGGGAGAAAGGATCGAAAATGGAATTAAAATTGGAAAGATTCAGGCAGGCGAATCTACTTTAGCTGGGGGTGCGAGAAAAGCGTTCGGCGGAAGACGACAGGGTGATACAAGCGCTGTATTTGGTGGCAGAGGCCGGGGCAGAGGTAGAAATCAGTATGTTCAACCTCAACAAATAGCCAGTGTTACTATTCCAGTTCCTCAACAACAACAACAACCACAACAATAACAACCACAGCAGCAACAAAGGTAGAATCAGGGTCAGAGAAGGTTTTAGAATGCAAAGCCGAAGAGGGTATTTGATAAGCCCCCATCGACATATGCAGAGCTTCTTCAGACACTGCTGGGGTTGAATTTGGTTGAGAAAAGAACATTGGAGCCGCCTACAGGACCGACACTTCCTTATGGGTACGACACTAATAAGCATTGCGAATTTCATTCTGGGGCGCCCGGACATGACATAGAATCTTGTCATGCTTTCAAGCATAAAGTTCAAGACTTGTTGGACAGTAAAGCCATCAACTTTGGCCAGGTGGGGCCTAATATTGTACAACAGCCTATGCCTAATCATGGGGCAAATGCCATTTTGACAAAAGAAAATTTGAACTCAGTGATGGATGTTAACAAACTGAAGACACCATTGAGTAAGGTGAAAAGCAGGTTGCTCAGAGGGGGAGTGTTCCCTGGTTGTGATGAATACTGTTTAGAGTGTTGGACCCAGCCTGAGGGTTGTACTGATTTGAAGCAGGGCATTCAGGCCATGATCGACGAAGGGACCTTGCAATTTGATCGAACTGCGGTTGCGAAGCCTATGGAGGCATTATGGGATAAGCAGAATGATATTGCAATGGTGACGATCCCGAGGAAGACTATAACGATAACAGCGCCCGCCCAGCGGCCAACTATTACGATTACCAAAGCAGGGCCTGTTCCCTTTGAGAGTACGAAAGCTGTCCTGTGGACATACGGATTAGAAGCATATTGCAACGGTGAAAAGATTGTGGTGAATAGCCAGCAAGCTGGGGCTGTTGATAATGTCGTTGGAACAGGGGGCATGACCCGTAGCGGAAGGATCTTTACCTCACCTGAAATAGAAGCAGAGAGATTGGCCAAAGGTAAAGCCAAAGTAAATGAAAGCGGGCCAACTCAGTCGAAAGAAAAGGACACGTCACTCAAGGACGTAGAAGAGTTCATGAGACTGATTCGCAAAAGCGACTACAAAATTGTTGAACACCTTCAGCAGACGCCGTCGAAGATTTCTATCTTGTCGTTGTTGTTATGTTCCGAGGCCCACCGGAACGCCTTGCTAAAGATTCTGGATACGTCATTTGTGCCTCAAGAAGTTTCTGTAAATCAGTTAGAGGGGATAATGGCGCATGTCAATGCTGGACATAGCCTGGGTTTCACAGATTTTGATCTAACACCCAAGGGGCGAGAGCACAACATGGCTTTGCATATATCGGTGGAATGTCGGGGCACCGTAATGTCGCGTGTATTGGTGGATATTGGATCGTCGTTGAACGTATTGCCAAATAAAGCCATGATGAAATTGGACATACGGGGAATTATTTGCACGCCCAGCGATTTGGTTGTGAGGGCGTTTGACGGGACGAAAAGATCAGTGTTTGGGTAAATAGCATTACCGCTTCAGGTGGGGCCAGAAATTTTTGATACCGAATTCTACATCATGGATATCCACCCAGCTTATAGCTGCCTTCTTGGGCGCCCATGGATCCATGCTGCAGGGGCCGTAACGTCCACATTGCATCAGAAGTTGAAGTACATGGTGGTTGATAGTTTTGTTACCGTTTGCGGGGAGGAGGACATTTTGGTCAGTCACCTGTCATCGTTCAGATATGTTGAGGTCGACAGAGAAATACACAAGACACCTTGTCAAGCCTTCGAAGGGTTGCGGATTAAAGACAAAGCTCCAGGTTCCAGCAAAATGCCAGAGGTGGCAGTGTCATCCTACAAGGAAGCTCAAGCTTTACTGCAGACTTGTGAGACTAAAGGCTGGGGGCAGGTTTTGGAGATTCCTTTGAAGAATGACAAGTTTGGACTAGGGTATCGACCGACGTCGTCAGCATCATCTTCAGGAGCGCCCAGGTTCAAAGGACCAATAACGATTACGCCAAGCGGGGTGTGCTTTGAGACTATCAACGCTATTTCCGATGCTGAAGACGGAGATAGCGACTGCGATATGGACGCGTGGATCAAGCCAAGCGTGCCAGGACAAAGTCTCTACAACTGGTCCATCTGGAAAATTGTCCCAGTGACTCTTAAACAGTAATGATTTGTTTTGTCAATTGTTGAATAATCCTATGTCCTACCCGGGGCGTAGTGATTTTACCTTAGGGCTACTTGATTATGTATATTGCACTGTTTTAATCATGAAATAAAGGCGTTTTTCATATACAAATGTTGTGATCCCTGTTTTTCTTGTTTTTTTTACTTTAACAATAAATGGCAACGTGGTTATTTGCTTTGTTTGCGTGTTGAAGCGTTTAACCATTTCCTTTGCAGGACTAATATTTCAGATGACATCTCCTACGAACCGCCTATGACTCGTTTCAACTTCGAGCACCCGGTATTCCAAGCAGAGGAAGAGATTGTTGAGGATAGCGACTTGCTAGAGGAGCTGACTCGTTTGTTGAAACAGGAAGAGAGAATCATTCTGCCTCATCAGGAGGAAATTGAGATTATCAACTTGGGGTCGGAAGAAGTTGTGAGAAATATTCGTATAGAGGCTGCGCTGCAGAGTGACATCAAGCAAAGGCTGATTGAGATACGGCGAGAGTATAGTGATATATTTGCTTAGTCGTACGAGGATATGCTTGGGTTGGATACGGACATGGTTGTGCACCGTCTGCCGCTGCGAAAGGAATGTCCTCCTGTTAAACAGAAACTCAGAAGTACCAGACCAGACATGGCTGTGAAAATCAAGGAGGAAGTTCAAAAACAGTGGGATGCTGGTTTCCTAGCCGTTACAACTTATCCGTCATGGGTCGCTAATATAGTACCAGTGCCGAAGAAAGACAGTAAAGTGCGAATGTGTGTAGACTACCGTGATTTGAATAGGGCGAGCCCGAAAGACGACTTTCCACTTCCTCACATTGATGTGCTGGTTGATAACACTGCTCAATTCTCCGTATTCTCCTTCATGGACGGCTTCTCAGGCTATAATCAGATCAAAATGGCACCAGAAGACATGGAGAAGACTACCTTCATTACTCCCTGGGGAACATTTTGCTACAAAGTGATACCCTTCGGACTGAAGAACGCTGGGGCAACATATCAACGTGCTATGACGACTCTCTTTCATGACATGATGCACAAAGAGATCGAGGTTTATGTTGATGATATGATTGCCAAATCCCAGACGGAGGAGGAGCATTTGGTTAATCTACTGAAACTGTTCAAAAGACTTAGGAAGTTCAGGTTGAGACTGAACCCTAACAAGTGCACCTTTGAGGTGAGATCGGGTAAACTGTTGGGGTTTATTGTGAGAGAAAAGGGAATAGAGGTTGATCCTGCGAAGATAAAAGCTATACAAGAAATGCCGACGCCTAAAACAGAAAAAGAAGTGCGTGGGTTTTTAGGGAGATTGAACTACATCGCTCGGTTCATATCTCACCTAACTGCGACATGCGAGCCGTTATTCAAGTTGTTGAAAAAGGATCAGGTGTTGACCAGGAATGAAAATTGTCAAAAGGCGTTCGACAAGATAAAAGAATACTTGCAGGAACCTCCTGTTTTGATACCCCCAGTGGCCGGGAGACCTTTGATTATGTATTTGACGGTTCTTGAGGAAAGTATGGGTTGTGTTCTCGGTCAACACGACGAGACCGGACGTAAAGAGCATGTGATCTACTATTTGAGTAAGAAGTTTACCGACTGTGAGTCCAGATACTCAATGCTCGAGAAGACGTGTTGCGCGCTAGCCTGGGCCGCCAAACGTTTGAGGCAATACATGCTGAATCATACAACCATGTTAATTTCAAAGATGGATCCAATCAAATATGTGTTTGAGAAGCAAGCACTCTCCGGAAGAATTGCCCGATGGCAGATGGTGTTAACAGAATACGATATCCAATATGTCTCGCAAAAGGCTATTAAAGGTGGCGTTCTGTCAGAGTACCTTGCAGAGCAGCCGGTTGAGGACTACCAATCGATGAGGTTTGATTTTCCTGACGAGGATATCATGTACCTGAAAATGAAGGATTGTGAAGAACCGTTGCCGGACGAAGGACCAGAGTTGGGTTCCAAATGGAAGTTGATATTTGATGGAGTAGTTAATTCCTATGGTAGCGGAATAGGGGCAATTATCACTACGCCTCATGGGTCGCACATCCCATTTACTGCCCGATTGACTTTTCCTGTTACCAATAATGAGGCTGAATATGAGGCTTGCATCATGGGTCTGGAAGAAGCCATTGATTTGCGAATCAAGAACCTGGATGTACACGGAGACTCAGCTCTAGTGGTGAATCAGATTAAAGGAGAATGGGAGACACGTCAGCCCAATTTGATACCCTATATGAATTATGCAAGGAGATTGTTGCCTTTCTTTGACAAGGTGGAATTGCATCACGTGCCACGAGCAGAAAATCAGATGGATGACGCCCTGGCGACATTGTCTTCAATGTATAAAGTTAACTTCTGGAACGAGGCTCCCCGGATTGTTATCTCTCGGCTCGATAGGCCTGCCTTCATATTTGCCATTGACGAGGCTCCCGTTGGTAAACCCTGGTACTTTGACATCCAGAATTTCCTGAAGAACAAGGAGTATCCGGCTGGGGCATCCAGTCGAGATCAGAAGACTCTCAGGAGGTTGGCTGGCAATTTCTATCTGAATCCGGACGGTGTCCTGTACAAAAGAAACCACGACTTGGTGTTGCTACGTTGTGTAGATGAGAAAGAGGCGAAGGTGCTCATGGAAGAGATACATGAGGGTACATTTGGTACACATGCTGGTGGGCATGCTATGACAATAAAACTGCTGCGGGCAGGTTATTATTGGCTAACTATGGAAACAGACTGTTTCAAGTTTGCAAAGAGGTGTCATAAATGTCAGATTTATGCGGACAAAATTCATGTGCCTCCAAGTCCTCTGAATGTGATGTCATCACCGTGGCCTTTCTCGATGTGGGGGATTGATATGATTGGTAAGATTGAGCCTACGACATCAAACAGACACCGGTTCATTTTGGTGGCAATCGATTACTTCACCAAATGGGTGGAAGCAGCATCATATGCCAATGTGACCAAGCAAGTGGTGGCCAGATTTATCAAACGAGATATTATCTGCAGATATAGAATCCCTGAGCGGATTATCACCAATAACGGTTCAAATTTGAATAATAAAATGATGAAAGAGCTGTGTCAGAATTTTAAGATTGAGCATCACAACTCTTCTCCTTACCGGCCCAAGATGAATGGCGCTGTCGAAGCGGCCAATAAGAACATAAAGAAGATTGTTCAGAAGATGGTTGTGACGTATAAGGACTGACACGAGATGTTACCTTTCGCTTTGCACGGTTATCGTAGGACGGTACGCACATCAACCGGGGCAACCCCTTTCTCATTAGTATACGAAATGGAGGCGGTGTTACCGTTGGAGGTCGAGATTCCTTCCCTGAGGGTTTTACGTGATGTCCAACTCGACGAGGCAGAATGGGTAAAAGATAGACTGAATCAGCTCAACTTAATGGATGAGAAGAGACTGGCTTCTCTAGCATACTGGCGGTTATATCAGAGCCGGATGAAGAAAGCTTACAACAAGAAGGTGTGCCCTCGAAGCTTTCAGACGAGCGATCTTGTTTTGAAAAAGATTCTCCCACCACAATCAGATTACAGGGGCAAGTGGACTCCCAATTACGAAGGTCCCTACATTGTCAGGAAAGTCTTCTCTAGAGGAGCCTTGTTACTATCCACCATGGATGGTGAAGACTTTACGTCTCCTGTGAATTCGGACGCAGTTAAAAAATACTTTGCTTGAAAGTGACCCGCTGGACAGTAAAAAGAGAGTCCAGGCAAAAATGGGGCATCCCGGCGAACCATAAAAAATGAATACAAGGTTCGGGCAAAAGTTAGGGATAAAATTAAAAAGATGTACACCCGCGAAGTCGAAAACCTGAAAAGGGCGACTTCGGCAAAAAAGGGTATCCCGGTGAATTGAAAACCCGCAAAGGGCAGTTCATGCAAAAGTTAGGGATTGAAAAAGCAAACGACTGCGGTCCGAATTTGATACGACATTGCTTAGTGGTTTGGGAGTACCTGGGGGGCCGTCTATCCAAAAACAATCTCTTCCGAAGATCGAGTACCGGGAAAGCGCAGAGTCAGGCGAGTCATAGGAGGATCAGCTCATGGTGTTTGTCTGTGCCACGTTGCCGACATGTATATAAATATTGTGTTGTATTTTCTTTATGCTTCTTGTGCATATATTTATGTGTGTTTGTTCGTAACTTCCTCTTTTCAGGAGTTGCATCCAGTGTACAAAACTTTGCCTATTCAGAGGCCCATTATCAATAAAACATGTTATTCAGTACTTGATGCTTGTTCTTTACTGTTTTGTTTGTGAAAGACGCCGATGTTTTGATAAACTTGCACTTACATAACCTTGCTAGCCCTTGCCAATAATTGCTAAAACTTCGAATTGACTGAAGTAATGTCACAGATGCTAACCCAGATAGATTCTGTTGTATAGGCATGTTTTGTCTCATTTGTGTTTTGCAGGGTTCTTACCTTTGGAGCAAATGGTCAGGAATTGTATTTCCCTGCCAAGGTCGCTTGACGTAAGACCTGACTCCAGTGGATGTCATTCCTCAGCTAGTCGCAGCTTATCCCCAGAGAGTTGAAATGACGTTATCCCTTCCCGAAGGAGAGAATTACTTTCCCTAGGAGAGTGTCCTCAAGGAAAGCCGTCCATATGATTAACCCCAGCAAGTCAAAATCAATGTCCCCTGCAAAGGTTGCGCTCCTCAGCGAATCGAAAATGTGCACGTTCAATCTCCAGCATGGGAGATTCCCGCAATAGTTAACCAAGTTTTTGGTTCGAAAGGTTTATATCCGTGAATGATGGGTTTCTTGCTTCCCACAGGTCGTCATGCCGTTGACAGGATGTTGATCCTCAACAGAGCCGTAACTCTGAATGTGTAAACTGTGCCCAGACAGTGTACCTTGCCCAAAAGTGTCGCTTCTTTCCCAGCTAAGTTTGTTCACCAGCAGGGTGTTTATTCTTTCCTCCTAGTGGAAATTGATGTTTAATCTCTCTCCGGCAAAGTTGGTTGTGTTTCTGGCATTTATTTCGCCAGAATATTTTGTGATACTTGTTCTCCCCAGCGGAGTTGGCTTTATCCTCAACATTCATGTTATTGAGGCATCACTATTAGAGTGGCCCCGGCGGCTTGAGCCTGCATTTGCATATATCGTCATATTTGCATCTACTCAAACGCGTAGCATTTCCGTGCCGTACGGAGCATTACGTCATTCTCAAACATACGCATTTTGAAACATAAATCAGGTTGGTGAACTTTTTGCTTTCAGGTGTGTTTTTTCAGCAGGAGTATGGAGTTCTAGCTCCGATCTATTACCAGGTATTCGAGGTCTCACCGTGAGACGTGTGATGATACGGTTCATCTTACTATTTTCCCCACAGAGTTACTTGGTTAAGTTTCTCTTTGACCCGAGCAGAGTTATTTGGTTAAATTCCTCTTGTCCTCCCCGCCAGAGTTGCTTGTTGAAGTGTCTCTTATCCGGCCTGCGGATTATTTTCTTCAAATTTATTGTTACGTCAGTGTCAGAGGGTTTCATGAATCAAAATTTCAGATGCTGCCGCCGGTTATCGGAACAGGCGTCCGACAGTTTGGTTGCCAAATATCCCCAGTAGAGTCCTCCTCAAAGGCGTTGTCACGTCAATGCTAAAAGGTTTATAGGTTGGGACCAATGAAGTTAGCTACTGCAGAGATAAGCAGAGAAACTGTATTCAGAGTATCTTCCTGTATGGATAAACGGGTGCATCTTCCTACTGGTTGACAGCAGTATTTCCCTGGAAATCGCCAAAATTTTATTGCCTATGTTGATAGGAGTTCCTCGTGTTGACGAGATATGGAGCCCTAACGTGGACAGAGTCATTTCCTCGTGTTGACGAGATGTGCTAGGCCTAACGTGGACAAAGTGATTACTCTTCGTGTTGACGAAATATGAAGTCCTGACGTGGACAAAGTGATTACTTTTCGTGTTGACGAAATGGTGTCCTGACGTGGACCATTTATCCCCAGCAGATATATTTCTTCGTATTGGAGAAATGTGCGTCCTGACGTGGCCAAGTTTATAGTTCCTCGTGTTGACGAGATGCGCGAGTCCTGACGTGTACAAATTTATCTTTCTTCGTGTTGACGAAACGACGTCCTGACGTGGGCAATTTACTCCTATGTTGATAGGATTGTCTCGTGTTGACGAGATGTGAGTCCTGACATGGACAAATCAAGTTACCTTCCCTCGTGTTGACGAGATGCGAGTCCTGATGTGGACAAGTTAACCGTTCTTCATGTTGACGAGATGGAGTCCTGACGTGGACAAATTTATTTCTCTTCATGGTGACGGGTTAATTTCTCCGTGTTGATGGAATGTGAGTCCTGACGTGGACAATTTATTCCTAACGTGGACAGTTTATTCCTAACATGGACAGTTTATTCCTAACATGGACGATTTATTCCTGACATGGACAATTTATTCCTATGTTTATAGGATCTCCTCGTGTTGACGAGATGCGGACAACTCATCCCCATCGAAGTCGCCGGGATTTCTCCGTGTTGATGGAATGTGGAATCCTAACGTGGACAAGTTTCTGATGGGATTTCTCCATGTTGACGGAATGTGGAGTCCTAACGTGGACAAGTTTCTGATGGGATCTCTCCGTGTTGACAGAATGTAGAGTCCTAACGTGGACAAGTTTATGATGGGTTTTCTTCGTGTTGACGAAGTGGGCGTCCTGACGTGGACAAAGTATTGCTCTTGTTGAGGGGATTTCTTCGTGTTGACGAAACAAGCGTCCTAACATGGACAAAGTTCTATTCGTGTTGTTGAGATTTCTTCGGGTTGACGAAATGTGAGTCCTGACGTGGACAAATTTGTGTTTATTCGTGATTTAACGAAATTTGGGTCCAGATGTGGACAAGGTTACTCCTGTGATGACAGAATCTCTATTCGTGTTGACGAATTTGTTTCTCTTCTTGTGTTGACAAGGTTGGCCTAGTTGTGGACGGAGGGGCTTTTGCAAAAAAATTGTTCAGTACCTGTGGCGTTACATAGGTGGTGGAAGTTGAAATCAGGGTATTATCAGATGTTTGATCAGTTGTTGCCGTAACAACCAGATTCAGATAGGGGATGTTGTTCCCCAAGCAGTGTAGTTTATTTCTGCGGTTGGCAAATTTCCGAGTTTCTTGGTATTCAACCGTCTCGTACCTCGATTGTTTGAAGGTCGTTCGCTCTTCACCCAGTCGGGTCCAAGCCGTTTGAATAGGGGCAGCTGTTGCACCCCAAATTTGCTCAAACTTTTCTTGTCTGATTTGTGTTTCATTGCATTTCATTTGCATAGTTACATCATGTACATAGTCCAATCATTTGCATATCATAGTATAGAATGCATCCCAACAAGGGATCAAGGGTGTCTATCAAGAGAAGAGCCTAGCAAGAGGTCTTATCCAAGTATGAGAAGTCATCCAGGCCATCAAGAAGTGATTTGAAGTCTTGAGAAGTTTGAGTGCCTACATGTGGGTTTTGCTCCTATCTTGAGGAATATTGAGAATCATCAGTGGGATGTGAAACATGGAGTGTGAATTTGAGGTGTGTATGGATCTCATGGAATGCCTATAGGGCCATATTGAAGCTGAGACAAGTCATTGATTCAAGTATGAAAGCCACATTTGAAGTGCAGTCAACTAGGGTTTCATCTGGGCCAATCCTAAGTCAATTGAGTAAGTGGAGAGCATCAAAGCCTACTTTGAGTTCATGGGGTTCATGGATTGTTATGTTGATACATGTGTGGTGTTGTGCCAAGATTGAGCAAAGAAGGATCAAGAATGTGGGAAGTTGCTAAATTAGGGTTTCAGTGTAAAATCCCCTGTTTATTGCCTAACTTCAAGGCCACATAAATCAAAATACAAGTTTCAAATGGATATTTGGAAAACATGAAACTTGTAGGGCATCTCAATACCTTTAATTTGAGTACTAGAAGTCCTCAAGGGGATTTATATAACTCAAGTTATGGTTCTTGCAAATTACAGGTCATCAGATGACACTGAAATTTATCTGTGAAAGTCACTTGACTTCCAAGCAACTTTTTCCCTTCAAGGAATTTTCAAATGGAGTTTTGGCCAACATGAGAGTTGTAGATATTGATCTTATATTTCCATAGAGTACTAGAAGTCCTTGATAGGATTTGTAGAACTCAAGATATGATCTTTGCAAGCTAGGGGTATTTTGGGTATTGGTGATTATAGGTCATTTGTGATCATAGGCCATTTTCACCAACTTAGAGGCCTCAAATGAAGTTTTGTTCAACTAGAAAGTTTCTCAAAATAGGGTTTTAACCTTGACCATGCATCAAGGAGGCTTTTAAATGGCCCATAGGAGAAGTTGGTTTGAGAAATTTTGAAAAGGAAGAAATTAAAGTCATTTAAAAGGCCAAAAATGTGATTTCTTGATTTTATGGCCAAACCAAGCAATGTTATATACCAAATTGATCAGAAAAACCCTTCCAAGAATGATGACATTAGCACTTTTTGGATTTGAGGCCAATTTCACATGGTTCCCTTTTGTTACTTAAGATGGAAGCAACATTTGAATTACATACCTTTGGATCAAAAACAAGGGAATTACCATCCCCATTCAGTTCAAAATGTCACAAGAGGAGAAATTCAAGCAAGATGGTGAGCTAGAACAGAGCAAAGCACAACTTTGGCATATGAGATTTTCAAAGGGAATGAGATTTTCAATTTCTCATTCGGGTTGTTACGGAAAGTTCTAGAGTGTTCTAACACACTCTATATAACTAATGCAATGCATTCAACAAGTTTTTTGGGCCAGCATTGGAGAGAATCGAGAGAGAGCATTTGAAAATTTCATCATTGCATCAAGAATCGGTTTTGAGGATTAAGGAGAATTTAATGCAAATCATTTATTTCAGAAGCTTTAGAAGGAGTTGTTGAGCGATGCTGGAAGAAATTGGAGCTTGAATCGAGCAATAACCTACTTTGTTCATCCATTTACACCAGGTATGCATCTTTCCATTTTCAGCATGATTCATAGCAAATTGGTTAGGATTTGATGTGTGGTTAGGTTAATGATGTTACTAGGTTGGATTTAGGCACAAGAATTGAGCAGTTAGAGACATTTTAAGTGTGATGCCATTTTCTGTTGAAGATTATAACTCCTAGTTCTTAAGGTTTTAATGGCGTTTGGATGGTTAGTTTTGACCAGGGAGGAGTGTAGTTCATAATAGTATCATTAATTTTAGGTTTTGAGGTGATTCAAGATTTGTGATTTTTCTGAAATTGGGATCGTATTTAGAGTTGGAGTGAGAATCAATAAATTTGGAGGTTGTATTCGTGATTAGGATAGAATTTCAAGTGAGATAGGGTATTTAGTTGGCTTGATTAATGTGTTTTTGGGATTACCACGCCGGAGAAGACGGTGGCGCAAAGCTCAGGCCACCGTCTGAGTTTCTCCCTCCATTTTTCAAACATTTGGGGACGATGACTCCCAACCCTAGGATCCATGCTTGACTTTGACTGAAGACTCAATCCAAGGGCCACGATTGCGTTTCAAATCTGAAGAGCAGGAGTTTAGATGAAACGCTCCGTTTCATTTAATCTGAGTTGGTTTGGGCTTAGTCAGTTAGCGCTTTTCACACCCCCAATTGGGCCCATGTCTGGACTATAACTGAAATAAATTGCTATCTGACACGCGCTTTTATTATTTTTCATTGTTTTTCTTTTATTTTTATATTTTCATATAGTTTAGGAAATAATTCACAATAATTAGAAAAATTAGTCTTTGTAATCTATATTTTTTTCCCCTGACGCCTTAAAGAGTCTAGAATTTTATAGGATTAATATTTCATTAATTCATGCATTTTAATTTTTATTGCATATTTTGCATTTTAATTGCTTTTATTTTTAATATGGTTGACATGTGTTCTTGCTGATTTTATTATGGATGATTGGTGTATGATTTTGAGTTGATTCTTATTGGGCTAGATAGCTTAGATATGCATGTACCCCTAGTAATTTTCTCACAATTTTGTGAGAGAATTTTTGGCTAGTTTGATCTTTGAACATTAGGTGTTATAGATTTAGGGTTTTAGGATAGTACCCTTAGGTTTAGGGCATAGTTTTAGGTCCAAATGAATGGTTAACCCCCTGGTTTTTGTATGGCATATTCTTAAGAGGTTTAGGAACCCTTAGTAATTTTTGTAGGATTTTACAATCATTTATAGTATTTTAAGTAGAATTAGGTTTAAGACTAACTTCTAGGTGTTTCTGATGAACTAATTTGACTAGTTTAATTCAATAGTTCCCCTTAGATTAGGGTGGTGTTGCTCTTGTGCTTGGGATGAAGATGAAGACCAATTGCAGAAGCTTTGGAGAGCTTGAAGGAGCTTGGAGTTGAAGATTTTTTCATCTGGTGGAGTGCTTGTCAGGAGCTTAGGAAAACTAGGGTTTTAGGAAGAGCATTAGACTAGTTTTGTTCCTTCCTTCAAACATGGAATATATTTTTCATCTCCATTCAATCCAATGACATAAAGTCCTCTTAAAGAAGTCATATCTCTCCTTTGGAGGGATGAATGGCATGCTTTAAGAGTATAACTTTGAGGATGCCATTCTCATACAGTGTTAAGATCTTAATGACTTCCCTTGGTTGTCACTGAGTTCCTTAACACTTCAACTTGATCTTGTTGAATGATTCTCCCTTGGAGGTGCTTGTTGAAGCTTGGTAAAGAGAAAGTTTGGTCTTTTTGAAGCTTATTGCAGATGAAGTTTGTGCTTGTTGAAGCTTGTTGCTTGTTGAAGCTAGGGTTTTACTGCTTGTTGAAGTTGGTTGCTTGTTGAAGCTAGGGTTTTGCTGCTTGTTGAAGCTGTTTGCTTGTTGAAGTTTGAAGCTTGTTGAAGCTTGGTGCTTGTTGAAGCTTGAAAGTTTATTGAAGCTTGAAGATGTGGGCTGTTCATGAAGATGAAGGTTGGTGTTGTCAACTGGTTGATGTTTAATCAGCTGTTGCTGTCAGAGCTGTTGCTTGTGCTGTTTGCTGTAGGAGTTTGGTGTTGCTGTTTGGGCTGCCTCCTCTGCTTTGGGGTTTTTGTTTTCTGTATTGTTTGTTGGCTTGTGCTGCTTGCCCCTAGGTTTGAAGTGAATGTTGATTCACTTTGCCTGTTGTTTTCCCAGGTTCGAGGTTGAGTGGGACTCCCTTGCCTCGCTTGTATTGCTGCATTGCATGCATTTTACTGTATTTGCTTGCTTTCTTTTCTGTTTACCCCATAGGATCTCTGATTTGCTGTTCAGGAAGCTCCCGCCCATTAACAAAAACTTACTCACCAACAAAGTAATCAACAAAAACGCGTTTAAAAGAAAGTACAATTTGATTCTATTACGATGTCCTATACAAAATTATATCCAGCTTTGATCCAAAAGATTCTTGTACAGACCTGGACTCATTCGGCTGTTTCTAAGGATATTCCGTGGAGGTATAAGCCAAAAGCTTATTGTGCCTTTCATTAAGGATCCCTTGGGCATGATATTGAAAATTGTTATCCTTTGAAGTATGAAGTTTAAAATCTAGTTCGAAGCGACATTCTGTCGTTTGAAGACTCTGGGTCAAATGTATAAGCAAATACATTACCTAATTATGGAAATGCCATTGTGAATATGGTAGAGGGGTGTCTCGAAAAGTGCCAAATTTTTTGTGTTAATCTGTATAGAAGATCTCTAGTTGAAATGCATGTTACTCTATGTGAGTTGAGCTATTATGAACTTGATCATGTTGCCTGCCCTATTTGTTCAAGAAACCCTCGTGGGTGTGCGGTTGTGAAAAGATATTTGCAAGAAATGCTTGATAAGAATTTGATTCATATTACTATGGATAGAGATGAAGATGATCATGTGAATGTTATTGTTCAACACTTCAATATCCCGGAAACTATGGTTGTTTCTTATAATAGTCACAAGTCTGCTATTTCTCCTTTGGTTAATTGTTTGGTGGGTCCTACGCCTTATGTTTTGGACAAAGCTGTTATGTACATGTATAATGCTACAATGGTAGAAGATGGTAAGGAAGTCCATATTCCTTCTTTTTCTTCTGTAGTGAGCATTGACAATGTTAGCAGGGTGACTAGAAGTGGTCGAATATTTTCCTCCAAACCACTGAAAAGAGTAGAAGATGTCTCTGTGAGAAAGCATGTTCAAGTTGACAATACTGTTGTGTAATCTGGTGAATCCAGTGGTGTGAATCAAAATTCTGATGCTGATGAGATGTTAAAATTGACAAAAAGAGAGTACAATGTAATTAATCAATTGTTGCATACACCGTCTAAGATATCTGTTTTATCCTTGTTAATGAGCTCTGAGGCTCATAGGGAGGCCTTGCAAAAAAATTTGGAGCAAGCTTATATGGATCACGATGTGACAGTCGATGAGTTTGATGGTGTTGTGGCCAATATTACCGCATGCAACAACTTGAGTTTTTGTGATGAGGAAATGCCTGAAGAAAGGAGAAATCATAACTTATCATTGCACATCTCCATGAATTATATAGAATATACTTTTTTAAATGTGTTGGTTGAGAATGGCTCATCTTTGAATATTATGCCAAAATATACTCTGTCCAGACTCTCCTATTAAGGTGCTTTTATGAGGTATAGTGGAGTGGTTGTTAAAGATTTTGACGGTTCGAGGAAGGCGGTGAATGGGGAAGTTGATCTCTCAATCCAAATAGTTCAGTGTTCATTTCAGATTACTTTTCAAGGGATGGACATTCATCCTGCCTATAACTGCCTTCTAGGTCATCCATGGATCCATGAAGCTAGAACTGTTACATATACTATCCACCAAAACCTGAAATTTTTGAAGAATGGGAAGCTAGTTGTGGTTGGTGGTGAACAGACTATGTTGGTCAGCCATCTATCATCTTTTTCATTTATTGATGTCGACAAAGTTGTAGAAACTCCGTTCAAGGATCTTTTTGTCGTCAATGATGTTGCTGAGAAGAATGAAGCATCCATGTCTTCTCTAAAGGATGCTCAACATATTGTGGGGAGAGGCCTATCTGTTGGTTGGGGTCAAATTATTAAGCTTGCTGATAACAAGAATATGTTTGGTTTGTGTTTCTTGCCTGGTTCAACCCGGAGAGATTTGAAGTGTATCCAAAAGGTGTTTTACATTGGCAGATTTATACATGCCAAATATCAGTCTATTGTTGCTATGTTTGAAGATGACTCTGATGAGGATTTGCCAAACTTTGTGATGCATGGAATGGTGTCCTAGAATTGGACTGCTGTTGATGTTCCTACTGTTGCTCATGCCTCAAAGTAATTAGTTTTTGTTATTTTCAAAAAAAAAAAAGTTTCACTCTGTCCAAGGTGAAAGTGAATACATGTGTACTTTGTTTCAGACTTTATCATCATTAATAAAATGTTATTTTGTTATCCATGTGTGTTTTCTCTTTTTGCTTTTTCTGAAAAAATGGTAACATAAAAAAACTGAGATAATAATCATTTTTATACATGCATAGTACTTCCATTTTATTTGTCTTTCTAAGCTCAAACATAAAATCATTGTGCAGATTGATTGTTAAACCCATTGAAAACAATGACCCTATTCCCTCTCCCAACTTTGAACTCCTTGTGTTCGAAGCAGAAGAAAAGGATGTTGAAGAGATTCCTGATGAAATTTCTCAGTTGCTTGAGCACGAGGAAAAATCCATTCAGCCTTATAAAGAGTTAATTGAAATGATCAACTTGGGTTTCAAAGATGATAAGAATGAAGTCAAAATTGGGGCACTGCTTGATTTAGATGTTAAGAAAAGGTTGGTAGAGCTTCTCAGAGAATATGTGGATGTATTTTCTTGGTCATATCAAGATATTCCAGGTCTTGATACCGATATTGTGGAGCATCAATTACCGTTGAAGCCTGAATGCCCTCCAGTAAAGTAGAAGTTTAGAAGGACTCATCCCGACATGGCTTTTAAGATTAAAGTGGAGATTTATAAGCAGATTTATGCAAGTTTTCTTGTGACTACTGAATATCCTCAATGGGTGGCTAATATTGTGAATGTTCCTAAGAAAGATGGAAAGATCCAGGTATGCCTTGACTATAGATATTTGAATAAAGTAGGTCTAAAAAATGATTTCCCACTGCCACACATTGATATGTCGGTAGATAATACTTCTTAATTCAATATCTTCTCCTTTATGGGTGGATTCTCCGGCTATAATCAGATTAAGATGACACCCGAGGATATGGAAAAGACAACATTTATTACACCATAAGGAACATTCTACTACAGAGTGATGCCCTTCAGTTTGAAGAATGTCGGTGTGACGTACCAGAGAGCTATGACTACTCTTTTCCATGATATGATGCACATGGAAATTGAGGTATATGTTGATGATATGATTGTTAAGTCAAAGAATAAGAAGAATCATGTTGAGCATATGTTGAAGCTGTTTCAACGTCTAAGAAAATTCAAGCTCCATTTAGATCCAAATAAATGTATTTTCGGTGTCCGTTCCCGAAAATTATTGGGTTTCATTATTATTGTCGCACCCCAAATTTTACCCTTAGATTTAGTGATCATTTGCATTTCATTTTAGTTCATCTCTCGTCTTAACTAACCATTTTAACCTTTTGTTCGTTTTGCTTTGTGAAGTTAGGTTATTGTTGGAAATTCAGGAAGTCACGAAGGCTTCAGGGGTACTTCTCATCTCCTACAAGTTGTGATAAAGTATTGTGGAACCACATCCTCTTATTCTTATGGCTTCTTAACGGGCATGTCATTACAAAGTCACTTTATCCCAGATTTCTCTTAAGCTTTCCTGTCCTTGGATAAGTAGTATGGCTTGAGGTAGGGGTGGTGTTAACGGAATTATGTTGTTTCCAAGAGGAGACGTTAAAAGAACGTATCCGCGTTGTATGGATTAAAATGGCATCGGATTGAAAAAATTGGCTTCTTGGATTTGCAATCAATTTATGGATCGAGTTTAACCCTATTTTCTACTTAGGAATATGAATCACTATGACCATTGGATCTTAAAAGAAAGAGCTAGAACTTGTTCTTGTGAAGGTTATAAAGTTTTAAGATGGAATAAGAACTTTGAAGTAAATGTTAGAATCTCAAAGTGAGATACAAGTTTAGGCTTAAATTTATGCTTTAAGGTTATGTTCCAAAATGAAAACAAGGGAGTCCAAAGTGCCATATTAAATGCATCTTCCTTTCACTTTTTGAGATTGGATTAAATGAAGATTGAATTCATATTTTTTATTCAGATTTCTAAGAGGAGTCCATTACAAAATTCAAGTCTGTACAAATAATTCAAGATTACAACTTTTTTTGGATTCAAGATACAAGTTCTAATCCTAAATCCTAGACTATCTTCAAGTGCTATCTTCAATCTTCAAACAAGACCTGCAAAAACAACAACGAAACATCTGAAAGTTAGAATCATAAAAAAAAGGAAAAGATCAAACATGTTAAAACATGTCATGCTGAAAAAGGAAAGATCTTAAAAGCTCCTTCAATCTGTTTTAAAGAAAAGAATGCTATAAGAAGAGGAATGGAAATCACCAAACGTGGGGACCAAAACGAAAATCACCAGGCAAAAATCATACAAAAAAAATCATCCGATAAACATCACAAATTATCGTCCAAAAATCATAGAGAAACAAAAAAGGCCTCAGAAAAATTTCATCACCAGCCGTACCCAGTCCGTCAAGAACCATCAAACAACCACAACCACAAACCAAGCACCAAACCATCATAACTCAAAACTGTGAAAACCCAGATCACAAAACCATCATCAAAAACCACAAACCAGCTCAGAATAAATTCATCATTGCCGTTAAAACACAAGCATAAAAAATCTCAAGCAACCCATCATCAAGATCCAACCGTAAGCCACCATTTTAACTCTTTTTTTTAGTTTGTTGTTTTTCATATAAACAAGAACAAGAAGGAAGTTAATCGTAACAAGAAGAAGAAATCGCAGCCAGAACGAGGAAGAAGAAAAGAGATAAACTCGCAGCAAGAGAAAAGGAAGAGAGTTTCGCAGAGAGAAGTTCAGAGGGGGAGCGCTGTTTTCGACCAAGAGGATTAAGATTTCCCCTTTCCCATCTCCCTTTTTCTTAAACAGCCGGACGGGTTTGGGTCTGAGGGTGATGATCCAGCCCACCCATTTCTTTTTATTTTTATTTGTTTTATTTATTTCTTTAGTTTTAGTTTTTACTTTTTATTTGTAATACTAATTATAAATATTAAACTAACTATACTAACATAACACTAATTAAATAATTTTAAAAATCTGAAAAAATATATTTAACTTAATAAAAAAAAACAAATTTTTAATTTAAAAATAATAATAAAATTCCTACTTAAAAATATTTTTAATTAAATAACATTCATAACAACAAAAACAATCAACTCAAATTTCTAATTTTTTCAATTTCACCACTTTTCCACTCAATCACATTCCACAATTCATATCTAATTATTTCACAATTTACCATCCAAGTTTAATCTCTAATCATGCTTACAGTACTTCATTACATTTCAATATATCATTGCTATCATCACTCATTTATCTATGCTTTAATTTTCCATTATCAACTGTTCGTCTCCGAAGGAAAGGTTTTCCGTTTGACTGTCGTGTCAATGCTTTTACCCTCACCCTATCCTAGCCTTAGGATCTGAGTCGCCATACTCGGGCTTAGGGTCCCGTCGTGGACACACCTCAACCTTTTCCTAGCCTTAGGATTTGAGTCGCCGTACTCACTTTTTAGGCATCCCGCCGTTGACATCCCTCCCTTTATCGTAGCCTTAGGATTAGGAGTCGCCGAAATCCATGTAAGTTTCTGCAGTGGAATACTTACTCACCCTTTTTAATTGAACTCTACAATGTAGAATGGGAGTCGCCGCGCTCCACGTAAGCGCTTCCATATGAACGTTTACTTCCCCTTGGAACCTTGATCGCAGTCAAGAAGTTCCTTTTCTCCCTCTTTGAGGGGAACTACGATTACTCTGATTCCATCCCCTACCCAGGATACGTAGGCACAAGATGTGAGTCTTGGCGAGTATACTTAAGACTAACCCCTTAGGTCCTTCTCTTTACCTTCAACCCTTTAGCATACCCTTAAACAGATAACCATTAGAAATAGCACATTTAAACAAGAGGTTCCTGTAGAGTACTACAGAAGTTTAGGATGCTAATACCTTCCCTAAGCTTAACCAACCCCCGAAACCTAGATCTCTCCCCGCATCGTGTTTACGATGTAAAATAGGTTTTTCCTTTCTTTAACCTGTCCTTCGGATAAATCAAAGACCGGTTGTGAACTAAAGATGTGATTCAAATTAATCAATAATTGATATCCTATTCTCACTGCAACAATTACCAAAGGGGCATTGAAGTTGATCATGATAAAGTTAAAGCTATTATAGAAATTCCTTCATCCTAGACAGAAAAACAAGTAAGAGGATTCTTGGGACGTTTGAATTATATCTCCAGATTTATATCCAACACGGCTGCCACATGTGCGCCAATATTTAAGCTACTTCATAAAGATCAAGATTGTGTATGGACAGATGATTGCCAGAAGGCTTTTGATTGTATCAAAGAATATTTACTTGAACCTCCTATTTTGTCTCCTCCGATGGAAGGACGACATTTGATTATGTATTTGACTATGCTAGAAGAGTCTATGGGTTGTATTCATGGTCAACAAAATGAATCTAGTCGAAAGGAATATGCTATTTATTATTTGAGCAAAAAGTTCACCAATTACGAGTCTCAGTACTCCATGCTTGAAAAGACTTGTTGTGCTTTAGCTTGGTCTGCTAAACGTCTCATCCAATATATGTTGAATCATACCACTTGGTTGATATCCAAAATGGATCCAATCAAGTATATCTTTGAAAAGCATTCTTTAATTGGTCGGATCGCCCGTTTGCAAATGTTGTTATTAGAATATGATATCGAGAACCGAATTCAGAAAGCTATAAAAGGAAGTATTTTGGCTGACCATTTAGCTCATCAGCCAATTGACGACTACGAAACCATCAGGTTTGACTTCCCTGATGAGGATGTGATGTATTTAAAAGCTAATGATTGTGATGAGCCATTACCTAAAAGACGACATTGGGGAAATCATTATTACCCCTCCAGGTGCTCATATTCCTTTCACCGCAAGATTAATGTTAAATTGTATAAATAATATAGGAGAGTATGAAACATGTATAATATGTCTCAAAGATGCTATTGATTTGAGAATCAAGATTCTTGATGTGTATGGTGATTTTGGTTTGGTCATTAATCAGATTAAAGCAGAATGGGAAACCTGCCAACCCGGTTTGATCCCTTATAGAGATTACGCAAGGAGGTTGTCAAATTTCTTTAATAAAGTTGAGTTTCACCATATAACTCATGAAGAAAGTCATATGGAAGATGAACTGGCAAATTTGTCTTCTATGATTGAAGTAAGTCGTTAGAATGATGTGCCGAGGATTGATGTTATGTGTCTTGATAGACCTGTTCATGTGTTTGTTGCATAAGAGGTCAAAGATTATAAGTTATAGTATTATGATATCAAACGCTTCCTCCAGAGTCAGGAGTATCCACTTGGGGCATCCAAGAATGATAGAAAGACCTTAAGAAGGTTGGATGGCAGTTTCTTTATGAATGAAGATCTGCTATACAAAAGAAATTATGGCATGGTCTTGCTCAGATGCGTGGATAGACACAAAGTAGACATGTTAATGAAATAGGTTCATGACAGATCCTGTAAGTTATGTGTTTTTGGGATTGGCTACATAATGGTAAAATAACATACTATTAGCAAGATGTGACACCAGATGTCTGCCATAACAGTCAGACATCATGTTCTACATGATGTTGTGACATGTCCCATGACATTTTATACCAGAAAGTATGGCATGGTTATTTTGTTAATTTTAGTGTGATTTTTGAGTGTGTTCTTGATGGCTCTAAAGCTTTGACTAAGATTTTGGTAAAACATGATGTTGCACAAGATGTTCCAAAAAGAAGAGATTTGTTGTAGAAAGACATGTCAGTCCAGATGTCCTAGCATTATGGACTCGACATCCTGGTCTGGTGTAGCATATTTGTTGTAGATCTGGTCAAAGATTTAAGGAGCAATCAAAACACACGTTAAGGGAAGATTAAATAGAAATTTTGAAGCCCATAGACAACTGAAGGCTATAAAAGGAAGACCAAGACCTAGTGTAGAATAAGCATTCTTATTAAGACTTTTGTGAAGTATAAAATAAGGGTTTAGGGTTTCGAGAGTCGTGTACTTTCTTGTGTTGCAAGTCACCCTTTGTATCGATTGATACATTCTGGTAGACATAGTTTTATAGATTCAGAAACCTGTAGGTAATGAATTGTGTATTGTTCTTGGATGAAGCTTTTAAGCAAATCCATGCATGTTTGTTAGTCAAGAGTCTTTACTAAATATTATATTGGAAGGAATGTCTTTCAATTGAACATTATGATGCAGTTGCTGGAGATTGTAACTGTTAGATATCACTGAGGTGATTTAGGAATTGAGATGGGGTTCTCTTATCTAAATGGTGATTTCTAAATAGAATTGTACTGGGTAGTGATTAAGTGAGGAGTTGTAAATGGGGGAGTTTAACTCTAAATTAATAATGCTAATAGTGAATTTATTTCTGGCTTGGTAGCCCCCAGATGTAGGTGATTTGCACCGAACTGGTTCATCATATCCTATGTTATTATCATTTTTTTATGCTATATTCAGTCTGTATCTATACTCTGAAGTACATGTTTTGACAGATGTTGAAACATCTGTCATGACACTGTTTTAACCTTGAAGGTTCAGAGTGTTCTTAATTTTAAGAGAATATAATGTTTCTGTCCTTGTTCAGTTTGTAGCAGAGATCAATGTCTCGACATTTCTTAGGACATCTGTGATCTGCATGCCAGAATTTCGATTAGTATCAGAGCAGGCATCCTGTTCTATTTCTGGATGAGTTTTAAGAAAGATACTTTCTGGTCTTTTGAACATGGAAGAAGTTGTGTGATTAGATCATCCATTATGTCATCCTCAAGGAGATTGGAAGCTAGGAGGATAGTTTTCTGAATTTGGACTGACAACTAGTGATGGTTGACTGAGTGCTCTGTAAAGCTTCATCTGATGCCACTAATAATGATGATGTTGTTACACATGGTGTCTTATAAGATGTTCTGACATCTTACCTGGTGCATGTTGGGTATGAAGTTAGTCTCTATGGTTGTTCTTGTTACCTCTATCTAGGAGTAACAGACAAGAGAGAGCACTGTGATCTGGATTCTTTTGAAGCAATTTTCTATGTTTCTTGGAAGATAGTTTCAATCAGAAGTAAATGGTCAAGTGGATGCTTCAAGGTTACTTGAAGCAAGACATGAGATTGCCATACCAAGGAGGGATGCAAATCTAAAGAATACATAACTGGATTTAAAATTAATTTCTATTTGTTGCCTTAGAAAGTATTTAATTGGTTATCCTTTATGCTTGGTATTCAAGTAAGATGATTTCACAACTAAAGGTGCAACTTTAGATAGTGCAAGAACTCCAGATCCAATGTCTTGGAAAAAGGACCTGATGTTCAACCAAATGTTGAAACATCACTTCTGAAGAGTGTGGGAAGAATCTTGTTATTCCAATGAGTGATCTTCTCGGACAAAGGAGAGATGCGACATATGTTTTGGAGGATAAACAATTATGTGTTGGGAATCTTCTTCAGATTGGTGTTGAAGAGTCTTCTTGTCTGTTACCTAGGAAGCCTTTATCCAAGAGTTTTGTCTTGTATATGTATGTTGTTAAAGATGAAGATCAAGACACCATTTACTTTAGTGAGCTATCTTTAGGTCAGTTTATTTCTGATCTGGAGCAAGACTTATGGTAGCTCTTTGAAGGATCTTGTGGCGTACTTTATGCTGAAGGGCTATTGAGACATCTTAACAAGTTTTTATGCACATGGATGTCAAGGAAACATGTCTGAAACATTCACTTTGACATCTTGAAGAATCTTCTATTTTTTTAAAGCTGGATATGAGTGATCTTGTTGATAGTCGTGACTACATCTCCTCATTCTTTGAGTCTGGTGGGGACTCTGATCGTGTGTGGATCATTTCGTTGGAGAATTATGTTCGTAGTAGACTGTCATCATGGTGTTTATTCCTCTTGTAAAGGACTGTTATTTCTTTTCTTTCCTATGTTCAGAATGAAGGTTGTTTACTCAAACTTGATTTTATGATCAAGTCTATGAGAATATGGAACTCTTGTTCTATTATGATGGAAAGGCTATTCAAGGTGGAAACCATCTGAAAGTCTAAGGATTTGGGCTTCAAGACTATTTCTGGCATATGGGGTTTCATCAGTTGGTTGTCAAGTCAATGATATAAATCAAATGTTTTTGACATTGGACTGAACATCTGGATGTTGATGCTGAAGTCATTGGTATGCAGTGGAGTTGTATCATCTTGTATGTGCTGATTGCTCTCCAGCTATTTGGCTGGTGCTAAGGTCTATCTTAACCTTTGTGAATCATGAAATGGAAAAAGCTCAAGGTAGTGCTAATTGCTTGGTGTGTTCATATCTTCTTCCTAGAGTCTCATCTAAGGTATTTTGATATGGTTGTTTCAGAGTTCTATTTGGGAAAGGCGGTGGTAGTACTAGAAGTTCCAGTCTTGTTGGTGTTCCCACATGATCAAGGACCTTGTGAAAGGTATTCTGTGTGCTTACTCTGAAAGAAAGTGTGTCTTGAGTGTGCTTCAAGGAACCACCTGTTCAAGTTCATGGTTTGATATTGCTGATGTACCTTGGCTTGAAGTGCTTTGTGCAAAGTGGAGGATAGAAGAATGAAGGGCAGAGGAGAAGCAGACCTCGAAGAAAAGTCTATTTTTGTTGCTCAATATATATCTTATACTTTTTCTAGTATCTGTCTGAGGGAATCTCCTCCTTGGATGCTGAAGGATGGGTGCTGACTTTGTAATGTAAGACAAGATGTATGAACATTGTGCTTCTGTAATGAAGCTTCCCGAGGTTTGAGAGAGTTTATTTCACTCTGTGGTATTATGCCTCCTATGATGATCTATGAGCTGCTGCAGATGTGATCAGTTGGGATCCTCTTGTGGTCATTGTAGCTCCAATTTTAGTGACGCGACCACTGCCGCATTTAACACTACTTTTTGATTTCTAATATTTATCTTATGATGCTTAAAAGGAAGGGGAAAATGTCTCAAACTAACTTGGCTCACAAATATTATTCCTACAAATGCTAAGGGAAGCTATTAACATCCTGAGTATCTATAGTACTCTATAGGAACCTTTATTGCATATTTCTACTGTTGAATTGCTTGCTTGCTTAGGTTTGTCTGCTGTTTGAACAAGAAAGTTTATCCTTTGTGAAGACTGAGGAAATGTTTTTGTTGTTTTATGGTTTTCTATTATTTTTGGTAGGTACCTGGACCTAAGGGTTTTTTTTATTAGTGTGCTCGCTAAGATTTCACAATCTTATGCCTACGTATTCTAAAAAAGGAAATTGAGAAATCAGAGTGTTCGTAGTTCCTTCTAAATCTATGGGAGGAAATTATTTTGTGTCTTGTTCAAAGCCCAAGATTGAAGCTAAAAGTGTGTTTGTGTCTTGTTCAAAGCCCAAGATTGAAGCTAAAAGAGTATTTGTGTCTTGTTCAAAGCCCAAGATAGAAGCTAAAAGAGTATTTGTTTCTTGTTCAAATCCCAAGATTGAAGCTAAAAGTTTGACTGAGAGAGAATTTGTCATCTCTAAAGGGAGATATCTTACCTATTCATCAAAAACATTGAAGAAAATGATTACAAGGGAAGTTGCGTTAATTGGGATGTATAAAATCCAACAATTCCACATCTTCCTTTATAGGAGAAATGAAATGTCATGAAGGAAAAAATTTTGAACTTGGACTTTGAAATATTCAGAGTAATGCCACATATTTCGTCGTGAATTTTAACATAAGGGAAGGAGCTATTAACTTGGACATTGAAATATCCAGAGCAATGCCACATCCTCCTTTAGGAGTTTAACATAAGGGAAGAAGCTTTTAACTTGGACTTTGAAATATCCAGAGCAATGCCACATCCTCCTTTATGTAAAACAGTTTGATTTGAATGTTTGATTTGATTTGAAATGTGATGTATAAAAGGGATATCCTCCTATATAGAGGACTCATGGTCTCATCTATGGGATGTTGAATTTTGTTCCTTGATCAAAGCCCAAGGTTGAAGTTGAAAGAACTGAAAACAGACTCAATTGAGGAGTGCTATATTTGTCTTGTATAAAGCCTAAGATTGAGGCTGACTAGGGAAATCATTATATGAAGCCTAAGAGGAGGCTGAGAGAATTTAAGTGGAGACTGACTCTTGCTGAAGATTAGAAGAGAATTTAAATGCGACAAGGGTTTTAGTTATCCTGGGGATTTATTGATTGTAAACTGACCCTGGCTGAGGATTATCAAGTTAAAGCCACCTTTGTTAGGGATTAGAAAAGGCTCAAACGATGAGATTGAATGTCTTAGAGGCTTTAACTCTCCTGGGATTTTGTGTATTGATAAAGCTGATTAAGATCTATCCTATGCTTTTAGGAAGCCTGTGAGTCCTTGTATGAAGCCCAAGAGGAGGCTAGTGATAGAACACAGATTGGTTCTTAATAATATCTCTATGTTTTGATGATAACTATTATTAAATTTTGTAATTAAGAATTATATACTCTAAAATTTGCTTAAGATTGTTTGCTGCAGATATTAAAGTAATTATCACTCCAGAAGCAAATCAGAACTGAACATAAGAAATATGCTAGACTCTGAAGCGTCAGATACACTCATTAGAAGATTCTGAACGCTGCCATCAGAAGATCCTGAGTGTAGCCTCCAGAAGGATCTGAAGCAGAAGCTCCAGAAGAATCTGAAGCAAGTCAGAAGCATCTGAACCAAAGAAGAATTTTGTATGAAGAGTTTTCAAGCATAGTTACTACAGAAGATTCTGAGAGTACTAAAGCTGCCAGTACTGAGGATCTGACTCAAATATGCTCTGAACTTATACACGCTAAAAGCACACCTGCTGCAAAGACTCTGATTCAGCAAAACTCTGATCAACATCAGAAGGCTCTGATCAAATTAGACTCTGATGATTCTTGCGGAAAATTGGTGAAGAAGAATTCAAAGATTATGTCCGTTTGAATATCCAAACGACTCTTTCCTTATTTATGCTAGACATAAGAACACAGACAAAAAGGATTTCTCTGTGCTTTCTTATTCTAGGAAAGGTCACTTGATGTGAAGACAAAAAGGCTCAGACCTTTTGGTACACTCTTCTCAACGTGAAATACTCTTGGATCAATGTGCCTATAAAAGCAAGTCTTCAACCATCTTCTTCAGTTGACGTTTTTACCTGAAAAGAATTCATTATTCAAAGCTCTCATACAACTCACATTCTTTCTAGAATTAATTTCTTTGTTCTTAATATTAAGTGAAAAATCACAGTTGTGATAAAGCTTTATTAGAAGCATTTTAAACACTTGTATTTGTTATTACATTTGATTGTAAGAAAACCTTAAGAAGATCCAGTTAGGATCAGTAGTTCTTGAGAAGACTTTGAACAGTTGTTCTTAGTGCTTACTATTGTAATCAGTTGATTAAATAGTGGATTAAGTCCTTGTTTGAGAAAGGAAAATCACTCTAGGAAGGGTGGGCTGGAGTAGTTGAGTTCAACGAACCAGGATAAAAATACTTGAGTTTTTATTTCTAAGTTTTTATCTTCATACTTATTCAACCCTCCTTCTAAGTATTTTCTCACCTTCAGTTGGCATCAGAGCTCCGGTTCTGTGTGTGCTACCACTTCACAGTGACAGTAAAGATCCAGTGAGAAAAACTTTGATATATACTTGGTTGTTACTATGGCTGATAATTCAATGTCTAACATTAACAACAAATATGAAGAAAGGGACAGAATCAACACTAAACCCCCTATGTTTGATGGGGAGAAATTTGATTATTGGAAAGACTGGATTGAAAGTTTTTTCCTTGGTTATGATGCTGATTTATGGGATTTGGTCATAGATGGATATGTTCATCCCATTGATGGGAATGGCAAGAAAGTAGATAGAAAATCTATGACAGAATCCCAAAAGAAGGAATTTAGAAATCACCACAAGGCCAGAACAATATTGTTAAATGCAATATCTCACACTGAGTATGAAAAGATCACAAATAGAGAAACTGCATTTGACATATTTGAGTCCTTAAAGATGACTCATGAGGGAAACTCTCAAGTCAAGGAAACAAAGGCTCTGGCTCTAATCCAGAAGTAGGAAGCCTTCAAGATGGAAGACTCTGAATCTGTTGAAGCTATGTTCTCTAGATTTCAAATACTTACAGCTGGACTAAAGGTTCTGGATAAAGGATACTCTACTGCTGATCATGTGAAAAAGATCATTAGAAGCTTAGCTACCAGATGGAGACATATGGTGACTGCGCTGAAAATGGCTAAAGATCTGAACAAGATCTCCTTGGAGGAACTAATCAGTTCACTAAGGAGTCATGAAATTGAACTTGAGGAAGATGAACCTCAAAAGAAAGGTAAATCAATTGCTTTAAAATCTAATAAATCTGCTAAAGCATTGCAGGTGATAGAGGAAAGCTCTGAAGAATCCTCATCTGAAGATGAAGATGAACTATCCATGCTGTCTAGAAGAATAAACAAACTCTGGAAGCATAAAGGAAAGAAGTTCAGAAACTTCAGGAAGCCTGACCAAAGAAAAGAATCTTCTGGACACAGAAGATCTGGCAAAAAGGAGGTTGTCTGTTATGAATATAAAGAACCTGGATATTACAAAAATGAATGTCCAAAGGTGTTGAAAGAAAAGCCTAAAAGAAAATCTGATAAGAAGAAGAAAGTTCTAATGGCCACTTGGGATGATTTAGATACATTTGAATCTGAATCTGAGTCAGATGAGGAATGTGCCAATGTAGCATTGATGGCAGACATAGAAGATCAGGAGGAAGGAACTTCAGGATCTGAATCTGACTGTGACGCTGAAGAGGTAATGGCTAAACTCACTAAAGAAGAACTTATCAAAGTGTTATCAGAAGTTCTGAAGAGCTATAACAATATTAAGCTCAAATACAAGAAGCGTCAAAGCAATCTTGTATCTGAGAATAATATTCTCAAATCAGAAGTAGCTGAGCTAAATGAAAAGAACTTAAAATTGAAAAATGATTTTGAATTAGCTCAACAAAACTCTGATTCTGAAACTGAATCTGAATGCAAAAATATTTTGGAAAAATATGATTACAACTTTCAGAAGTTTCTTGCTAAAAGCATAGACAGAAGCAAAATGGCTTTTATGATCTATGGAGTTAGCAGAAATAACAGAAAAGGAATTGGATATAAATCTTCCTCTGGAAAGGATTTAAATCCAAAACCTGTTGATAAAATTATCATCAAGAAAACTCCTTTATATTCCCACTTTAAATTTGGTCACTTGAATGATATTGAACAAACACGTTATGAAAAGAATATTCATGTGTTTAAATCTAAGGCTAGTCAGAATAAACCTTATGTTGAAAAACAGAAGTTTAGACAAACCTTCAGAACAACTAACCCAAAAGGACCCAAGAAGATCTGGGTACCTAAAAGTAAAATAATTCCTGTTGCAGATGTTCTTAGCAGCAAGGTCAGGACGCCAATCATGGTACCTGGACTCTGGATGCTCACGACACATGACAGGAGAAAGGTCTATGTTCCAAAGTCTGGAGCTTAGATCTGGAGGTGATGTGAAATTTGGAGGGAATCAGAAGGGCAAGATCATTGGATCTGGCACTATTGGAAATGGTAAACTTCCCTCTATTACTAATGTTTTGCTTGTAGAAGGATTAAAGCATAACTTATTGTCCATAAGTTAATTAAGTGACAATGGTTATGATATAACCTTTAATCAAAAATGTTGTAAAGCTATTAGTCAAAAGGATGGCTCAATCCTATTTAGTGGAAAGAGGAAAAACAACATTTATAAAATAAATCTTTCAGAACTTATGGTTCAGAATGTTAAATGTCTCTTGTCTGTTAATGAGAAGCAATGGGTCTGGCATAGAAGATTGGGGCATATTAATATGAGACGTATATCTCAGATTAATAAACTTAATCTTGTCAGAGGACTTCCTAATCTGAAGTTCACCTCAGATGCTCTTTGTGAAGCATGTCAACAAGGGAAGTTTTCAAAATCATCTTTTAAATCAAAAAATGTTGTTTCTACTTCCAGACCACTAGAATTACTTCATATTGATCTGTTTGGACCAGTGAAAACTGCATCCATCAGAGGCAAGAAGTATGGATTAGTCATTGTTGATGACTATAGTAGATGGACATGGGTAAAGTTCTTAAAACACAAGGATGACTCACATTCTGTGTTCTTTGACTTCTGTAAACAAGTCCAGAATGAAAAAGATTTCAAAATTATAAAAGTCAGAAGTGATCATGGTGGTGAATTTGAAAATAAATATTTTGAAAAATAATTTAATGAAAATGGCATTGCTCATGATTTTTCCTGTCCTAGAACTCCACAACAAAATGGAGTTGTAGAGAGGAAAAATAGAACTCTGCAAGAAATGGCCAGAACCATGATCAATGAGACTAATCTGGCAAAACACTTTTGGGCAGAAGCAATCAACACAGCCTGTTATATTCAGAACAGAGTGTCTGTAAGACCTCTTCTGGAGAAGACTCCCTATGAACTGTGGAAGAACAGAAAGCCCAACATTTCATATTTTCATCCTTTTGGATGTATTTGCTATATGTTGAATACTACAGAAAATCTGAACAAGTTTGATTCCAAAGCATAGAAGTGTTTCATGCTTGGATATTCTGAACGCTCTAAAGGCTACAGAGTATACAACACTGAGACACAGATTGTGGAAGAATCTATTCATGTTAGATTTGATGATAAGCTTGGCATTAAAAAGCCAAAGCAGTCTGAAAACTCTGCAGATAGAGAAGTAGTCTTCACAGACTCTGAAGGCTCAGAAGCAGACAAAGCTCAAGTGAAGGAACCAGAAGCAACGCCAGATGCAGTTCCTTTAACTTCTCAGATGAACAATTTAAACATTTCTAAAGAATCAACTGTTAGAGGATCATCTTCCAGAATCAAAGCTTCTCATCCAGAGAATGTTATCATTGGAAAGAAGGATGACCCTATTAGAACAAGATCCTTTCTCAGATCATCTGAAGCATCATTATTTGGACTGGTGTCAGTAATTGAACCAACTTCTGTAGATGAAGCTCTGCAAGACAATGATTGGATTATTTCCATGCAAGAAGAGCTAAATCAATTCACCAGAAATGATGTGTGGGATTTAGTTCAAAGACCAAAATGATTCAATATAATTGGAACTAAATGGGTCTTCAGAAATAAGCTTAATGAGAAAGGAGAAGTTGAAAGAAATAAGGCAAGGCTTATTGCTCAAGGTTACAGTCAACAAGAAGGTATTCATTATACTGAAACTTATGCTTCAGTGGCAAGGTTAGAATCTATACACCTTCTTATTTCATTTGCTGCACAAAATAACATCGCTCTGTATTAGATGGATGTTAAAAGTGCCTTTCTAAATGGTATTATAGAAGAAGAAGTTTATGTTCACCAGCCTCCTGGTTTTGAGAGTGAAAAATTTCCAGATCATGTTTTCAAACTAAAGAAATCTCTGTATGGTTTAAAACAAGCTCCCAGAGCTTGGTATGAGAGATGAAGCAATTTTCTTCTGGAGAAAGATTTCATCAGAGGCAAAGTGGACACAACACTCTTTTGTAAATCATTTAAGAAAGATCTTCTAATTTGTCAAATATATGTGGATGATATCATATTTGTATCTACCAATACTATGCTGGGAAAGGAGTTTGCTCAATGTATGCAGGCAGAATTTGAAATGAGCATGATGGGAGAATTGAGATTCTTTCTGGGAATTCAAGTCAACCAAACTCCAGAGTGCACTTACATACATCAGACCAAATATGTTAAAGAACTTCTAAAGAAATTTAACATGACTGATAGTAAGCTGGCAAAGACTCCCATGCATCCAACTAGTTCACTAGGCAAGGAAGAGGTAAGTAAGAAAGTAGATCAGAAACTCTACAGAGGTATGATAGGATCTCTTCTTTACTTAACTGCTTCTAGACCTGACATATTGTTCAGTGTATGCTTGTGTGCTAGATTCCAATCAGATCCTAGAGAATTACACTTAACAGCTGTTAAAAGGATTCTAAGGTATCTGAAAGGTACTTCTAATGTGGGTTTGTGTTACAGAAAATCTGATTATTTCAAATTAGTTGGATTCTGTGATGCTGACTACGCTGGAGACAGAGTGAAAAGAAAAAGTACTTCTGGAAGTTGTCAATTTCTAGGAAGAAATCTAATCTCTTGGCACAGCAAGAAGCAACCCACAATTGCACTATCAACCACAGAGGTAGAATATATTGCTGCTGCTGGATGTAGCACACAGATGCTCTGGATGAAAAGTCAGCTAGAAGACTATCAGATATTTGAAAGTAACATTTCTATATTCTGTGATAATACTTCTGCTATATGTTTGTCTAAAAACTCCATTTTACACTCTAAGGCAAAACATATAGAAAGTAAGCATCATTTCATCAGAGACTATGTTCAGAAGGGAATTATAAATTTAGCCTTTGTTGATACAGATCATCAATGGGCAGATATTTTCACAAAACCCCTTGTTGAAGATAGATTCAAATTTATTCTGAAAAATATTGGTATGGATTTGTGTCCAGAATAATATTTGTCAGAAACAAATTTTACAGATGCAAAAATGTTTAATGCTCTGAAGTATTTCATCTGATCATTTATTCATTTCCTTAAATTACTTTATTTGTGAAAATCTGAACTAACAATACTCAGAGGATCTAAACGTTGGTTAACGTTTCATTTCTCAAGAGATGTCAGAAGCACATGCAAGCAAACACGTGTCACTCTAAATATGCAAAGATGGCGTGTACACTACTGAAGAGATGTTTGAGGTAAAGTTTGAATAGTGAAAATCTTGATTTTCCCCCCAATTTGTCAGAATCAACTAATGTTTGAAATGATTTTTATTCTTTTTCATTAATTGCTATGTGTGAACGTGCCATTATCTGTCTGTTTGTATGCCTAAGTGTTTACTATAAATATCACATTTCTCACCACTTTCACACTTTTCACATCTCAAGAACTTTTATGCATTTCTGTCTTCTTTTCTCTCTTCACAAAAACCCTAAACCTTTGACAAACTCATCTTCAATGACAACTTCATCCTCCACTGCTGCACAGTTTCAATCAACCATGGCTGCAGTTACTTCTGCAAATATGGGTGTGACTCCATATACGACACCAAAAAGAACTTTGTTAACACCTGTTGACAAACTGGAAGTTCTCTGTGAATCAATGGAGGAATTTGATTCACTGGCTGAAAATGGATTTGAGTTTCGTTCAATAATTGATGCTCAAGGATGGGTAAAATACTTTGACAGACTTTTTGGACCAGTTTACCCCCATCTGCTGAAAGAGTTCTGGATACATGCTGTTGTATACCCTAAGTTTATCTTGTCTTCTGTTCTGGGTAAAGAGATAATCATTACAGAAGATCTGATCAGGAAACTCATTGGATATGAGGAGACTGATGGAGTATCTCATCTGCCAGCTGGGCGTGTAGATATGGAAGAAGTGTATGAGGAAGTCATGACTGCTGGACAAGCCACTAATAAGTTTAAAGATCTGAAGCCTGACTACAAGATCTGGGCAAAGATTTTCATGGGATGCATTCATCATAGAAAATCTACAAACTCTCCAGATTACGTGAACAATGAACAACTCTACTTTATGTACTGCTTAAGTCAGAGCACTAAGGTAGATCTTCCCTACATTCTGTTCATGCAATCTGTGAAAGACAAGGGTCAGAAGATCAGAACATGGATTCCTTTTGGAAGATTAATTTCAGATATTCTGACAGAAAATGGATTGGTAACTGCTCTGTATGCTGCTGGAGTCAAGGAGGAACTTGAGTCTATTGTTGGGAAGCCTCTGAATGCCAAAAGTCTTCAGAGACTTAAAATTGTAGAAGAACTCACAACAGCACCCAAGAAGCTGAATATTTCTGAACTCAGTCAGAAGAGAATCCCAGTAGAAGACTACCCTCTGTTCTGTGCTGAAGAACCAAGGGAAATAATTGTAAGGTATATTGACTCTTGCAAAGCAGATGGAACCCCAATCCCTGCAGATATTCTGAAAAGAGCAAGGGAACCAATGCCTGATGGAGGAGAAGAGATCACAAGAAAAAGAAGTCAATCAGAAGCAGAAGCTGTGCTTGTTCAGAAGAAGCCCAAAGTTGCTGACAAGCCTCAGAAGCTAATCAAGTGGAAAGCTTCTGGAGACACTCCTTCTGTTCCTACAAAACGTATCAAGATTAAAGGTACCAAATCTTCTGTATCTTCTTTCAATAATACTGTTGTAAATGAGTCAACATTTAAGTCTATTCCAAAACCACCTTCTACTCAGAAACAATTTGTTCTTGCTCCATCTCATATATTTGTTCCATCCCCATAAAAATCATCTAATCCTTCTTCCATCTCACATGTAAAACCTTCTACTACACGATCATCTGCACCAAAACCAACAACAACAAAACCACAAAATCAGACTCCACAACCAGAAAAATCAACAATACAATCTGTATCACAACAACAAAAATCAGAAAAACAACCTCAAACAGAAAAACCTACAGAACAATCTGAACAACAACCAGAAAAACAATCTGAACAACAACAAGAAAAACCATCTGAACATCAACAACAAAAACAATCTGAACCACAACCACAACAACAAGAAAAACAACCACAACCAGAAAAACCACCATCAAACACATCTGAACCTATTGGATCTGCAAAAGTTACATCTGATCCTATTCCATCAGAACCACCTACATATGAACCCCCATCAAAACCCTCTGAGAATCCATCAGAATCACCCAACCCATCTGAAACCCATATTCCTGAGACAGAGGTTCTAAACATTACACCTCTCAAAACTGTTTTTGAAGTGTCCTCTACCTCTTACACTCCAACCACATCATCCAACTCATCAGAATCTGATATACACCCAGACTTTCTGGTATCTCCCTCTCACAGAAATTCTGAAGTAAACCAACCAGAACCACCTGTTTCTTCTGCAGTTATTATTCCAAATCCTATTCCAACACCTAAACCATCTTCTGAAATTACCATTCCCAATCCTACCCCTGCACCCAAGCCAAGAACATCTGAGCATGTACCTTCTGCTTCGTGCAAACTATTTTCCGCTAACAAACTTCCTTCTGGTTTCACCTTGAAAAATTTCTACACCAGAATTGAACCATCTGACACTATCACTCCTCTCAAACCCAAACTTACCATCATTCTACCATCTGTGCTTCAAACATATATTAAAACAATGTCAGCAGTACCTTCATCAGATCTAAAACCAAACTCTGCTATATCTGCTAAATCTTATAAACCTGTTAAATCTGCTTTCAAACCTTACTCTGATAAACCATTTGATGTGGTTTCCTATCCAACAAAAGCAAAACCAAATCTGATGAATGCTTTAACCAGATCAAAACCTGACAAATCATCTGAAATTCCATTCATACCCTACTACCCTCCTCCTCTGATCACCATTCACAAATCCATCTTTCCACCTACTCCCCAACCCAAGCCCATAACCTTGGAAACTCTGTTACACCCAAGACCTAGACTAAATGTTGATCATTTATTTACAAGTTTTTTGCAAGAAATACAGATGTATTTAGGTTCTGTATAGAGGAAATGTTCATCAAGAATGGATGCAAAGGAATCTGATGCCCTTTGGAATGGCCTCATAACAGATTCAACACTGTAGCATCAAATTTGAAGAACGTATGTTCTGATGATGCGAAGCTCAGATTTTCTGAAACAGCTAGAAGTCTGTTCTGGACTGCTAAAAGATCTGGACCATTGCTTCTTACAAATGCTCCTTCGTCATCAGAAGAGAATCCTGAATCTGCATCTGAAGACAACCCTCTGGCTATGACTCTGATAGAACATCCTTCTGGCTCTACTGCTCCTAGCTCCAAAGCCCCTATGGAAATTGACTCTGTTCCAGCTTCAGAAACTGTTCCACCTTCTTCATCCAAGATCAAGAAAGAATATCCAGATCTTGAAGATAAGATTGCAGTTCTGGAAGCTGGTCAATCAGAAATCAAGTCATGGATGGATAAGCAAGACAAGAAGTCTGAAGACATGGCTCAGTGGATGTCCAAACAGGATCAAAAGAATGAAACTATGGCTAAGTGGATGTCAAAACAAGAACAGTCTTCTTCTGAGATCACGAATCTGTTGAAGATGCTTTTGTCAAAACAATCTTAGTTTATTTATTTTTCTGATGTTTGCATCTGATGTTTGTATATGTATTTGAATATCTTCTGATGTGTGTACTTTTGCTCTGAATGAATGAATGAATGTTTCAAAGTTTTCTCCACATGATTTATCTCATTTATTGTTTCCTTTTCTTTGTCTTTTCAAAGTTATTACTTTTTGCTTATGACAAAAAAAAGGGAGAAAATAGATCTGAACTGTTTAATTAAACTTCACCAGAATGAAACTTCAGACATATCAATTTTATCTAACATAAAATCTGAGTATTTCAGAACATTTGATAAGTATACTCTGTAAAAGAAACTCTGAGACTCTCAGATCATTTGACAATTATCAGACTCTGACTCTGAAATATGCAAGACACTCTGACTCTCAAATGTTAAAGAACAATCAAGCTCTAACTCTGAAAAATACTCAAGACAAAAGGGAAGTTTCTATTCCTTATTTATATTTAATTCAGGGGGAGATTCATCATCTCAGGGGGAGTTATAATTATTCTATTTTCAATTAAACAAAATTTCTGATGTTTTTGTCATCATCAAAAAGGGGGAGATTGTTAGAACACGAATTGGTTCTTAATAATATCTCTATGTTTTGATGATAACTATTATGAAATTTTGTAATTAAGAATTATATACTCTAAAATTTGCTTAAGAGTGTTTGCTGCAGATATTAAAGTAATTATCACTCCAGAAGCAAATCAGAACTGAACATAAGAAATATGCTAGACTCTGAAGCGTCAGATGCACTCATTAGAAGATTCTGAACGCTGCCATCAGAAGATCCTGAGCGTAGCCTCCAGAAGGATCATAAGCAGAAGCTCCAGATGAATCTGAAGTAAGTCAGGAGCATCTGAACCAAAGAAGAATTCTGTATGAAGAGTTTTCAAGCATAGTTACTACAAAAGATTCTGAGAGTACTAAAGCTTCCAGTACTGAGGATCTGACTCAAATATGCTCTGAACTTATACACGCTAAAAGCACACCTGCTGCAAAGACTCTGATTCAGCAAAACTCTGATCAACATCAGAAGGCTCTGACCAAATTAGACTCTGATGATTCTTGCTGAAAATTGGTGAAGAA